>OZ010612.1:50338052-50383052 GCA_963932145.1 Acanthosepion lycidas
GTTGGAAAATGCAAAGTCAGTCTTGGCCTTTTTGCTAACTTGGAGCATGTGCATGTAAATTTTGGTGCAAATCTGTTGAAAATTGCGGCCGTGTATTCGTTACACACACACATCCTGCCTTTTATAGATAGAGATCTGAACATTAGAGATGTGATTAACAACTAAGAGAATCTAAGAGTCTGCAATGTAATCAATACTGACCAGGCATCTCAACTTCATTCACTTTCTCACCAACATGATGTGGTTTCCCTGCCTTTTGTACAAATATTTTCATAGCAACTGCTCTGATAACCTTTTACCCCCTGGTGCTTGACTGCATGAATTTAAGTGTTCTAATAGATTGCAAACTAGGTCTGTTTTATTGTTGGACTAGCTATTAGGGTGGTGCAAAAATAATGTCGGTTTTTGATGTTAAAAATACGCCAAAAACCGACATTATTTTTGCACCAACCAGAAATGTACAGAACACTCAATTTGGGATAAATGACAAGGGTTGGGGAATGAACAAGATTGACAAAATGCCAACCAGGAACTGACACGGAAACACAAAGTGCTTTTAACTCTTATTTTAGGTTAAGGTTAATGAGCTCACAATTAGAATTGAAGGACATTGAAAGTACTTCGGAAAGGAAAATAAAACTATGGCGCCTTCCTTAAAGAATTTCATCTCAACATCAAGAAATTGATTAGAGAATTAAAAAGGATCATTATAAAAATAAATAATCATAAGTCCAGATTATTCAATGAAACGTGTTTGAATCAAGATATGCTGCCTAAATATACATAAATATATCAGTGACTAATTCCCATTTTTCTGTTTATTCCTTGGTCCACTGATGAAGGACACAGGCGTGTCTGAAAATTCCAAACTTAAAACATTTCTCTCTATGCTTCATTTCTGTCATATGGTTAATAATTAATATTTAATAAATGTTTATTGTAGTGATTATATTGGTACCCTTTCATTTGTCCTTGTTTTATTAAATGACCTATTTTACACACACACACACACATATATATATATATATATATATATATATATATACATACACACACACAAAAGTTTGATTAAAAAACAACTGACAAGGTACTGTGATTAAGTTTTTTATTTAATTTTTCTTAAATTAATTTTTTTTTAAATTTATAATTTCCTTCTTTTCTGGACATAAGTTATATTGAAATTGTTTGAATGTTCGGTATGTTCAAGCACGTTTGGCTATACTTTTAGCCATTAACAAGGATGATTTTATTTCTACTTCTAACTGAATGTATGGGTAGTGTTATATATGTATTTAGAGTTATATGAATGTTTTAATTTCCAAACATGGTCAACTGACAAGAAAAATGAAATAAAAAAAACTTAACTGCATTACCATGTAGCCATTTTTAATGAAACTTGTATAAAAGAATGATTGCTGCCCAAATACAGTTTTATATATATATATATATATATATATATATATATGACAAAGTGTAAAATTTTTTTCTTGTCATACATTTTCCCCAATATTGTTTATATATATATATATATATATATATGAGAGACAGATTAAATTTGCACATATTTTAATTGGGACATATCCAGGAAGACTGATTTGATCAATATACAGCCCAGATTATTCTAGAATTTAAGAAAAAGAAAATAATTAGAAGAAATGCAAGATGAATCAGATATTGACATTAAAAATGACGAACTAACCGATTCAGACGAGGATAATGATGTCGAAATCTAAGTGCCAGAACTTGAGTGGACAAATGACCTTCACAAGGTCAATTTGCCAGCATTCTTGGAGCCCAATGGACATACACATCCATTGTCAAAGGATGCCTTTTTCAATATAACAGATACAGATCAATGGCAAAAAATCTGGTCTGTCAGATTCTGCCATTGACCAAATCCAACATCCCGTTGCCAATGTCTTCACTGTAACACTGGCAGATGTGGCTTCCTGGTACTATGCCTTGCCAAACGGTAACTGGTAATTTGGATCCCAGGGCTACATACAGTTTTTAATTTGTCCTTATCCTAGACTGATTGCCAACCATGGCTAGGGCCCAATCTGTTCTACTATTTAACCCATAGAAGGAGGAGATGGAGTCGTACCTTTCCCAAGGGTATTTACACGTAAGTGAATGTACCAAACATGGCTGGAATTTTAACTTGGCTCTCCATGATTGCATCCAATACATCTAAAAATCTTTTTTTGTGCCGCGTCTCCTCCGAATGTAAGTGATCATGGCCCCCCCAATTTCCTGTTCTTTGTAGCTTTTAATAAATTTTGTCTTTTTGTTATTTCTCTTAAACCTTGTTCTGCCATCTATTTACTCAATCTAAGTATGTTATATGTTGTTTTCCTCTGTCCCTCTTGCCTTCAATCTATCTTGTGAGTGTCAGATTTTCCAAGCCCTCTTTCTTCATTATACACCCTAGAAATTTCAACTGTCTTTTCCTTATGTTATATATGTGTCCTTTTTGTTTCCATTTTCTCTAAAACTTTGTCATTGATCACATATTTGGTCCATGGTATCCTCAAGCATCTTTCTGTAGAACCATATTTCTGTTGCTTCAAGTCTCTTCATGATTATTGAGGAGATTGTCTAGCATTCACTGCCATATAGGAGGACAGATATCACATAATAGTACAAAGGTTTTATTCTGTCCCTCCATTCTGTTTAATAACCAGACTGGTCGACAGATGGTGAAGTATTTCAAAATGGGGAGGAGGTGGGGAGAAAAAAGGAAGAAGAAAAAAGTGCTGTAAAGAGTTAACTTTCAGACAAGACAGGGAAATAAATCCCCTTTAAAAAAAAAAAAAAAAAAAAAAAAAAAAATTTGAGCTGATCGTTTCAAAATTTATAAGTAAAAAAAAAAAAAATTCTTCAAACATTTTGCGTTTATCTAATTTTAGTTTTACGACAAATTAATCAAAGTTCATAAATATTCAACAGCACTTTTGCATTGTTTGACATTTGTCAAACTTGATATTTGACATTTTCAGTGGCTGGGACAGGATTGGAGGGGGAGACAGTTAATGGATGCTTTTCAGCATAAAAGTAAATTACAGTATTGTTTACTTGAAGACAAGCTTATAATGCATTTGGAAAAAAGTATATATGTATGAATAAAGACAAAAGGAAAATTTATCTTATCCAACTTGTTTCGTCCTTTGGTGGACATTATCAAGGCAAATGTAAGGATTTTATTTTTCATCAAGTACTTATAAACAAAAGCAAAAAATGTCATTAGTTTTACTCATTTTCGTTTATTAAATTACCTCACCTAGAAACTTCCGTAATTTACCTGGATTTTTCAGTTAGCCTCATGAATATTTGTGAACATCTCTTAAATTTAAAAGTTATGAAAAACTAGCAACATTTTTGCTTTTGTTTGTAAGTACTTGTTTCAAAATAAAATCCTCACATTTGCCTTGATAAAGTCCACCAGAGGATGAAATGTGTCAGCTAAGGTAAGTTTTCCTTTTGTCTTTAGTCATAATATCCTTTTATATATATATATATATATATATATATATATATATATTTTAATCAGATTCACCCCAAGCAAGGCAGTAAAGCCACTAAAACACAAAGGGTTACACAGTGTGAAAGAATTAGGAACAGAAACATTAATGATGAGCAGAAAGGGAAGAGATTAATCAGGATGGCAGTAGATAGTGATTGATGTGTTTATTACTGTAAAAGTCTGTGAACATTGCTTGTGTGTTTGCCAGAAGTCAGATATAGAGAGTGTTTTTAACATTCTCTATATATGACTTCTAGCAAACACTCTCTATATATGACTTCTGGCAAACACACAAATATATGAATTTATTATTGTGTAGGAATCAGGAGGGGGGAGATGGAGAAAAAAAAAACACTCACCTCTCTCTCTTTCCACCTTCCCATGATTGCTTGTATGCTTATTTATATTTCTTCTTTCTTTAAACAAATAATATTTTAAATGTTTTTTTATTTCAACTTTCTTCAGTCAATTTTTTTAATGTTGAAAGCAACTTCAATAACTGCAAATAAATCTATTTTTAAAATATCTCTACTTTCACAAACTCGTCATGAAACTAAATGTAAACAATAACACAACAAGGTTGACCCAACAGGTCATGGGTGGGTCTTGTTGCATTTAAAGTTTTGCAGATTAAAGTTGGCTGGAAAGCATGGAGCCAGAAGGAGTCCCACAAGTGAGAAGTGCAAGAGAAGAAACTGTTAGCATAGAATTTACGACTACATCTCGTCAGCTCAACTGTAAATTGATAAGATGTTGATACCAGTCTAGTACTGCACTCAAATTCAAAAATTCTAGGTACCATAGTGAATGGCTCATTTGAACAATTATCATTAAAGTATTTATAGAAAAGACATAGAGAGGCAAAAGCAGTAGTGCGAAAGTGACTGTAGCTGAGCTGCTAGAATAGGACTGATAATGCAGATTCTTCTTTGGATCGTAGGGGCATTGAAACATATGTGGCAGCAATATTCTAAGCATTGATGAATGGTAGTTATATCTAAAATTTTACACACACAGACAAAATATATATATATATATATATATATATATATATATATATCAATTAAAAGGTGCAATTATAATTTATAAATTCATGAATCATTCATACAAAAAACAAATATAGAGGTTAATGATTTAAATGGCGAGAATACATCATCGAAAACAATATAAATAAGATACACCAACCCCGAACCTGTATATTAATGATATGATCCCTGTTTATAAATTCCAGTTGCATAAGGTCTTTTTAATTTTTACAAGCTTTCGTCTGTTCCTACAGACATCATCAGGTATGGAAGTAGATTTTGTTCTTGTTTTTACTTCTCGGTAATAAGAGGACAGTGAAAATAGAGATGTAATCTGAAAAAATGCTATGAGAAATGTGTTATTGTTTTGGAACGTGCGGTCGCAACGCTGAGTTTGAATTTAAATTTTAAGGTTGTGCGTTTTTGTACAAATATAGAAATAAGAGAATTCTTTTTTACTGGTAGATTTTCCGTCAATATGGCATGAACTATATTGTTCAATAATTACAGAAATGTCACACTTATTATCCGAAAGTTGCACGTTGGATCAGTTATTTTAATTTCAATTAAAAGGTGCAATTATAATTTATAAATTCATGAATCATTCATACAAAAAACAAATATAGAGGTTAATGATTTAAATGGCGAGAATAGATCTTCGCAAACAATATAAATAAGATACACCAACCCCGAACCTGTATATGAATGATATGATCCCTGTTTATAAATTCCAGTTGCATAAGGTCTTTTTAATTATTTTTTTTTTTTTTTTTGTTACAAGCTTTCGTCTGTTCCTACAGACATCATCAGGTATGGAAGTAGATTTTATTACCGAGAAGTAAAAACAAGAACAAAATCTACTTCCATACCTGATGATGTCTGTAGGAACAGACGAAAGCTTGTAAAAAATTAGCAAAATTCTTCCAGGATATTATCAATGCTAGGATGTAAAAGGTCAACTATCAAAAAGCAGATTATAACAATAAGTGTGAAGAAAAAAAAAAAAAAGATATTGAAAAACACATGTGAAAACCATCTAATAAAAGTAAGAAATTAACAAAATATTGGGTAAACTAGTATTAATATAAGATTCTACTGGACATAAAGTGGGGGATCAGTTTTTTGTTCTTATCAAGTAATAAACTGATCCCCCATGAATTATTACATTATTATTATAATTAGAACAAATATATTTGAAAAGTCAAATATAAAAAGTTAATCATATTAAGGATTTAAAATATTCTAGCATGAGTAAACTAGTATTAATAGAAGATTCTACTGAGCATAAAGTGGGGGATCTGTTTTCTGTTGTTATCAAGTCATAAACTGATCCCCTATAATATATATATATATATATATATATATATATATATATAATAATTGGAAAATACATATGCATCACCCAGGGCAAAGGGAACCATCGTTAAATCCAACATGCTCTAGACCAACTGAGCTACGAAGAACAAGGCAAGACTGAACAGGGCAAGGCTGAACATTGCCTTTAAGCGAAATTCTTCTCGTCATAGACTCTTGAAATTTTCATATCTGGTCAATATAAAGAAATCAATTTTCTAAAGATGAAATGCATTTTTTATTTAATCTGACAGATTTTAACACTTTAAATGTTACTTTTAGTGAATATTTGGTTTGTTTTGTTTTACAGCATATCAACCACAATGGGTTATTTAATGCTGACAAAATATCTTCTTTTTTTTTTTTTTTTTTTTTTTTTTTTTTTCGAAAAATGTATAGCTGGAAATATTTTTTGAAAAATCTATAGTTTGTTTTGTTTTGTGGCATATTAACCTCAATGGGTTATTTAATGATGACAAGATTTTTATTTCTGGTAATATTTTCTTTTTTCAAATATTTATTGTTGATACTAATTTTTATTTTTTTAAAGTATTTCTGGTATTAAAATCTATTTTTATACTTTCATAGTATTCAGGTTGTGGGGTCAACTATTTGTCCATAGCTGGGACCCTAACAGGTGCTACCACCCCGGGTCAGGGTGGACCTGGGAACACCAGCAATTAAGAGGTGGTTCCATGCTCCTCAAAACCTCCTGATCAGAGGCCTTGCTGCTGGACGTAGTTTATCGTCTTACCCAGGACGCAATGAATATTTGAGTAGATGCTCTGTTTATTTATTAAATACTACATTTATTTATTTTTGTCTACTGGCCTGAATATTTGAACAATCCTATTAAAGAAAAATCTGCCAAGAACACAATATATGTTATCTTATATAGATACAAATATTAAAGTAAATGCTCTGTTTATAATAAACAGTATTAACAAATTTTACCGGCCTGAACGTTTGAGAAATTTTCATAGAAAATATGTGTCCCCTGACAGGAATCAAACCTCTTTCCTACACGGAACCGTCATATAGCCTGACGTGCTATACCAGTTTAGCTACAGAGGAGCATCTGGTTAGCAAGGTCGATTTTACTGTTTTTAAATTTATATATGTAAATATATAAATAAACACCTGACAGTAGGAAAGATTAGAGTTGTCTAAAGATCTAACAATAGTAATGACTTAACAAAATACATATCTTTTTGGTATGGTCAAATTAGTAAGTATAAAAGGATTTCTAAAATCTGTAACAAATTTACAACTTTTATCTAGTACAGAACTATTTCATTGTCATTTAATACAAATAAACAAGTATTGCTTTCTGTCCCAACTTGTCTTCCTTTCAATCTTCTATCCTTTGTCTATTGATATCCAGTAAGTAAGCTAGTTTTTCTTTCTTTCGTCTTCATCTCTTGTCCGTCTTTAGATATGTACACATAATAATAATAATAATACAAGCAGCATGAATTTGTTATGACTAACAAAAACATGTAAATTATAAAAATTTAATGTGCTTGAAAATAAGCAGACTTTTGTAAAGAAAGTGCTCAGTATCAAAATTAGGTCAACAATAGTTAACAAGGAAAAATTAAAAAAAAAAGAGTTATCTTAGGACCAATTTCAAGTTTTGCAGATACACCACCCATCAGGGACCAATAAATCTAGTGAATTCATTAACAGATTTGTTTGTATATGTTAACATAACAACAAATGTTGAGTATTTACCCAAGATGATTTTGTTTTGGTTTTTTTTATACAAAGTCCTTTTACTGCTTTTTTCCACACAAATACCTTTTACTGTGTTTTTTAAAAACGAATACCTTTTAACATTTATTATTTTACAGAAATACTTTTTACCATTATTTTTTATGCAAATACCTTTTACCATTTATTTTTTTTGCATAAATACCTTTTATTTATTTATTTTTACAGAAATACATATTTATTCTTTACACAAATACCTTTAAAAAATATCAAACAACTTTAGTGTTAACACTTTATTAAATATTAAATGTTGTCACATGTTAAAGACTTTTAGCATAGAACAAGTTTCTTGAAATTTGTTTGAAATCTGAATAGCGTTCCTTATCCAATGTATATATCTGCTAATGAATTCAATAGATATATCAGGCCCTGATGAACAGTGTATCTGTGAAACTTGAAACCTGTCCTAAGATAAGTTTTGAATTTTTCCTTATATATATATATATATATATATATATATATATATATATATATATACACACACACACATACATACATACATACACACACTGTTATTAAGCATTATTCTTCAAGTTGAATTGAGTTCTTTGAGCTGCTGGCATATTTTGTATAGAGAAAAATGTTAAAATTCCTTTCTGCCATGCAACAATTGCCTAGAGGTAAGATATCTGACTGATGTCAAATCAGTTGGTTTCAATCCTGGTTTGAAACAATTGGACGTCTTGCTACACTAAGTAGCTGTGATACAGCAAAACAGTCTGTCTGTGGATGAATATATATATATATATATATATATATATATATATATATATATAAGTGGTAAATATACACATACATATGCAAAATATATAAATATATATTTTGTATAAAAAAAATTCCAAGAGGATAGAATCCAGGTAGAACTCAATGTCCAGGACAGAGTAAGGATATAATAAAAAGTCTTAAACACTAATATTCCATGGTCATAATTTATTCCATTGGAATCGTAAATACGATCCAATTCATCAGACCTACAAATTCAAAAAGAAAACAACTCCGGAAATAAAATTATAAAATAAATTTTATTTGTAGGTCTGATGAATTGGATCGTATTTACGATTCCAATGGAATAAATTATGACCATGGAATATTAGTGTTTAAGCCTTTTTGTTGTATATATATATATATATATATATATATATATATATATATATATATATATATATATAGAGATAGATATATATAGATATATGTATATATGTGTATATATGTGTGTGTGTGTGTATGAATAATTTGTTTTTTATGATTTATCAACCTTTTGCAGGTTATTTATAGCCAGAAAATATTTTTAGATTGCAAGAATTGGTTTAGAGATAATAACAAAATACTGATACAAGTCCCTATGAATTAACTCATAGATGAGAAGGAGATGAGGTAGATTCATGCTTTTCCCAATAGTATTTGTGCAAAAGTAAATATGAAGAACCTGACTGGAATTTGAACTTGGCTCTCCGATTTCCAATTCGAAGCCGTCATCCATTACACCACCCATGCATCCAAACTTACAGGCCCTGATATTCTCGAGATATAGCCACAAGCTGTGCGTGTGGTGTGATTTATTTTAAAAAGGTCATGTTTTTCAGAACAAAACCTGTGAAGCAAATGTTATTGTTTACCTTTATATTTGTTTCACAAAAGCAAAATTATTAAAGTTTCTAAAATATCTTTTCTTAGTTTTATAAAATTACTAGCTTAAAAGTCGTCCTCAGTGTTGTCTTTTAAGCTAGTTACTGTGGAGATCTAATTGGCTCTCTGGATCAAAACTAAAGGGATCTCTGGTTCAGCTTAGAATACAGCAATGATAATTTTGAAGAAATAACTTTGAATTCCTTAATTCACTCCATGAAAATTTAAAACCTCACTAACTCTTATTTGTGCTACAAGTCCAATTCTGTTCAAAAGACTGATTAATTCAGGCTAAAAATTGAGTTCTTCAAATCACAAACTCTATGGAGCTTCAACTGAGTCAAGTTCTTCAAATCACAAACTCTGTGGAAGTTCAAAATCTCACGTCATGAAACTTTTCACTTTAACTCTGATGCATTGGCATTTTGAAGAAATAAAACTGATTTCCTCAATTCAAAGTTTTGGAGTTATTTTAAACTGAATTTAAAACAAAAATTTCTAAATTCATAAAGTTTTTGTCTTACTTTAAACTCAATATAAATTTAAAACTTTTAAAACCACTAATTTTTTTCAGTTTTTTTAAAATTTGAATTTTTCACTGTTGCCTTCTCATCTGGATACAAATCCCAATGTTGGATGTTCAAGCACCGGATGAAGGGCGGATTTTTCAAACCTGGGATCATCCTGATTCCAAAAAGGTATATGTCCATGTAGAGCAAGTGTGGCCCAAGTTAGGTGGGTTCCAGACACATGAATGGACAGACAGAATTTGACTTTTATTTATTTATTTATAAAAGAAGATTAAATTTAAGAGATGGATTTATGATTTCCCCAAGCATTTAGCACAATACAGTAAGTTGGAATTTGAACTCTGCATGCTGAATTTGCTTTCCACAGATATCTATTACACTACTAAAATATAAAAGTTTTAGTTTTTGTTTAAAGTATCTTTGCTGATGACACAACTATTTACTCTTGTCTTTAATATTAAGTCTCATTGGTTTGATAAAGTCAAATTGGCAGTGGGTCTAAAAATTGACCTTCAATCAATTGTTAAATAGGCAAGAAATGGCTTTTTAATTTTAATGCCTTCAAAATGAAACTGCTCTCTTAATTGTCTGAAAGAATGCTTTTTGCATAGTTGATGCTAACCTCCAGAACTCATTATACCTTCTTAGGCTAATGTTTTCCACTGATATGAAGTAGAAATATTATATTGAATCAATTGCTAGGTCTGCTGTTAGGAAAGTTCGTTCACTGTGCCTTGCGAGACAATTTTTCTTGACAGAATCTAGTGTACACATTTGTAAGTCTAGCATTAATTCATGCATTTAACATTGCTGCCATATTTGGTCTGGTGCTTCTGTTATCTATTGAGAGATTCTTGATAAAATACAAAGAAGAATCTGCAATATTATTGGTCCTGACCTGACAGCTCGGCTTCAGTCACTTTCCCACTAATATAACTAATTCTCTTATACTAGTTTTCATTCATGCTAATCATTCAATCAACAAATAAAAAATATGGATAATTATCCCTTAGGACCCCCCCCCATCCAAAAAAAAAAAAAAAACAAAACAAAAAAAAAAAAAAAAAAAAAAAACAACTAAAATATTTGTTCTTCTGAAAATCAAGGTATCCTGCTTTACTTGTACCTCAAAGACTGAGATATTAAAGTTAATTTGTAATTATTTAACAAGATGCATTCATACATTGACATCTAGTAATACGTGCTGTAACCATATCTCATTACTAAATAGAGGAAATCAGGCTGCATGACTGATAAATACAAATATATATAAAAGATACAGGTTTTCTCTAATAGATTAGATATCAATATTTTACAATAAAATTATTTCTCTTTTGAACAAAGGAAAAATGAATTTATTTGATACCTATTTCTATTTGGTACCAAACTTTAAAAAAGTTTATTACACTTACATACTAATTAAATACATTGGTTTTATTACTTATGCCTAATAATAGTTAACTATGGATGTTTTTTTTTCAGCACTGGTCCACAAAGTGAGGATCAAACCCACTACTAATGATCTATAAGTCTAGCCTGGAACCCACGTCCCATAATATATAAAATACTGGACTCTCCAGTCATTTTTGACAGACAAGAAGCTAAGTAACTCAATGCTTAGAACCAACAGCCAGACTATGGGCATATCATTTGATTATAGTGGCGAAGGCTTGTGCAGAACCAACCACACTTTTTCCAATACAGAGAACTGGTGCACTATATGTCACAAAGTCATCAAGTGCCCCTCCGTGGTTTTGAATTCCGAGAAGTCCTCCTCCTAGATTGTTTGCCACACAAGGTTATAGAACCCAGTATTTCCTGCTATTTACCCATAGCTTTGGAGAGGGGGGAGAAGAGATGGATTCATATCTTTCCCAAGAGTAAGTTAATGCAATGAATTTGAATGGAATTTGAACTCAGCTATCCGATTTCTCAATCCAAACCACAGTCCATTACTCCATTGTGCTTCCATATATGAAATATATATATATATATATATATATATATATATATATATATATATATATATACACACACACACACACAAATAAGACTATCAGGGAACAGATGTGGCTTTTATTTTTCTATTTAAGAAAATAAAAATGTGAATAATTGCTCTTCAAAAAAAAAAAAAAAAAAAAAAAGTATTTGAGTTAAAATTTAAAAACTCTTACTTGTCAAACCTTAAGTTTATTAAAGAATTATTTAACATAGAGGTGAAAACAAGCCCCCCCCCCACTTAATAATAAGACTGGAGGAATATTGAAAATCTGTAGTGAGAAGTGAGACAATGAAATCGGGCATAACTGATCATGTATAGAGAGAAAAGGGTAGTCATCCGCTCTTGTGCAATGAAGTGAAAATACTAGACAAGGAGGAACACTGGAAAATTAGACATCTGAAAGAATCAGCACATATGCTAGGCTATGAGGATCTCCTTAGTAGACCAAGCAATATAATAAAGAAAGACAAGATTACAGCAAGTCTTGAGCAGGCAAAGAAAGAGAAAATCTTCAGTGAGTGCTGTCAAGCATGACAAGCAGCAGCAATATTCATCAGCAGATAGTTTAGGTTTAAGGCTCCAAGTTCTCCCCAGAGAATTGTCCTACAGGACAATAGCCTCTTGAATTAAAGTGTTGATTTGTGAAGTTGGTGACATAGTAATTGTAAGTTCAATCCCTGGGCCAGGCAATGTGTACTTGCATTCAGTGAAAACAGGGTGAGCAATAACTGAGCAGTACTAAAAATAAGAACGAGATGAGATATCCCACGATAGCAATGGAACGATAATAGTCTACTCCTATTGATTAAATAAAGGGTTCAGTTATGTAGATTCCCTGGATCGATATACACCTAATGAAGCCCAGAGGATAACAGCAAGGACAATAGTCTGAATGTAAATAGTGTAAGTATTTAATAATTGTTTACTATCTCTGTCCAACTGGTCCTCATGGCCAAGTTGGTAAGGCATGCTGTTTTAAATGGTATGATACAGCTGGAGTGCAAATTTTTCTTTAATATGATTTCTTGAACATTCAGGTTGATAGCCAAAAATATATTTATTTTTGCCAAAAAATTTATTTTTGGCTTACATTTTTCCTATTTGGAGGAAGAAAAGAGTGTAGTAACTGTCTGTAGTGATATCTGTCCCAAGCACTTTCAGCCAATTCGTTAGCCATTTTCAAGGTGTTCCTTGCTAGCATGTTTTCCAGTGTTTATGTTCTAAGTTATATTGTTGATGTTTAATGGCATATCAACTGCTTATGGGTCATTTAATGCGGAAATTTAACTTTCTATGGAGGTTTGAAGTAATAATATATTTTATTCTGCTTTCACAATAGAATACATGGTAGATGATACTCAGCTTTTGTGCATATACATGTTTGTGTGGATATAATTACTAGGAGGTAGGGATATGTGTGGTTTATGTAGTTAGTTTTGTTGAAGTTATATTTTGGAATGCAGTTTGATTTAAGAAATTGTAGGATATTATATGAATTAATGTCATGAAAGAGTTCTTTCATTTTGGTTATTTGGTTGGTTGATTTTGTTTAGTGACATTCAATGCCGAAATAATCTGAACAATTTTATGGTTGCAACTAAATATATTTTGAATGAAATTCTATGCCTTCAACTACAGATAAAATGTATTACTTGTTTTGTTGCTGTTTTATTTTTTTTTTTTTTTACATAAAAATGCATTGCTGGTAATTTTACTATGAAAATATATTTTTATACTTTCACTATTTGCCTATAC
The DNA here is from genome assembly GCA_963932145.1 of Acanthosepion lycidas. Taxonomy (NCBI): domain Eukaryota; kingdom Metazoa; phylum Mollusca; class Cephalopoda; order Sepiida; family Sepiidae; genus Acanthosepion; species Acanthosepion lycidas. The sequence goes on from OZ010612.1 coordinate 50,351,640, forward strand.
CTGGGACCCTAACAGGTGCTACCACCTCAAGTAATGGTGGACCTGGGAACAATAACAATTAAGAGGTGGTTTCACACTATTCAAAACCTCCAATGTCCAAATCAAAGGCTTTGCTGCTGGATGTAGTTTGTCATACCCAGGACCCAAGTTATATTGTGTGGCAGTAGTAGTAATTCTAAGCTGTGCCAGATGTGGCATTAATTTCATGTTGAGAGTGTCTTTAAACAGACAGTGAAAACATTACTACCATTGTCAAATAGGTTAAGATTGAACAGTTTTATATGAAGATCTTCAATTACTTTCTCTGTCATATTCAGTGAAACATTATATATATATATATATATATATATATATATATATATATATATATAACTTATTTGCATTTAAAAATATAAAGAAATGTAATTTTTAAAAACTAAACAATTTAAACATTACAAAAAAAAAAAAAAAATTTCAATACTGTACTCAAAAAAGGTTCTAATTCCCAAAATAAAAACTGTATACAAAAGCCAGTGTTTGTTTCTTCATAATGCACAAACATGTCAGACTGTTTTAGTTTATATCTAAGATGTTTTCAATGTCAATCTTTGCCATCCAAAATTAACTGATGCCATGACTGATCAATAGAAGTTGTGGAGTGTCATGATGACCCAGATCCAAAACTTACTGATTATACAATGACTGATTCCTGTTGGCAGAAAAATTTAAACCTATAATTAAAAAAAACTTCTAGAAACAAAGTAGCCATTATAGAAATGCAGAATTTAATGATTACATAATTGGAGTTTGAAAAAAAAAAATTTTATTTAAAGTATAAACTCAGTTCAAATCAATAAAGATTGGAATGGATATGGAAATGAATGAGATGCTACATGGATTTTGCTTAACCTGAACCACTGCTGACATCCTAATTACCATTACACACAGAATTAGTGAGGGCCTTGATGACACACATACTGCAAGGACCATAACATTAGATATCTAGAAGGCTTTCAAAAAGGTATGGCACAAAGGTTTGCTACACATGCTCTCCACCTATGGAATCACTGAAAGGGTTTTCTTTATTATAAAATCCTTCCTACCTTGAAGGTAGTTATTAACAGCCAGTCTTCTGATGTCCTGGTGGTCAACACTGGTATCCCCCAGGGCTCACTTCTCAGACCATCCTTCTTTCTGATTTACAGAAATTATCTACTTTGATCATTTGTAAGCATTTATGACGATGATACTACAATATACGGGTGCACCTCTAAAAGTCTTGACATTTAGAGATTGGCAGCTGACACTTCTTCTGATTTAAAACTAACTTCCCAGTGGGGAAAAAACTGGCTGGTTACATTCCATCATCGCTGATCAGACCCTGAACTACTGCCAGTTATGATGGACAGTTGTCCTCTCAAGGAGGGGACATGCTTCAAGAGGATATTGGGCCACTGACTCACACCTGATCTCAAGTGAAATTCCTGTATATGATCTATCGCTAAAGATGCAGGTAAAATGATTGGCTTCCTCTACCACCCCAGTAAGTAACTGACTCCTCATATTATCATTTACCTTCGTAAGAGCCATATCAGGCCAAAAATGGAGTACTATTGCCATATTTGGGCAGAATCTGCCCAAACCTCATTTTCCAGTCTCAAGTTCAAAAGTGTCACCGAATCTTTGTTGAAGAAAATTCTTCTCCATATTCCAACCTCTCTCTGACAGGTAGGATGAGGTGAGTTTTTTCACTGCCCTGTCACTACTACCATGGAAAGTGCTCGAACAAATTGCCTGGTTCTACCAGGTCAGATCTTTATGGCTAAGACCTGCCATGCCACTTACATAGTAACAAACCACCACATTCCCTATATTCCCTCAGTGATAAGTTCCACTCAAACAGCTACTTCCCATGAACCACTGCCCTATGGAACAGACTCCCTAGATGATGTTTCCTTGATCACTACGATCTTAACCTTATCTTTCCCTCCTATCCATAAAAACTATCCTTTAACGTAACCCTTTAACAGAAGTGGCCTCCAGGCCTTGTACAGAGTGAACCTTATTGTAAAAAAACAAAAACACAAAGAAGCAAAAAATACACAAAACAAGGACACAAAACTCAAAACAAAAAAAAAAAACACATACAAAAAACAAAAAAAAAACACACATACAAAAAGCAAAAAAAAAAAACAAACAAGCAAAAAGAAAAAAAAGAACAAACAAGCAAAAAGAAAAAAAAAGATCACAAAACACAAAACACACAACCACAAAGAAAAAAACAAAAAACAAAACATAACCACAAAAAATATAAAAGAAGAAAATATACTTTTTTTTAATTTTTTGTAAATTTAATAATGGAACTTAAAGAATAAGTATTTCAATTATAAAAAAATCCTGCTCTTTTTTAGGGAATAATTATCCACATATTTATTTTTTAAATTCAAAATAAAAATACATTTGCTTTTGAAGCAGTAATTTAAATACCAAAAACTTTTTGGTGTGTAAATTAGTTTCAAATCAAATAAACGAAACCTCTCACCAAAAGGCTTTTGCTTTTTTTTGGTGAGAGATTTATTTTTAAGACAGGAAAATAATTATCACATTTTAGTTTTAAAAATTTAAAATGTATAATTAAAAACAAAAGCAATACCTTTTTAATTTTGTAAAAATGTAAAGTTTTAATTAGGTAAATTTTTAGAATCGTAACTATTTTTTTTTAAATTAAAAAAATAAAAATAACACCATTTAATTTGATTTTATACCCGTGGCTGGTATTTCTAATGAAGTCAACATTTTTAAATTTTCAAAGGAAAAAAAAAATCCCATTTTTTTTGTTTTGTTGAATAATTATCCGTATTTTTGCTAATATTTTTTTTTAAAAAACAATAATATTTTTAAAAATTACCAATTTGAGCACTGAAAAGGCAGGTAAATATAAATATTTTAAAAGATAAATTCTTCTTAAAAATAAAAACAATGTTTTTAATTCTTGTAAAAGGTTTGGTAAAGGAAGATAAAGAATTTAAATTTCATATCAAAGAAACAATTTTTTTTGGTGGGGAGTAATGAAAAATAATTATTATTTATTACATATAATATATTAGGTTGGTGCAAAAAAATAATGTCGTTTTCTCACATAGTAACATATGTGAGAAAACGACATTATTTTTGCACCAACATAATATTTTTTTTTAAGTTTACCTTAATTGTGGAAACAGGCGGTCTGAAGAATAATCAAGGTAGGTATTTAAATTTAATTTACATGTTTGTTTTTTTTTTGTTTTTTATTTTATTTCTAAGACTTACCTTCTTGATGTTCTTCCACGATATAAATAGGAAGTTCACTTGAAGTTAAAGGACTGGCCGGAGTTTTTGTCTTGGGGTGACCACGAGCTGACCCTCCTCCTGGCATCTTCCTGTTCTTGTGGTGGGAATGCTTCTTCTGGAGTCGAAATGTTGACCCGACCGACTTGCTGGATCTTAAAAGAGCTGCATAGGTAAGCACCACCCCACATAGAATAAGCAACAAGAAGAAAGAACCGACTGCCCTTCGTCGGAGTCGACAAATCTTTAAATTACAAAGCATAGCTGTGATTTGCCGAGGTAAAAAGGAAAATCGACGAACAAGAGGCGAAAGACCAGAGACAGGGGACATGAAAAAAATAAAATTAAATATCAGGACGAAAAGCAGGAAAGGTTAACGAAGAAAATCAACATTTAGGAGTCTTTTCTTTTCGATTTAACCCCTAAAATGACTCCTGGAATGTTGGTTAATTCATTATTTTTCTTTCTTTTTTTTTTCTCTTTCTGCTTTACTCCCGATTGCTTTCTTCAGTCGATGACAATCAACAACAAAACACTTTAACGACAGTCATGGTGCAACTACGCGGAAAGCCGTAAAACGTTCTGCAATGTGTTGGCGAGGAAGAGAAAATATACAAAACATCACTTTTACGACATTCATCTTGTAAATATCGACAAAAGCCGTAAAGCGTTCTGTATCACTTAGCTTGAAAGGATGAAAAAGTATGATAGCCCAGTCAAAGAATAATTTTTATTTTTAAGCCTAGCTTAGCACTTTGCAGGGCTAAACTGGAAACAGAAGACGTGCTTATACTATACAAGCGGAGAAGATTTGCCTATTAAAAAAAATACAGTAACGATAAACTAAACATTTGAAGTTCTGACATTGGAAAATATCGGAAATGCGATAAAACTTTTCTGTAACAAAAAACAACACTAACAATGGGTTATCTAGAAGCGAGCTTGCTTAATTTAAGGGACCGGTTTTTGTGTGATTAACCATCACCTACATTAGGGTCTCGAGAGATTCATTCGTTTTTTTTTTTTTTTAAATAAACAAGATAGCAGTAATGCCTTCTTTTTGAGTTACGTTAGAGAAGAATACCATGAGGGCCTACCGTAGAACGTTTCAGGTTAAAGGTGCTCAAACTTTAACATTAAGAGACGTCGAATAAATTACAGGTGTTTGACATTCGCAAGGCATAAAAAGTAAACAAAATTTATACACACATTTTATTTTAAAGATTTGTGTTTATTTAGTTATTTTAGTATTATACAAAGTCAAATCAAAGTACACGTATACCAAATATTTTTAACTTACTACTTTCTTTATATACAAAATATTTTTTTTTACCAATTATTTTACGACGTATATACCAAATATTTTTACTTTAGGCTATTTTAAATAAAACCAAAATTTAACTACAATGATATTTAAATTATTTTTTTTATATGGATTAAGGTTAAATTTACTTTATTTTTCAAGCCTTCTAATTTCGAAGAGAAAACATTCTTTTTTTTATACAATTTTCATTATTTTAGGATTGGAGACTTTATCATTCAACCTTTGAAATTTGAAGAAAAATAAACTTACTTAGTTTATACTAGTCTCACTATGCACTGGTCTAAATCATGATTTATAGTATTGGTGACCTTATTAATCAACATTGGATTAGAATCCTTTCTCATAAATCTAGCCTTAATCTTATGATGAATTGTTAGTTTGTGGGATGTAACTGGCTGTCATCTGTCATTTGTAATGTTTGTGTGGTATAAAAGTAAAAATAGATCAATATAATAAGTTATAAATTGGCCTGATTTGAACAGTAGCCTGGTTATTGTCTGTCTAGGCAAACAAAGGTGCAACTACCTTTGAAAAAAAACTAAAAAAAGAAACTGAAAAGACCTACATTCATTTGCCCCACAATCATCAAGAGACAGTAGTTTTTGAAAAGTCCTTTTTAAATTCATACAGTTTATGTGCTTGGGAAAATTTCTTTAAATTCTTTTCATTTTCTTTTGGCTGTTCAACTACAGGAGAATTTTCACTTGAACTTCAAAATACTTTTTTAGTCTCTCTGCAACTGGCCGGCAACTAGTGCCTTCTTTGATTTTCTCTTGTTGATGTCAAATGCCTTCTTTGATGTTGACCTGCCTTGTCCCCTTGCTGTCAAAAAGTCTTCTCCACTGACCTGAGCTCTATTTATTCAGAAAATTAGGCTCACAAAGCACCCACTATTTGGAATGTTACGAAAGTTTGAAACCATGTCAGTATATATGGAAACATAATTTTTCCATAAACTGGAAATGGATCTTTCACAAATTTGGTGGGGTTTAAACTGCTGAGCTAAAAAAGATGTACAAGTGTAACAATTTTTACACAACCTTCTTGCCTTCAGAAAAATATATTTACTGCCTTGAATTGTTTTCTCTTTTTGTCATTTTCAAAATCCTTGTCTTTTCCCAAACTGTAATTTTTTCCATTTTTTGATGGTAATCCTTTTTATCAAAAATTGTTATCTTGCTTTAATAGGTACACAAAAAGAAATCTTTGTGGAAACTTTAATTTGTACTTTTCGTAATTGTGTAATAAATGTGTTGTCCTTTTAAAATTTTACAGTGTTTAAGTTTTGTTTGTAATTTAGTGCCTATTACAACTTGCTGTTTCTATTGATTAAGTTTTTGTGTTTGGCACAAGAACTTAGATTTAGTAGTAAATAAAATTTTTATACTTTATTGTTGTAAAATTTTTTGGTCTGAAGAGATGGGTCCCTGATCCAATGAAATAAACTATTACTTCTGAATTTCTAAGGACTCTGCTTTCATTATTATATTTGCTCTGTTCTTACATTGAGCCCTCTTTGGATTTAGATCCTCACTGGAATTATCCCTACCAATTATCATGTAATATTATATATATATATATATATATATATGTATATATATTAGTGAGTATATATAATATCGAACGTACACCGATAACATAACTTCAGAATTTTCACATCAAAACTCATATCAGAACCAGATGTTTGATTGTGCGTGTGTATAAAATAGGACAAAGTTTTGAAGAAATATGACAAATGGAAAACAATCTCATTGAAACTAGATTTGATTACACGTTTCACCTTTCTAGGCTTCATCAGATCAAAGAAATAAAAGAAAGAAATATGTGTGTATGTTTAAATAATAAATCATTAGTACTTTTTTCTGCTAACTTTGTGTTTCTTGTGTTGAAAAAAAAAGAAGAAAAATGAGTTACTTTTAAAAAAGACATCAAAATATATTCTGTATCTTTTCTTTGTAATTCTTAGTTCATGTTGGAAATAATCCCTTTATATCCCCCCTTATAATTCCTTGTTTATTCTGATTAGTTCTGAATATACCTCCCCCAACTCAGCTATGTGTTAATTATTATGACTTTTTATATCATTAAACTATTATTATCTAATAAAGAAAAAAATATTCTTACTATCTGAAAATATTTTCTAGCTTTAAATAACCTGCAAAGGGTTGATAAACCTTAGAAAATGAATGAATACTGATTAGCTACAAATGTATGTACTTTAGATTTATTTACGTTCTCCAAAATATAAATGTATAGAAACTACTGTGGCCACAAAATGAGATCAGTTTATATATTGATTGTAATATCGAATTGATCCCCCATTTTATATCCACATTATAATTTTTTGTTTATCAGATTCTAATTATTTACAAATCCACCTATTCTCCCCTGTATATGGGTTAAATAGTAAGACTTGTATCACTAAAACCATTGTTACAATCTAAAAATATTTTCTGGCTTTAAAACACCTGCAAATGATTGATAAGCCATAAAAAAAAAAATCAGCATAAATTTTGAAAAAAAATCCATTTTCTGGATATTTTTTTTCATTTGCTCTTGTCACATAAATTAACTTAATAGGTTGAGAGAATCTGAATTTATACATTTTTTTCTCATGAAGTGACAATAAAAATGTTAAACACTATTAGATTATTATCAAGAATAATTTTGCAAATTTTAACAAATGTACCCACAAAAAGACGGTATATTGTGGGGGATTCACTCTCATTATAGCAGCAGAAATCAGCTTTGTACTTATGGAGATAGAAGCATACTTGATAGAATATAAAACATGCAGAAATAAAAGCATGGTAAATTGTATGTTAATTTCATACAACTTATTTATATTTTTCTGTGTATTGGTGTGTGCATTTTTTAGGTTACAATTGTTTTATGGTACATGTGATAAAAGGGAGAATTTACTCCGTAGTATTACAAGCCATATTACAGAGAGAAGTTGGACATGTGTTGCCCATACCAATATTTGTGGTGAAGAGATTAAATTTAACGTCTTTTGGTGGGATGTCCATATTTATGGCAAGAACAGTTTTTGTTGCATGCTGGGAGTATTTTATTATTTAAAATTTTTATTTCATTTTATTTATAATTTTTATTATTATTATTATTATTTTATTTTTATTTATTTAAAATAATATTCCTAAAGTATACAGTAATAATGGTGTCAAGAAAAAAACTGCCTTTTGATATGATATTTTTGTTGTGGGTACAATTGTTAAATTTTGCTGTTTTTTCTTTATTTCATACTTTATTTTTTTATAAATGGTTTACTTTTACTTTTTCTTTTTTTTTACTAAGTTTCAATCAGTACAAAGTTGCCATTCAAGGTAGAAAGTTACAGTCAAAATGACAATGATGAATGAGATGTGTAATATGAATAGAAGAGAAAGTGGTAGGAAGTGATGATTATGAGGATAAGGAGGATAGATAACAATTGACCCTTCATTTGACAAGATTAAGATTGTAGTGTAAGGGGTCACTGTTAAAATAGTTATGATGAATGAGGTGTGTGACAGGAATGAAAGAGGAGGTGGTAGGTAGTGAAGATTATGGGAATAAGGAGGATAGATATAGATTGACCCTTGACTGGAGGAGGTTAAGATTGTAGTGTAGAGGGTTATTGTTAAAATGGTTATGATGAATGAGGTGTGTGATAGGAATGAAAGAGGGGGTGGTAGGTAGTGAAAATTCTGAGGATAAGGAGGATAGATAACGATTGAAACGTGAAATGATGTGGTTAAGATTGCAGTGTATAAGAAGGATAGATAACGACTGACCCTTTAGATGAAGGGGTTAAGATTGTAGTGTAGAGGTTTATTGTTAAAATGGTTATGATGAATGAGGTGTGTGATAGGAATGAAAGAGGGGGTGGTAGGTAGTGAAAATTCTGAGGATAAGGAGGATAGATAACGATTGAAACGTGAAATGATATGGTTAAGATTGCAGTGTATAAGAAGGATAGATAACGACTGACCCTTTAGATGAAGGGGTTAAGATTGTAGTGTAGAGGTTTATTGTTAAAATGGTTATGATGAATGAGGTGTGTGATAGGAATGAAAGAGGGGGTGGTAGGAAGTGAAAATTCTGAGGATAAGGAGGATAGATAACGATTGAAACGTGAAATGATGTGGTTAAGATTGCAGTGTATAAGAAGGATAGATAACGACTGACCCTTTAGATGAAGGGGTTAAGATTGTAGTGTAGAGGTTTATTGTTAAAATGGTTATGATGAATGAGGTGTGTGATAGGAATGAAAGAGGGGGTGGTAGGAAGTGAAGATTATGAGGATAAGGAGGATAGATAACGATTGAAACGTGAAATGATGTGGTTAAGATTGCAGTGTATAAGAAGGATAGATAACGACTGACCCTTTAGATGAAGGGGTTAAGATTGTAGTGTAGAGGTTTATTGTTAAAATGGTTATGATGAATGAGGTGTGTGATAGGAATGAAAGAGGGGGTGGTAGGAAGTGAAGATTATGAGGATAAGGAGGATAGATAACGATTGAAACGTGAAATGATGTGGTTAAGATTGCAGTGTATAAGAAGGATAGATAACGACTGACCCTTTAGATGAAGGGGTTAAGATTGTAGTGTAGAGGTTTATTGTTAAAATGGTTATGATGAATGAGGTGTGTGATAGGAATGAAAGAGGGGGTGGTAGGAAGTGAAAATTCTGAGGATAAGGAGGATAGATAACGATTGAAACGTGAAATGATGTGGTTAAGATTGCAGTGTATAAGAAGGATAGATAACGACTGACCCTTTAGATGAAGGGGTTAAGATTGTAGTGTAGAGGTTTATTGTTAAAATGGTTATGATGAATGAGGTGTGTGATAGGAATGAAAGAGGGGGTGGTAGGAAGTGAAAATTCTGAGGATAAGGAGGATAGATAACGATTGAAACGTGAAATGATGTGGTTAAGATTGCAGTGTATAAGAAGGATAGATAACGACTGACCCTTTAGATGAAGGGGTTAAGATTGTAGTGTAGAGGTTTATTGTTAAAATGGTTATGATGAATGAGGTGTGTGATAGGAATGAAAGAGGGGGTGGTAGGAAGTGAAAATTCTGAGGATAAGGAGGATAGATAACGATTGAAACGTGAAATGATGTGGTTAAGATTGCAGTGTATAAGAAGGATAGATAACGACTGACCCTTTAGATGAAGGGGTTAAGATTGTAGTGTAGAGGTTTATTGTTAAAATGGTTATGATGAATGAGGTGTGTGATAGGAATGAAAGAGGGGGTGGTAGGAAGTGAAAATTCTGAGGATAAGGAGGATAGATAACGATTGAAACGTGAAATGATGTGGTTAAGATTGCAGTGTATAAGAAGGATAGATAACGACTGACCCTTTAGATGAAGGGGTTAAGATTGTAGTGTAGAGGTTTATTGTTAAAATGGTTATGATGAATGAGGTGTGTGATAGGAATGAAAGAGGGGGTGGTAGGAAGTGAAGATTATGAGGATAAGGAGGATAGATAACGATTGAAATGTGAAATGATGTGGTTAAGATTGCAGTGTATAAGAAGGATAGATAACGACTGACCCTTTAGATGAAGGGGTTAAGATTGTAGTGTAGAGGTTTATTGTTAAAATGGTTATGATGAATGAGGTGTGTGATAGGAATGAAAGAGGGGGTGGTAGGAAGTGAAGATTATGAGGATAAGGAGGATAGATAACGATTCATCCTTGAATTGAAGACGTTAAGATTGTAGTGTAGAGGTTTATTGTTAAAATGATTATGATGAATGAGGAGGTGGCAAAAAGTGAAGATTATAAAGATAACGAGGAAATATCATAATTGACCCTTAACTTGACACGGTCAGCATTTAAACGTTCAGTTTTCAACATGGTTATTTCGTATAAGTTTTAAGTGAAGTGTAAATTGTATCTTTTATGTAAATTATAAATTGACTAAATTTTACTTTAAGTTGATTTCTTAGTTTGAATATTGTGTTTTGTTAATAATATATTTTTTTTAACTTTTATTTGGTGTGAAGTTGATCAAATTATAAAATATTTTTATGAGGTGTCTGTTATAATTTAAGAGTATAAAATTTATCAAATATTTAATTCATCTTGATATAATTTATACTTATTCATAGTACAAATCCTTTTAGTATTCCTTCTGAGTTTGCTATCAACAGTGACATCTGCATATCTTGTGTTGTTAAGATTATGTCCATCAGAAATAAATTCTGGTAGATCTTCTAGTTCTCTTAGGATTAATGAAGTGCTTGGAAAGAGAGAAAAATATATCTAGATTTTCTCCCCTCTCCAAAGTACATATTAGACAAGTGTATCCATGATATACTAACATGTTAACATAGTTTGAAGAAAGGGTCAGAATATCTTAAATTAAAAATTGTAAAAAAAAATAAAATAAAATTGTTGACTTTAAAAAAACAAAATAATTGACTTTATAAAAATTAAAGTAAATTAAAATTGTTGACTTTATAAAAATTGAAAAAATAAAATTGTTGACTTTATAGAAATTAAAAAATAAAATGTCTAACTTTATAAAAATGAAAAAATAAAATTGTTGACATAAAATTAAAAATAAAGTTGTTGATTTTATAAAAATTAAAAAAAATAGAGTTGTTGACTTTATAAAAATTGAAAAAATAAAATTGACAATTTCATAAACTTTTAAAAAATAAAATTGTTGAGTTTATAAAATACAGATAGAAATTATTCTATAATTTATGTCTGGATTTTCGGGATAAGGAGTTATCATTATTTGCAATCAGACTAATGTCCTCAATTTTGTTGTTACTATCACAAATATTTCGCCATTGTGCTCTCTTGCCATCTTCAGGTGCTTTTCAAAAGTGGAAGTGGGAATCTTTTTTTTTACAAAGAATGGAGTGAAAAATCTGGCATCATTGAGAGAAATAAAAAGCTTTTAGCTGTATATGCAAAGAGTCGATTGTTGCATGCTCATAAAATATTAAGCACCATTTTGAAAGCAATCAGAATTTATGCTCAATGATAGGTGAAGAAGAGAATTAAAGTATTTGGTGAGAAGGAAAGCAACAGGAACAACAATGTAATAATTTCAAAAGGATGTTTAAACCAAAAAAGAAACAAGAACAATATTTCTTCAGTCAGTTTTCATTTATTCTCTATTATTGCTAAGCATAAAAAGCTGCTGTCTGATGGCGGCTATTTAAAAGTGGCTTTTTTGAACTGTTCAGAGTTTTTGTTTGGAAATTTTCAGAATAAAGATAAGATCCTCAAAAGCTGCAAGAAATATAGTCAAGAAGAGAATAATTCTTTACAGAAAAAGATATAACTGATCAACTTGAAGTACATTTGATAAATTCAGGTATACTTTCAATTTATTTGAATGTATGTACAAACATTACATCAATTGCTCATTCAGCAATTGTTGCAAGATTTCCTTCTGGAAATATAATGGAGGAATGTAACAGAGAATTGGGTCAGTCTGATAAAAGACTCCAAGTTCATTGTATGTGATGCTGTAAGCACCAAGAGTTGCATTGTATTCCACAATAGGCTGTTGAGAGATAACCACCTACTTAGAGTAGGTGGCACTGACTATTTGCATATGAACCATACTAGGCAGGTATTAGTCAATAGGATGAAAATGATTGGAAAAAATGCTAGATTTTTGTAATTACTTAAACAAGAAGTAAACCAAAATTTAGTTGAATTTCATTGCATTTTGCATCAAGAATCTTTGCATGCAAAAACTAATTTGAAATTACTAGAAAAAAATCATGTCCCTTGTAACAAAAATTGTGAATTTGATAATTGCTCATGCACTTAAAAAACATCAATTCACCAAGCTATTGAATGAAGTTAATGGTCAATTTTCTGGGTTATTCATGTACAAAAATGTCAGATAGTCAAGCTGTAGCCAAGTGTGAAACCAATTTAAGGAGTTGCTAGGAGAAAGAAGACTTTTCTTAAGCGAAAAAGGAAATGACTCTCCAGAACTGACTAAAATTAAAGGCATTATTTACATTATTTGTCCTCGTCTTTGTCACCATATTTATTACAACATTTCAGCCGTTGTATGCTCCGGCCTTTTTCAGGTGATTGGAATGTCAAACTGAACCCTTTATTTTGCTCACTGGGGTAGACTGTTCTAGTTCCACATACCATGTTTAATGGATGTCAGTTATCAGTTATCTCCTGTTAATTTCCCTCTGAAAGTTCTCCACTGCCTTAACTGGGTATTGAACTCACACTCTTTGGGTCCTGTCACTGGATCTAACTAATGCCTTTATCCACGGTGCCATGTGTCCTCAAGGGTTCAGTTTGACATTCCAACCACCTGAAGAAGGCTGGAGCATACAATGGCTGAAAGGTTGTAATAAATATGGTGACAAAGATGAGGACAATAGTCTGAATAATTTAAATAATGTACATAAAGCCTCATCTCAGAAATATAGACAGATACTGAAGGTCCAAAACATTGTAATAAATATGGCAACAAAGATAAGGACAATAGTCCAAATAATATAAATCGTGTACATAATATCTCATCTCAGAAATATAGACAGATACTAAAATTAAAGGTTTGAATGACTTGAATTTTTTAACACTTCATTATAATGATTTGAATAAAAAATCACAAGGTAACAGAAGTGTAGTACCATTGATGTTTGGCCATATTAAAGATTTCAAAAGAAATATTTTCAGGGGATCTGGAAGAAAAGAAGCTGAAATATTTTCCATTATTAAAGAAGCACTTCTTAACGTAAAGTTTTTCAACTAACAGTGCAGAAGAGAGAGAAACTGTTACTTAAAAAGTATTCATCAGTAGCGTCATGTCCATAAAAAATATATAAATAAAAAATTAATTATACGGTCCTGGTGTTGTGTTCATAAAAAAATAAATAAAAATTAATTATAGTGTAGGAAATAATTATAATAAAATAATTATAACAATTCAAATTATCATTAATTTGATCATTCTAAACCAGTGAGAATCTATCTCACTTTTCTCCTCTAGACACATAAACACATCACATTCTCACTATCAGACAAGCAGTTCATACAGACAGGTCATTAACACGTACATCAGCAAAAATTTAACCTCCTTTTCCTTAATAGGCCATAATAATAACATTCATCCTTTACCACTCAACAAAAATTTGAGACACTTTTTGTATTTTTCTAACTAAATTATCTGGACACTCCTTACACACATCTCTAAAAAAAAACATATAAAAAAGGCTGTATACACTTTCATTATATTTATCTGATTATTTTGTTGGATTCCGATCCATATTTGATCTACATTTCACCTTAAGCTTACAATTTTGCTCCATATTACTGCCTATCATGTCTCCAACACCATATAAGAACCAGATATTAAATAATAGTTGTTTTATTAATTCCATATCATGCTGTTTCTCATTTTCTACAAGTATTTTTGTTTATATAAATGTTAAGGGGTTTATAATTATTTACTGAGTTTTATTACTCTCCCTACAATAGTAAAGAATGCCAAGAATTTACTTTCAGAAAGATTTTCTCAATTCTGAGAATGAGATGACACCTTACAATTCTGCCATCCAAATGATTCAGTTTCATAATTTGAATCTATTCATGTTTAATTGGCTTGATCTAAATAATTTGGAAATGGAATTGGTAGACTTCCAAGAAAGTGCAGATAATAAATAAAACTTTTTTTGTTAATTTCACATCGTGCTGTTTCTCATTTTCTGCAAGTATTTTTGTTTATATAAATGTTAATGGGTTTATAATTATTTACTCAGAGTTATAACAATCCCTACAATAGTAAAGAATGCGAAGCATTTGCTTTCAGAGAGATATTCTTAATTCTGAGAGATAACACCTTACAATTCATCCAATTCCGCCATACTCTTCAATTTAATGATTTTAATCTATCCATGTTTGATTGACGTGATTTAAATAACTTGCAAATGAAATTAGTAGACTTCCAAGAAAGGGAAGTATAGAAGACAAGCTTTATCCAAAATAACCTGAAGTTACGAGAAAAGGAATTAAAACTATTGGCCTATGTAACAAAAGAAAAATATGCGCTTAGAAAGCAGAGCTGAGAACCTCATTCTTGCAGAATGACAGTCCTTTGCATCAATGAAAAAGTTGCCTTGTGGTGAGTATGAAATAATAATAAATCTCTTTACCCACTCTTTTCAAATTCGGCTGAGCTGAGGAAAAAAAAAAAAAAAAAAACGAAAAGAAATTTGCGTTGAACCAATGAAAACCTTGCCTTCATAAAGATGAATTGAATGTGGTGAGAATCGAGCCCAGGTCCTCATGGTCAGAAAGCGAATGTTCTAACCACGCGTCTCTCTCTCTTTCTCTATCTATCTATCTATCTATCTATCTATGTGTGTGTGTGTGGGATGAAATAGAGAAATCATCTAATGAAATTGCTAGCATTTCTACATACGGCTTCTACAAATCTGTGTTCTATGCGGCTAGCAAATGTCAGGTGAAAATCTGTGAGTAGAAATCATGCTGTCTGGTGCTATAACTAATAGATTTGGTACTCATCAATAGTAAAGAATGCCAAGCATTTGCTTTCAGAGAGATATTCTTAATTCTGAGAGATAACACCTTACAATTCAACCAATTCCGTCATACTCTTCAATTTAATGATCTTAATTCTTAATCTATCCATGTTTGATTGACGTGATTTAAATAACTTGCAAATGAAATTAGTAGACTTCCAAGAAAGTGAGGTAGAGAAGACAAGCTTTATCCAAAATAACCTGAAGTTACGAGAAAGTTAAGTAAAATCATTAGCTGGCAAACATGGACCGTTGTGCCCACAAAAAAAAACAAAACAAAAATGGTGTGTCAAAAGGATGACTTTTCTCATGACACTGCTTTTATTTTAATTACATTCACTCTTCAGCAATATTATGTTTTTAAAAAGCAATGATTAAAGTTGTAATAAAACCTAACCATGTGAAAGTGAATCTCTACATTTATCTCTTAGTGCTTTATTTTGAAGTAAGAAAAGCCCAGACACTTTTTGTATTTTCTAACTAAATTACCTGGACACTCATTACACACATCTCTAATAAAAAACATATAAAAAAGGCTGTATACACTGTAGGGGACCGTGTCGGTGATGTTGAGTAGAAGTAGAAGAACACGCGTGAGTTAAGATTTCCTGTTAGCCGGTTCAACTGAGAAAGTTGGACTTTAATTAAGTACAAAGAAGGCAAAGAAAAACAAACACAAGACCGATAAATATATGTCAACAAATATATGTATTAATAACAAGAAAGGTTACAAGTTACATGGACAGAGTGCGTGTGGTATTAAATAATGACGTAATAATGTCGTTTTTTGACGTATTTTTTAATGTCAAAAAACGACATTATTACGTCATTATTTTTGCACCAACCTAATAAATATTATGTGTGTGTGTGTCGTGTTGTGGTGAGTGTTTGTACGTACATGTATTGTTCTTAGCATGTTCACAGCATTTGGGAAATGCTGTATCTATGAGCGTTCACATCTGCAAGTTGGTAAGGCTGAAAGCCTGAGACAAAAATAGATTTACCTCAAGGTGGCAGCCCAAAGGCCTGAGGGAAAAAGAGGAAGAGGTGAAGCGTCAGCGAGTATTTATAGCTAGGGAAGAGAGACCCCTGTTGAAAGGTAAGGAGCTAAGTCTGACAACACTTTCATTATCTTTATTTTATTATTTTGTTAGATTCTGATCCATATTTGATCCACATTTGACCCCAAACTCATAATTTTACCCAGTATTACAGTCTCTCATTTCTTCAGCTCTATATAAGAACCAGATAATAAATAATAGTTGTTTTGTTGTTTCCAGGTCTTTCTGTTTCTCATTTTTATGAGTATTTTTGTATATACAGTGTAACCCGGATATAAGAGAAACTCGGATATAAGAGAGATTTTCTCTAGTCCCAAATTAGAGCCATACTTACCAAAACAAAATAGACCAAACCCGGATATAAGAGAAACCCGGATATAAGAGACGTCGTCTCCGGTCCCGGCTACTCTCTTATATCCGGGTTACACTGTAAAAGTGTGAGAGATGATGAAACTATTAGTGTACTGTAGGATTTTAGGGTTACATCTAGCCATTTCAACTGTAAGATAACAAGGACTAAGCAAATGTGTTGTTATTGGATTCATACTGTTCCCAAAGCATATCAGCACATCATTGTGGCTAGTTTAAGTTTAAAAAAAGGTAAAACAAATTGAAGACCAGCCTTCCTCCTATCCCTCGTTTTTTTAGCCTTATACCACCTTTGCAAAATTATTACCAATTCTGCTTAATAACATTCAAAGAAAGAAAACCTTGCTCTACCGTAGATTACAGACTTGTTAAAGACTTGTACTAATAAAGCCACCACCACCAACACCACAACAACAATAACAGCGGTATGAATAACAAATAAAATAATTCGGGGAATTTGTGTCAGCTGTTTACCCGGTTTAAGCCAAACGGAAATAGCATTTCCAGACCGGGTGTGCAGTAGCCGGAAGTGTAGGTCACGTGCTCCGTTTGTTCTACTTAAGTTCCGACGAGATCGCCCGTTCCTGCTTTTGGCACATGGTTTTTAAGTGTTATAGGTAAGGTTCTTTTTTTTCTTTCCCCACGGTTGTAATTATATTGCATTTGTTTACGCATATGCAAATTCTGTCAAAATATTCCACGTCTTGAAATAAACCTGCACGAAGCAGGTAAGGGAAGTTTTAGTTATTAAAAAAACAAACAACAGAATTGAATTTATGTACATCGGTAGACATTTAGAAAATAATCATCGTATGGTTAAATGGACGACCACTTTTTTTACGACACAATTGCTACCAGACTTAGGTTTAAAAAGAAATAATTCTTGTATTAATTCGTCTTAATTTCGGTGTATTTTGAAAGCAGTATCGGATACCTACACGAAGAAGTCAGTGTGGCATTTTAGAAGCAATCTGTTTCAAGTTTACGACGACATCATCAGAATCAAAATACACTTTTTAGTTTTTGTTTACTTAAAGTAAAGTCTTAATAAAATTTTTACCTTAAAAAAACAAACAATTCTTACCTTTTGTTAGTGTTAAATATTTTGCATTTTCATATATAAATTTTGAACTAGTTTTTTTTTTTTTTTTGCAACATTTTATTTACTTTCTTTGGTTAATTTGCTACCTACAGGTGGGTCTGTTTGTTTTTTTACCTGTATAAAAATTGGTTGTCGTTGTACCTTTAACTCAAAAAAAAAAAAATTTCTTTTTTATGAAGTATTTTTTTATAATTTTTCCTTTTTTAATTTACGTAAGTGTTTTTTTTTTTTTTTTTTTCTTTTGAATTTGGAACAAAAAATTATCTCGTAAAAAAATCTTATTTTTAAAAACAAATAAATTTGAAAAATACTTTGTTCTTTTGAAAATATAACATTATTTTCGACAGATGATTTGGTTTTTAGTTTTTATAGAAAAAAAAAAGATATTTAAAAAAAAATGTTGTTGTTAATTATTAATTAATAATCACATAAAAATGTTACTAATTAATTATTGACTAATTAATAATCACATAAAAAATTAATTACTTAATTTGGATTAAAAAATCAATTGAAGAAAAATATCTTCATTAAATTAAAAAAAGAGACGTTGAGTTAAAATTTAAAAATGCATTTTATTTATTGGGTAAAAAAAAAAAAGACTAATTAGGGTATTAAATTAAAATGGATGAGGTAAACCTTTTTTTGAGTTTTTTTTTTGTGATTTATTCAATTGGATATTGTCGACTTTAACATTCGGAACAGATCTGTATTAAAAATTCTGAATTTTTATATACCTATACTCATATTCTTATATCGCATTTTTGAAAGTGTCCGGTCTCAAATCTTGAAACTACGAAACCAAAATGTTACACTGCAAGAGTTCTTCTTATCCAAGAAATTCATGTAGTGCGCGAATGTTACAAGAAGTCTAAGGGTAATATTATTTTTTTTTTTTTTTTTTTTTTTTTTTTTTTGCAGCTTTTGTGAACTTCAAATCCAAGATAAATTTTTAAATATATTTTTTTCACTGTAATTAACTGTGAAAAATGAAATAAATTATAAATTCAAACACTTCATTAATTTTTTGGTGAGTTATTTTTAAATCAACAACAACAAAAAAAAAAAAACGTTGGAGCAAGTCTGTAATCTTTTTTTTTTTTTAATTTCAAAATGATTTATTGACAATATTTGTAACCCCCCGCCCAAAAAAAAAACGGTTTCTCAAAACGACGGTTATTCCCTTGACACCACTATTATACATACAGAGTGGTCCGAAAGTCTTGTCACTCCCAATCTGTCTTCTAAACTAGGAACACGTCCCAGCCATCTGAAATAGACAGTATTATGACAAGACTTTCGGACCACCCCGTACTTATGTTTGTTTTAAAAAGTGAGGATTAGAATTTTAAAAAAATTCAACCACATGAAAGTGGATTTATACATTTTCTTTGTTCTTGAGATTTGACAATGAAGATTTTAAGCTCCATTCATTACATTAAATAAAAATATTGTTTTCATAATTATTTATAAAATGGTAAACAATAACTATTGCATTGTAGTTTACTTGATATATCCTGAAAATTTTTAATAAGTTTTTGAATAAAAAGATTTTTCAAATTTCTTTATAAAATGGTAAATAATAAATGTTTATAAAAGGTAAATAATAATTATTGTATTGTACTTGGTTCACATATTTTTATAATCTTGTAAATAAACATTGCAGAGGGGTTCAAAAGTGTATCCATTAATAGTGCTGTCAAGAGAATAACCAATATAAAATGGTAAATAATAAATCTTTATAAAAGGTATTGTACTTGGTTCACATATTTTTATAATCTTGTAAATAAACCTTGCATAGAAAGTCAAAAGTGTATCCATTAATAGTGGTGTCAAGGGAATAACCAATATAAAATGGTAAATAATAAATCTTTGTAAAAGGTAAATAATAATTATTGGTTCACATATTTTTATAATCTTGTAAATAAACATTGCCAAAAGGGGTGAAGATAGTACAAAATAATACTGGTGACAAGGCAAAAACTGTTCTTTTGACACTGTTTTTTGTGGGCACATATGTTAATGTTTGCTGAAAAATCCGTGGCAATCCTTCACTATGACTTGCAAAAGATTGTGCACATGGGCGCTGCTCATATAAACATTTTGTCAATGTTTTATAACTTTCAAAAAAACAAAACCTTCCACTACCTCAGATCTCAACTTGTTAAAGAATCATTTTAATAATACCATCACAATGACTAAACATTGTCAATTTAAATTTTGTCTTGCAAATTCTAACTCGTCACAAGTTTAGAATTGTATTTCATGAATAAAGTATGTGATTACAATATGAGGCTATATAAAGGCATCTAAGGAGGGTAATTTAGTATTTGAAATTCAGAGTTTGTTTTGAATGTTAAAATCAATGATATTCGTGAAACTTTAGCAGTTAAACTAATTTTCAGGGACAGTCCAAATTATACACTAATGATTGACTTATTTGAAGGTTTGTGATTAAAATTACAAATTGTTTTGGGACTAATTAGAATAATTATACTTACATATGGGTTCATTATTTATCTCCTCTTGGTTTTGCTCAAGAAAATATATCGTCATTTTTGGAAGCAAAATAAATGAAAATAAAACTATATGGTAGATGACCCAAACTTAGTGTCAAGCAGGGGGTCAAAATCTACTCTTGTCAAATGATTCTTGAACTCTACTAACATAGACCTATCAGCCTAAAATTCTTAAACTCTTAATTTTTTAATTTTTTTTTTTTTTTTAAGACTATTGTTTGCAAGAGCCACTCAAGCTGAGGGTTACAGGATGGGGTTGTTTTCTAGATGTAAGAAGAGAAAATAAGGCATATTATGAGGATATGTAGGATTGATAACTCGAAACTTGTAGTGGTTTGGTTGTTGTTGGGCTTAATTCTTGTGAAGTTTAAAGCTGGAAAATATTTTTAGATTTTAAGTTTTTTTTTATTTTTTATTTATTTATTTATTTTTTTTGAGATAATAATTATTTAGTCATACAAGTTTTACTAATTAACCCATAGCTGAGGGAGAAGAGGCAGATTCATACCCTTTTCCAAGGGTATTTGAGCATAAGTGAATATAATGAACTCAACTGGAATTAGAACACGGCTTTCCAATTAACAATTCTGAGCCATTATCCATTACACCACCTGCACATTCGAACTTACACCACCTGCCATCTCCTCCCACTTCTCGACATCAAAATTGTTCTCCTTCACATTGCATTTCATGCAATCCTTGAACTTCTTTATTATGCCTCAGACGTCCACTAGCAGTGAGCTCATTATATATATATATATATATATATATATATATATATATATATATATATATATATATATATCCACATACTAGCAAAAACAGATAGGTTTAAAAAGATAGAGAGGTCATAAAATAAGAACAAAGACCTCTTTCCTTTCTTCATTCTCTGAACAATCTTGTTTTATTACCCCCCTTAAGCAGTAGAACATTTTTTCCACAAGTCCAAGAAGAATTTGGTTTACTACTACACACAAAAGACAATTATTAAACATGAGAAAACATATGGGAAAAATTAATTCCTTTAAATAATGTGGAAATAACCATGCTTTGCCTGATGAAGGTCATAAGATCTGAAACGTGTGTAACATAAAATATGGAAAATAAAGTACAATATATATTTGAAAAAAAGTCCACTTTATAACTAAAGACATTTGCTGCTTCTCTTTTTAGAATATACACTTTTCTTTCATTGGAACCACTATAATCATTTTCTTATCTCTCTCTCTCTCTCTCTCTATATATATATATATATATATATATATAATTTAAAATTTGATTATGGTGGATATTTGTATTTGAAATAGATGAACCATTTTTATTTTTAAGGTTTGCAACGTTTCATCTGTGGGAAAGGGGAGGTTGTAGAGGAGAAAACAGTTCATCATCCTCAAGGACATGTAGACACTTTTGGACTCTACTGAGACTGGACAGTAAATACTGGACAGCTCCTGCTTATATATGGTAGCAGTACTCCATATTTAGACTCTGTTAACAAAGAAATGAGACCAAGAAAAATATTCATCATTTATTTATATATATATATATATATTAAAGGATTTATTTTTATTGCGTCAAATGCTATAGCAGATACTCATATTTGAAATAGATCCCATATTTTTATTTTTTACTTTAAACAGTGTCCTTTATCAGCCTGCATATTCAAGAAATCTTGAAGTAAATGTGCTTTCCAGTAGGAATCGAACCTGCATCCCCCTTTGCAAGAGAAACCACCATTTGATCCAGCGTGAATAATGGCTTAGCCACGAAGAGTATCAGAATTTTAGCAAGGCTCTATTTTCCTTTTTAAGGAAACCACACTAACTCACTAAGATATTTTTCTTAAAATGCTCATATCTGTTCAGTTTTGTATTAGGTTGGTGCAAAAATAATGTCGTTTTCTCACATATGTTACTATGTGAGAAAACGACATTATTTTTGAACCAACCTAATATCTGAAGCATAAAAAGAGCAATATGGCTGGAGTTGATGGATTTGTTTTCAAACTAAGATTTCTATTACTTCGAACATAATTATGGTGGAGATGCCTATTTAACACTCTCCTTAGTTTATTTTTCATTATACAGCTTTAAGAAGAGTGTTTGTATTTTTTCTGCTACTAATTTAAAATTTAACCATATTTTTCTTTAATCTGCTGCTTTACCACTATGTTCATGGAAGGTGTTCAGATGGACTATATTCCTTAGTATCACCATTTCTAACCTTCAAGACTTGCCATACCATTCCTGTATTTCATTGGTGAGGTGCAATTTCCACTTGTGCAACTTCTTCCCATGAACCGCTGCTTTTTGAAACTGACTTTCAAAGGATACTTCTTCAATCTGTTCAAGCTTAGAGTCTACCGTTATCTTCCCCTCATATCCTCATAAACTGTGCCTCTTTATATGTAACCCTCTAACTTGAGTGGCTCTTGGGCTAGTACAGGGTGAACAGGTCATTAACCTTTAACACACTGTATTATTCACTCCTTTTCTTTCCACTGCATTGTTTTACAAGGCTACTCTACTGAACTACTTAATTTCAGTCATGGCCATTTTCTGTTGCCATAGCAGGATATGACAACACAACTGCAAAATTCAAACGTACTATCATTCATTCATCTGAGTCATTTGCAGTGGCAGGATAAAATTTTTCCTTTGCAAACAAAATCACCTCCAGAATGTTAAAGATTAATATTGAGTACACTATTTACATTATTCAAACTATTGTCCTTATCTTTTTTGCCATATTTATTACAACATTTCGACCGTTGTACACTTCAGCCTTCTTCAGGTTGTTGGAATTTCAAACTGAACCCTTTTTCACTCACCGGAGTAGACTGTTCAAGTTCCACATGCCATGTTTTTTTTTTTTTTTGTTTTAATTGATGTCAGTTATCATTTATCTCCTGTTAATTCCCCTCTCCAAGTTCTCCACCGTCTTAACCGGGTCTTGAACTCACACTCTTTGGATAAAGGCGTTGGTTAGATCCAGTGACAGGACCCAAAGAGTGTGAGTTCAATACCCAGTTAAGGCAGTGGAGAACTTGGAGAGGAGAATTAACTGGAGATAAATGATAACTGACATTCATTAAAAAAAAAAAAAAAAAAAAACCCCAAAAAACATGGCCCGTGGAACTAGAACAGTCTACCCCAGTAGAGAAAAATAAAGGGTTCAGTTCGACATTCCAACCACCTGAAGAAGGCTGGAGTGTACAACGGCAGAAAAGTTGTAATAAATATGGCGACAAAGATGAGGGCAATAGTCCAAATAATATAAATAGTGTACATAATACCTCATCTCAGAAATGTACACAGATACTAATTTTGAGTACTTCCTAAGACTACTTGCCTTAAAAGCATTATTGTCCTGAAATATGCTGGTTGATGTTTTTTATTTATTTATTTCTCTTTTTTTTGCAGTATGATTATTGCTGATGGGTGTGAAGGGACGAAAGTATTTCTCTCATCTTGTCAGAAAATTCACAAGTAAAAGTTTCCTCTTCTTAACGTTGTTCGTCCTGGTCGTTGGTAATGAATATGTCATGCACTTTTGGCAGTATATGAGGTGGCCTTCCGTGCCTCTTGAAGAAAGGTACATTAAAAAAAATTGTTCTTATTTCACAGGCAGTTAATAATGATACTTGTGTCATACATGATGTCCATAAAGTCCGTGTGCAATTTAAAATACTTGTAGCTTTGTAACTGCATGATAGAAACAACCTGAAAAAAGGATAAGAAAAAGAAATACTGTATAGACTCACATATCATGTGACATTTGAAGCTAATTTTAAGGTTTTCACATCATACACAAGATATAAAATTACCCTATGCTGTTGACCAAACTATATATCCATTTACTGTAGTAAAATTAGCTTCAAAATTAGGTCTTCAAATGTCTCCTGATACACAAGTATATACGGTAGATAGATAATGAACAGGTTGTGATAGATAATCAACAGATTGTGATGGATAATGGACAGATCATGATAGATAGATAATGAACAGATTGAGATAGATAATGAACAGATCATGATAGATAGATAATGAACAGATTGTGATAGATAATGAATAGATCATGATAGATAATGAACAGATTGTGATAGATAGTTTATGAACAGGCCCTGGGCCAGTAGTACAGACTTAGTGGTAGCAGGGTGAGCGATAACTGACCAGTACTAAAAAGAACGAAGTGGGCTGTCTCTAGACATGGAGAACACAAGAGCCCAAATCTTATCTATCTTTACCGTATATACTCGTGTATTATGCAACATTTGAAGAAATAATTTTAAGGGGATTTCATCATGCACAAGACATAAAATTAGCATATGTACTGCTGGCCCTGGCTACACCGTTGACCAAACTATATATCCATATACTGTAGTCAAATTAGTTTCAAAATTAGCTCTTCAAATATCTCCTAATATGCAAGTATATATGGTAGATAGATAATGAGCCGATTGTGACAGATAGATACATAGATATAAACAGAGAGATAATGAACATAGATAATGAACAGGCTGAGATAGATAGTTTATGAACAATCCCTAGGCCAATAGTACAGACTCAGTGGAAGCAGGGTATGCCATAACTGAACAGTAGTAAAAAGAACGAGGTGAGCTGTCTCTAGACGTGGACAGTGGAACAAGAACAATCTACCCTTTTAGATGATATAAAGGTTTGGTTTGAAATTCCATGAAGGTTACCTATGTCAATAGACATCTGGAGACGGATGAAGAACACAAGAGCCTTAATCTTATCTATATTTACCATATATACTCATGTATCATGCAACATTTGAAGAAATAATTTTGAAGCTAATTTTAAGGGGATTGAATCATACACAAGATATAAAATTAGTTTATATACTGTTGGCCCTGGTTACCCCGTTGATCAAACTATCCATTTACTGTAGTCAAATTAATTTCAAAATTATGTCTTCAAATGTCTCATGATAAGCGAGGATATACAGTAGATAGATAAATAACTTATTGTGATAGATACCTAGATATAAACAGAGAGATAATGAACGTAGATAGATAGATAATGAACAGGCTAAGATAGATTATGAACAACCCCTGGGCCAATAGTACAGACTCAGTGGAAGTAGGGTAAGCCATAAATGAACAGTAGTAAAAAGAATGAAGTGAGCTGCCTCTAGACATGCACAATGGAACAAGAACAATCTATTCTGGTAGATGATATAAAGGTTCGTTTTGAAATTCCCTGAAGGTTACCCATGTCAATAGCCATTTGGAGATGGATGAAGAACACAAGAGCCTAAATCTTATCTATATTTACCGTATATACTCACGTATCATGTGACATTTGAAGAAATAATTTTAATCTGATTTTAAGGGGATTGATTCAAACACAAGATATAAAAATAGTTTATATACTGCTGGCCCTGGTTACACTGTTGACCAAACTATATATCCATTTACTGTAATCAAATTAATTTCAAAATTAGGTCTTTAAATATCTCCTGATACATGAGGATATACAGTATTCAAATTTATGTGGTGTAAATGAAATACAAATGTAGCGGCTTACGACTACTGATAACGGTAGCCACTCTGGTCAATCAAAGAAACAACGTTTACTGTGTTGTCTATGCAGAAAGAAAGTGACTGGCTGCTCTGCCAGATCAGAGTCGGTGCAGGCACATGGACATCTGGTTATGAAGAAAGTGTTTACCAGCTTCCTCATGAAATAGTCTAGGAGCTGAGTGGTGTTGGCTATGCAAATGATTCCTTTTACAAGCCAATCATTACATCCGATGCTTGCATCTACCAAATCTCATGCAAAAACTGTGACTTAAAATATGTGGGTGAAACATGTAGGTCCGTAAAATCTTGTGTTTTCGAACATAAACAAGATATTCACCTCGGAAATTTAAACAATGCTTTAGTTGTACACACGACTAAAGCAGATCATAATTTCGATTTTGATTCCGTGAAGATTTTAAAATATTTTCATAATAAAATCTTAGGAGGATTTATGAAGCAGGCATAATATCCATCTCACGCACGGTAAATACTAGACCTGGCTTCTTTAGTATTTCCCCTTTTCTAGTGAGATTAATGCTCGACAAGGATACATATAAATTTTAGATAAAAATAGAATTCTTTTAATTTTTCATTCAAAATACTCAAATTTTATGAATACATTTTCACAGCGTTGCCCACGTGACGGCAATGTGACCATGTTTAAACGGAACGTTGATCATATAAAACTTTCAGTTATCTGTTTGGATAAGTCTTGTTCTTATGTCCATCGTCTTTGTCATGTTGAATTGATAATGTTAATTATATTTTATGAATATGTCCTGAAGATGGTTTATTAGACCGAAACAGCCGACGTTGACATTATATTAACATTAAAACAGCATAATTGCATATAAGGATTTTTGTTTGTTTTTTCTGTATATTTTTCTTCATACTGTCGGATCTATATCCATATATTTGCTTATATATATATATATAGTCTTTAGATGTGAACACGAAATAAGCAATGGAGTAAAGGTTTGTAAAAAATGAAAATACTTTTGATACATCCTCATCATTTTGGAAGTGTTTTATCAAATCAAGTTTTTTCCAATCACTTTTTCTCAGGTTTGATGGTGATATGGTGTTGCTGTTAGTGTCTGACCCTCAAATCTTAGGTTACCAAAGGGAGCCACCATTTCCGGTTGGATATTTTACACGATGGGATGCAGACAGGTAAGACCTTTTTGTTTTTTCCTTCTATTTTATTCAAATATTTGAAAGTGCATACTTATCCAAAACATTTCATACATCAACAGGAGAGTCCAGTGTGTATATAATAATGGACTCTCCTGTCGGTTTCAACGCACGAGGATCTGACAGCTTATTGATTCAGTTATGAAAGTTTGTGCGATAATCTTAAGTGGCATTTAAGACCCGCTAGTGATTTACAAAGGATGCCACATATGGAGCAGGTGTAAGAATTGTGAGATGAGATCACTGTTAGATTGGTTGACCTTTTAGATCTTGCTCTTGCTTCTTGAAGATCATTCAGACAAGCAGATTGAAAACTGCTAAATCCACTAACACATGTTGATCTCCATTCTACCCGCTCCAGGGTTAAGTGCTCAAGGGTGTTATGTGGTTTATTGACAGCTGACAAGTTGCTTTTCAGCTTGTATTTGTATCTTAGCCATGGGCGTTCTACATTCCTGAAGTGTGTATGTGTGTGTGTGTATATATATATATATATATATATATATATATATATATATATAATTATTAGAAGAAAGGGTCCACGTGTGCTTCTTATAGTATGTAAAATAGATAGGATAGTCAATAAAAAAAAAGAAAAAAAAAAGGGTACCAATATAATCAGTATGAAAAACATTTATTAAATATTAATTATTAACCATATCACAGAAATGAAGCATGAAATAAAGGTTTTAAGTCCAGAATTTTCGGACACGCCTGTGTCCTTCATCAACGGAGCAAGAAATAAACAGAGAAATGGGAATTAGTCACCAACAGATGTTTTTATTATGGCTGGACACTTATATTTGAGGATACCTGTCTACTAGGGCAGCTTGCCAATCCCCCCTACAGATGCTTGCTCAGGCACATTTTGTGTTTTTTCAACATCCACAGAGACCACCTGTGATTTATACTGCAACTATGCTGAGCAGACGTTAGAGTTTCTAGGAGAGAAGCATGTTATCTAGTATGATCAACAGTCTGAACAAGCCCAGCATGCTTAAACCCTCGGTCACAATGACTTGTAACTTTGTGCTAGCACACACACACATATTTATATGTTTCTGTCTGAATAATCCTAGTGTGAAGAGTTATCATTATTTACATTATTTACATGTGGACTATTGTCCTCATCTTTGTTGTTATTATCACCTGATCGCCTTCTGTCTGAATTTCTGGGATGAGGAGTTATCATTATTTACACTATTTACATTCGGACCATTGTCCTCATCTTTGTTTTGGCTGTTGCGCCCTCCTGTATAGTTCTTATTTTTATTACAGTTCCATTATTGGTCGTCTGTTTCCACTAAGTCCAAGTACACACTACCCATCCCAGGGATTGAACTCACAATTAGTATGTCACCAAATTCATGAACTGATGCTTTAATCTTGTGGGACATTTCTCCGTGGAGAACTTTGAGTGTTGAATCTAACAGGCCTGCTCATGATTAGCAGCTTGCATAACATCTCACTCACCAGGCCGACTAAGGAGGTTCTCGTATCTTAGCATAGGTGCTGATGCTTCCAGACATCTAACTTTCTTCCTTGTAAAGTTAAATTACATCCGGTAGCAAGACCCCTGATTGAAAGATTGGAGGTTTTTAAGGCCTCTTAATTGCTGTTGTTCCCAGGTCCACCCTGACTTGGGGTGGTAGCACCCATTCAGGTCCTAGCTATGGGCAAATAGTAAATCTCCAAACAAAAATAAAACGCTATGAAAGTATGAAAATACCAGCAATACCTTTTTATATAAAAACTTAGCAACAATATATATTTATAGTAAAATTATCAACAGTACATTTTAAAGCAAATTGATCAGCAATATATTTTATCTTTAGTTGAAGGCATTCAATAACATTCATAATATATTTAGTTGAAGCCATAAAAGTGTTAAAAATATTTAAAATTTGGCATTAAATAACCCAATGCCACTAAACAAAATTAACCAACCAACCTGAAATAACTATTTCATGTCATTAATCCATATAATATCCTACAAGAAATTAAACTATTTTCTGAAATATAATTTCAACAAAACTACAACATAAAACACACATATCACCGCCTCGAGTAATTATATCCACACAAACATGTATATACACAAAAGCTGAGTATCATCTACCATGTATTCATTTGTGAAGGCAGAATAACATATATCATATTTTTATTACTTCAAAGCTCTTAAGAAAGTTAAATTTTGGCATTAAATGACCATTAATGAATTTATATGCTATTAAATAAACAAATAAAAAAAAATCCTTGTCCAGGATTTTCACTTCATTCCATTTGGACTCGGTGAAAATAAGGAGAGCAATAACTGAGTAGTATTAAAAAATAAGAACTAGATGAGATATCCCTAGACATGGAACACTCTACCTCTGTAGATTAAACAAAGTGTTTGGAATTTGCTGTAGGCTACCTGGATCGATATACAAATGAGGAAGGTTGGATAACAACAACAACAATGATGCAGACAATAGTCTGCATTTAAATGTTTTTTTTTTTTTTTTCATTTGAATTTTTTAATATATATTACCAGCAAGGATGGGAAGATATCATCTAGATAGGGGTAAGACCACCCCACAAAAAAAAAAAAAACCAAAGGAAAAAAATGACTATCTTCCAAGTAGCTCCTTGCAAATTTGTGTATGGCTCTGTCGACCTTTGTAACTTGAGTGTAACCTAGATCTATTTTGTTTAATTGCAGATACATAAGCAGGTCCTTCAGTATGGCCCATTTGCATACATCTCCTGATGTTGTGCTCTTCCTTGGTGACCTGATGGATGAAGGTAGCACATCTACAGATGAAGAATATGAAATCACCTACAAAAGATTTCAGGAAGTCTTTATAGATGCCGTGAATACCAAAGTTAGTAGCCAAAAATTCTTTTTCGAATTTGGTACTTCCAGTCTATTTCTGAGACCTTTTCTGTATTTTCATTCTAATGTGTTTGTAACATTTAGATCACTGTATCACATCAGACCAGAATTTGTACCTAAAAAATGCCATTCTGATTAAATGAGAAAATAACTTACTAAGAAGAAAATTTATTGAAAGTGCACTGATCTCACAGTTCTCTAGAGGTCAGCCTCAGACTGGGCGCATGCATAATATCACTTGTCATTGCAAAAATATTAGTAGCAGAAATGCATTACAGGGTAACCCGGATATAAGAGAAATTTTCTCTGGTCCCAAATTAGAGCCTGTGTTAATGTATATAAAATAGACCAAACCCGGATATAAGAGAAACCCGGATATAAGAGACGACTTCTCCGGTCCCGGCAACTCTCTTATATCCGGGTTACACTGTATTTAAACTAATAGAGGAAAATAAAAAAATCTTAGATCTACATGTAGAGTTATAATTTCAAACACAACATTATGTTAATGGATTATGAGGAGGTGGGGAATGAGTGGGGGGGCATCTGATAAGGATCTTTATCTTTCCCTCATAGTCCAACACCCTTTTTTCACTCAGGATTTTGTTTCTCATTCCTGCCTGAAGAAGACTGTGCGTATGCACAGATATAAGTGTGTGTGTATGCACAGATATAAATGTGTATGTGTATATAAGTATATGTGCGTATGTGTATATAAGTATATGTGCGTATGTGTATATAAGTATGTGTATATAAGTATATGTATGTATGTGTATATAAATGTATGTGTGCATGTACACACACACACACACACACACACACACACATATATATAGTCCTCTTTTAAATTAAATGTTATGTACAGTGGAATCATACTCCATTTTTTCTCATTTTACCTGAGTATATATATATATATATATATATATACACACATGGCTAATATGGAGAGAATTATTAGCTCGCACAATTGTAAAATTTTGAGAGAGCTTCATGATAATCCAAAAACAAAATCAGGATACAACCAGAAGAGAAAAATCAACATGCAACTGCAGAACAGGAACAGAGTGCCCAGTTGAAGGAATATGCATGGCAGAGAATGCAATATATGAAGCGACAATTTTCCCCAAAGAAAAAGTTGAGGAGAAAAAGATATATTTAGGAATATCGGCGGGAAATTGGAAGCACTGGCTATACAACCATCGCCAATCCTTCAAAAATAAGTGCAAAAAGAACCAAACGGCACTATCTATTCATTATTGGAATCTGTTGGAGAGTGGCCTAACCCCACAAATAAAGTGGAAAATAATATCAAGAGCCAGAACTCCCAGAAACTTCAGAGACAGATGCAACTTATGTTTAAAAGAGAAAATCTTCATAATTAAACATAAAGATCCAGACATACTACTGAATAAACACAGTGAACTAATTTTTAAATGCCAGCACAAAAACAATCTCAACCTAAGTAGACACATTGAAAAATAATCATATAATAAGAACAATTTTGAGTGTTTTATTCCCTTTGTTTTTAGAAATATTACTATGCACACATGAACACCAA
>OZ010612.1:50388052-50598052 GCA_963932145.1 Acanthosepion lycidas
TTATATGTATTTAATTTTAAAATCCAGTATTTTTCTTTTTTTCTGCGTGTGTATGTGGAACTGAAATCAGAATCTATCAATAAACATTTGCAGTTTTCTAATGCGTCTCCTGATTGATTAAAGTGTTCAGCTATGGGGGAATAAGGATTGTTTATGATTGTTGAAGTGAAATCTAAAATTATTTCCAGATTCACCAATATATATCCACTATTAGGACATATGGTGCAGAATAAATAGTAGATTATGTTATGGCTATCACAGGTGAGGCGAGGTGGGTGTATCTTGATATTGGTGTTGGTACGGAAAATACATTATCTATTATTAAATGTTTGCAAACTAAGCAATGAGGTTTGTTACATTTGTAATTTCCTGATTGGTTTGTATTGTTTAGATATTTGGTAGAGGTGAGGATAGCTGATAGGTTAGGTGATTGTTACTTTGCATTTATGGGTTGTTTTATCGAAAATGTCTTTGATCTTTTTGTCTAACTGGAGGTTCTTGTAATCCTTTTTTAAATTGTGAATAAGTGTGTGGGAATATTGATTGTGGTTAAAAACCATGAGAATTTGATTGTTGTTTTTACTTTTCTTGTGTGTGAGAAGTGTGTTATGATTTATGTGGATAGTTTTATTTAGTGCTTCTTTTATTATTTTTATTGGGTATTTACATTTTAGGAATTGTTTTAAGTTATTAATGTTGTATAGAAAATCTAGATGACAAAAGTAGCCAAAGCAACAATAATAAGTTAAATGTTCACAAAATAAGAATGGTATTAATATACAAAAGGGATACAGTCAAGTGGATGTAGTGTTCTGACTTCAAAACAAAAATGAACAAAAATATGACCAATAAGACCTAGAAGTGGTCTACCGTATTGATTAGGAAGAAATCCCAGCATGCATCTGTACAATTTGTCTATAAATTTAGAGAGGGAGATATTTTTGCAGAGTTTCACATAAGCATTGGAACTAACAATAGTGAAGGTATTTCATTTCATATTTGTTTTTTAAAATTTATTATCGTGTTAACTCCAGAAACTGTCATATTTTCTATATATCTTCTCTTGCAGAAAATCTACATTCCTGGAGATAATGACATTGGAGGAGAAGGACAAGATTTTAGAACCAAAGAGAAAATTGCTCGATTTGAAAGATATTTTGAATATTTAACTGGATCAGTAAAATATAGGTTTACATCATTCTTCAAGGTAAGTGAAATATTCATATATTTCCTTGTGTATAATATAACTTGAGTATAATTCAACTCTGTTTCTGAATTGAAAAACAGGGAATAAATTAGCTCCTTACATAGTAGTACAGCCTATGTAAATTTTTTTTTTTAAATTCTTATATTATCCATTAAAATCTTAATATCATACATATATTTTACTAAAATATTTAATTTTTCATATAAGTTTTGACATAAGAGTGGTGTGACGTGTGCTTTTTGTTGTTTTTTTATATACTAGATTGGCATTTAGGTCCCACCCTTTTACTATTGAAATAGTTAAATGTAAATGCCACTTCAACTCCTCCAGTTTCTTTTCTTGTGCTTCCTGTTTGTAGAATTCCTTACTGTTTACTTGCTTCCTTGTAACTGCAATCTTTAAAAATTTAAATGCCATCGAGCTTGAATCTCAATCATCTTTTATCCTTTTCTCAGTTTCTCCTATACGTAGTCTTTTCTCTCACTTTCACTCTGTTAGCACCTGTGTATTGCGTCAGGTATTTGTTGTCACATATATGATTAGTCAGTTATGTACCATGCATGATACATACTTAGGCGATCCTGTATCTTTCGATACATGACTGACAAGACAGATTTTTTTCCTGCAGCAGGTTGCTATTTTTTTCTGTGGAAGACCAGTTGCCATCCAAGGCTATAGAATCCAGTCTGTTCTGCTATTTACCCATAGATGGGGGGAGAAGATGAGGATCTATACCTTTCCCAAGGTTATTAGCATGCAAGTGAATGTAATGGATTTGGCTGGAATTCGAACTCTGCTTCCTGATTCCTTGATCCAAGCCACTATCCATTACTCCACCATGCCTCCTTCATATATATATATATATATATATATATATATATATATATATATATATATAGTTTTAAGGTGTGCTATATTTATGGGATAAAGTGCTCAATATCAGAGATAGAATGTATGTAAATATAAAAGTGATTGCATTTAAACATCAAACAGACCGTTGTTTATGTATGTTGATTTCAATGTCCACTTTTATATTTGCATACACTATCCCAGATAATGAGCACTTTAACCATAAGTGATACCTTAAAACTAAATATATATATATATATATATATATATATATAAAATGGAAATCTTAAGTAAGTGTAGACACAGAAAACGCAGGTTACTAAAATAGGTTTTTCTTCTCTTGAATAAATAGGATTTACCACCCTGTCGTTGTGTTACTGTTTTCTTTTTTGGTCACATGGTCATGTTTTTGTGTTGTAGGCTTATATTTTCTGTTCTTATAGCACCTCTTTAAGCAGTCCGCCCTGACACACCGCGTAGGTGAAACCTAGGTAGGTTAGTCTGGCTCTTTAGGTTTATTTACTTCAGTGTTGACTTCAATGTTCACTTTTATATAAGTAAATATAAAAGTGAACATTGAAGTCTACACTCAGAGGCGACAGGCTGTTTTCATGCTGGACACAATTGTCATGTATGTATAGTTTTAAGGTATAATTCATGGTTAAAGTGCTCACTATCTGCGATAGTATATGTATTAGGTTGGTGTAAAAATAATGTCGTTTTCTCACATAGTGAGAAAACGACATTATTTTTGCACCAACCTAATAAATATAAAAGTGGACATTGAAATCATCAACCATAAACAACAGTCTGTTTGATGCTTAAAAGCAATCTTTAGGCCATGTGTTGTGTTTTGGTTCAACTATATATACTGATCAATGGTGCATTATAGGTAGATGGGCTATTGTATTGTCCTAACGGAAATTGGGTGAGTGGTAACGATTATGTTCCAAATTATTCCAAAGGCTATTGAATAGAAATAATTGTGGATCTGAAAGCAGTTATTTGTAGTAAACGAATTAAGTAAATAATAAACAAATTAACAAACTACCAATCTACACGTACACACAAGTAAATGTAATGATAATAATCAGCAACAAATAATTATGTAATCAATAATAAATGAGTAAAAAAGTTAAGACTAAACTACAAATATTAGGTTGATGCAAAAATAATGTTGTTTTCTCACATAAAGTTGAATGTCAAAAAACGACATTACTTTTGCACCAACCTAATAACTGCATTCAGATCTACAATAATTTCTATTTTTGACGTATTTTTTAACGTCAAAAAACGATATTACTTTTGCACCAACCTAATAACTGCATTCAGATCTACAATAATTTCTATTAGGTTGGCGCAAAAATAATATCGTTTTTTGACGTATTTTTTTTTACGTCAAAAAACGACATTACTTTTGCACCAACCTAATACTTGATATACTCCAGAATAATTTGAAAGAAGCTTTACCACCACCCAACAGAGGTTCATGGGTGCTCTTGCTTGTGTGTATACAGGTGTAAGAGCCACCATGGGGTCACCATATGTAAGCGCCTATTGGTTGAAAGATTTATTTTTGGAACATTGGGGTTACCAATTGTAAAGGTGTCGCTTTGTAGATAGACCAATACTGTTTATATTATTATACTTTGTTATAGAATGGTTTGAAATCAACAGAGTCTTGGTTGATTGAGCTTGGCTAAGTCACAGAGAGAAATGTAAGTTTATATTATGAAATTCTGTGTCTGTGTGTGCGTTTGAAATGTTATGAGCAAGATCGTGGACTTGTATGGATAGGTGAATTTTACTGCATCTTACTGATGACTTGTGAAAAAGTCGCCTCTTTTATGGAAAAAGGGTAGGCTCCCATGGCAACACAGGAAAACTTAATCTTGCACTAAAATATGTAATTGGTTAAAAATTAACCGATCACTACATTCATACTAACAGTACAGGCAAGTAAGCTCAAAACCAAAGGATTCAAAGAAACGACTGCGATGGCTAAATTTTCCTATATAGTAGTGATTTATTAGCCAATCGCAGGTGAATAAAATGTGGGCGTGGAAAAACATAGCAATCGCTACACAGGTATACCTCACCCTACGTCATTAATTAGTTCCAGAGGTCATGAGTTAGGACAAACTAACCACACTATAAACCACAATTTTGCAGGAATCATGAGTGGCGTTGACACCGATGCCAAAAGGTAGATATTGGAAGTACTGTGGGAAACGCCACTATTGAGCTCTTAAAGGACGCTAAATAAGATGACAACACAGGATTTATGATAATTATATTAACATTTACTTTTATTCTTATTTATTGTACGGTAACATGATTTTATGTGCTTTTAATGCTTGACATATAATCGAGACTGACTTAACTCAAAACGATGTAACCCAAGATATACTTGTGTGTGTGTATATATATATATATATATATATATATATATATATACATGCAAAACCACCCATAAATCCATTAAAAAATTAATTACTTATCGAAAGAAAAATATATAAATTGCAAATAATTTGAAACTGTTAACTAAAATTAACAATTGGAAGAAGTCTGCAATAAATAAAATTAGAATATATATATATATATATATATATATATTTTGAACAATAAAAAATGTAAAAAAAATAAAATCTTCAGACACACTGGGTTGTATATTAATATTCCTTCGTTTTTATTATTTCATTTAGATTTCTCGACTATTTTTGGCCAACATGGCCATCATCAGGAGTAAAATAATTTTCTGCTTGCTGGTAGCAGTGTATGTATATAAAAATTATTTATGCAAAAATTATAGCATAAACATGTTATAAAATCACTACAAAAATAGTTATTTTGTTTCAACACTTAGTGATTTTATAACATGTTTATGTTATAATTTTTTAATAAATAATTATATTTGCTCTACTTTGTATTGAGCACTCTTTTAAGAAGAGTAATTGTTGGTTATTGGAATTTATTCTGTATACACTAATCCTATATATATACATATATATATATATATATATATATATATATAATATGAACAAAAAAAGCATCCTTGGCGTTTTAAAATTTTGTGCGAAAAAGTGATCATCATGAATCCCTTGACTGCTTCAATTCAACATCATCACTTGATAAGAGACCGGAGGTGTTGAAACAAAATGGCTATTTTTGTAGTGATTTTATAACATATTTATGTTATAATTTTTAAATAAATAATTATATTTGCTCTATTCTGCATTGAGCACTCTTTTAAGAATAGTAATTGTTGTTTATTGGAATTTATTCCGTATACACCAATCCTATACTTGTATGTGTGTGTGTGTATATATATATATATATATATATATATATATTTGTGCCCACACAACCTCAGAAAAGATTTAAATAATAGGGACGCCATTTTATTAATCAAACCTTTTCATTTTTTTTTTTTTTTTTTTTTTTCATAGACAAACAGCACCTGAGATATCTTTCAGCCAACACTTATTCATAGGTAACGCGTGGGCACATTATTTATTAGTATAAAGAGGACACAAATATTGAAATATTTACTAAAATGGAAGAAAAGTCCGAGTTTGTTTAAAATTAAATTTATTGAAAATATAATTAAAACGTAAGGGGATGGGGGGGGGGTGTAAATCTCAGCTCGGAAAAAGTTAATAAAAGGGAAAAAGTTTTAACTCACAATCCTTCCAAGAGTTTTAATGATCTTGTAAAATGGTCTTTCTGCCTGCATAAATTTGGATGATGAAATTTTAAATATACAGCTTCCAAAACACGTAAATGAAATTCGGTTTGGATGCTGTGCAGGACAGAGAACTAAGTATATATATATATATATATATATATATATATATATATATATTAGGTTGGTGCAAAAATGACGACGTAATAATGTCATTTTTTGACGTTAAAAAATACGTCAAAAAAAGACATTATTACGTCATTATTTTGCACCAACCTAATATGATTATTTCTACTTTTCAACATTTTCTTGTCTCCTTTTATTCTCTCCCTTTTCCTTTTTTTTTTTTTTTTTCTCTCTTTTGATATAAAAACTGTATTTTTATTTAAATCAACCATGATTTTATTAATCAATAGTAAATGGAAGGGAAAATCTTCAACAGTATTTAAATAAAAAAATAAATAAAAATACGCGTACTGCTTCACTCGATAAACTCTTTGCACAAGTCCAGTATTTGAATAGTAGTGTTGTGTAGCACATGAATCGTCCTAGAGATTGTGTAGACAGTTGGGTGGGTTGTTGTGAATTTAATATTAAAATTTAATTTAATGACAAAACGAGAAAAATGACAATTCATATTCAACCTCCAATTTATGTATAGCTGAAAAAAAATCCTAATTTGACAAAGGTTAACAAACATATCCACACAAAAAACAAAAAAAAAACAGTGTTAATAATGTATACTCCCTCAGTAAATTTTATTGTTTTAGAAAGCTATATTTAAATTTTAATAAAACTGGATTTATGCATTTTTTTTCTTGATAATGACAGCAACATTATTGGATTGTTTATTTACAACAACAATTTTATCTTTACAAAATTATTTTTTTTTTTTTAATCATTTAACCCCAAACATGGTAACACAGCCACTAACATTCAGAGAGTTA
The DNA here is from genome assembly GCA_963932145.1 of Acanthosepion lycidas. Lineage (NCBI taxonomy): Eukaryota > Metazoa > Mollusca > Cephalopoda > Sepiida > Sepiidae > Acanthosepion > Acanthosepion lycidas. Next base: position 50,394,741 of record OZ010612.1, read on the forward strand.
CTTAGTGTGAAAGAATATAAGAAAAACATTGAGAAAGAATGATTAAAAAGACAGAAGATAACTAGTGACATTACATTTAAATTTCTGAAGATCAAACTTAACTGGAATGCTAGAAGCTGAAAGAGAGTTCCATAAGTGAGAAATGTGAGAAAAGAAACTGTTAGCATAAAACTTACTGTTAACATCTAGCCATTTAAACTGTAAGATGAGACCTCACAGCCAATCTAGTACTGCACTTAAATTCATAAAGTCTAGGTACCATAGAAGAAAGTTCATCAGAACAATTACCATGAAAGTATTTATAGAAAAGGCACAGGGAAGCTACATTACGGTGATGGGAAAGTGACTGAAGGTGAGATATTCTTTTTATTTTATCAAAGATAAAATACATGGCAGGAGCACCAGACAATATGTGGCAGCAATATATGTTAACCACCTACAAATCAATATTATTTACCATATTATAAAGAGATAACTATGAAAACAATTTTTTTTTTTTTTTTTTTCATTCATAAATTTATAGAAATATCTGACAGCTGTTTTGTTGCAGTTTAGACCAAACGCCATTTGTTGACAGGGTACAGTTTCTTCCAGTCTTGTGGCTTAAAATTACACTTTGTCCAGATCATTACCCACGAGTGAAAAACAACAATTTCTAGCAGTAAACCAGATTTTATTCTTAGGTTGTAATCTACTGCTAAAAGCAAGATGAGTTGCGGTTGAGAGGGATGCATAGTTTAGCAGCTGTCTTCCCTGTCTGTTAACCCGAGGCTCACTTCATCTCTCTCTGTGCCTTTTCAAAGGATGGTTAGTTTTATAGATAACAATTTTCTTTGTTTTGTCATCTTCATCTAAAAACGTAATTTATTTTCATTCCATGACTTTCTCTCTGTCTGAGCCTCTTGCTCTTTACTTTGAAGTTGATTTCATTTACTGATGACTACCAGTTGAATGTAAATGTTCTGTAATCATTTTTGTGACTGGTTCAGCTGTTTTCAATTTAACAACACCTCAGCTGATTCATATTGCTACAGAACAAGAAAATTTAAATAAATACATAATGAGGAATAACTGTTATAAATTTTGAAAAAATACTTTTTCCAAGGATTTCTTTTATTTGCTCTCACCACAAATTAGGTTGCAAGACAAAGAAAAAAGTATAAATTCAGTTTCTTATTATTTATAGAATTATCTAAAAAGAAAATCCTATGTCATTATAAAAATAACATACATTTATGCATTAGGTCAGGTTGATTTTTCACTTCCTTTAGAAAATCAACATTGCAGTCAGTGTGAAATCTGTGGTTTCATGTGATAAATACTGCCACTAAAAATTAGATGCATAGCTTTTATCAATTTTTCAGCATTTACTTTTAAAGATTCTTTGAAAAATGTACAGGAATACCTAATTTCTACAGGTTTTTCCATACAAACTGACTTCAAAATTTTACTATCTCAAGAATAAATCCAAATAAAGTTGATATATTTTGTATTAGATACATTGAATGGAAAATATATTCAAATGAAAAATCTAATTATGAATCAACACAAGCAAAATGTGCAATTTTTTTTTATTGTATAAACTATAAAAAAAAAAAAGAATTGTAAAAGATTACCAAAAAGGTGACTCAATGAATAAAAGATTTGTTAGATCATAAGTGATAAAAAAAAAAATGGATATAAGTTTATATAAGATTATAATTCTGCTTGGCACAAATTATGACAAAATATTTTTAAAGTTGCATTGTTTATTGAAAATCACATTAAAACTATTGCACTGTATACCATATTACATCATAATATAAGTAAATTGTTCAGTGTAATTTCCCTTTGAAGTAAATGAAGGTTTTATTTGAAGTAATGGTTTAGTAATAATTTGCTTACACCATGCATTTTGTCCATATAAAACTTGTAATGCTTCAGAAAATTTATAAATTTTATAATCCAAATAAAGTTGATAGCTTTTGTATCTAAGTGAATGGAAAATATATTCAAAGCAGAATTTTAATTATGGAACATCACAAGCAAAATATGCAACTATTTTGCTGTACTCAATAAGTAAAAAAAATATTTAAAAAAAAAAGAATACAAAAAAGGCTACTTAATGAATAAGATTTGTTAGATCATAATTAAGAAAAACAAATAAATATAAAAGTGTATATAAAACCATAATACTGCTGGGCACAAATTATAAGACAAAATGTTTTAAATTTGCACTGTCTATAGAAAATTCCACTAAAACTACTTCACTATATAACATATTACATCATAATATAACTAAATTGTTCAATATAATTTCCTTTTGAAGTAAATGAAAGTCTTATTTGATAGCACAATGATTTAGTAATAATGTGCTTGTGACTTGCTTCTTGTTCATATACAATTTGTGAAGCTTCAGTAAATTATTAATTCTATAAGGCTTTCACGGATCAGTGGAATTAAATTCCAATGCTATGATTTTGAACTTAAACTTAATCTTTAAACTTGTTTCCTCCCAAAAACAGTAATGAGTTGGAAGATTTTTTTGTTATTATTTATCATGTCAAACCCCAACTTTCAAATTGTATAATACCACAGTTCCAAAATTGACCTGACCTATTGTACATATTGACCCTACAAGGTTCATCCACTCTCTAACAGATTTTGTTTTTAACCCTGCTGGGAGCCTGGCCACCCTCCTCACTAGAAAAGCCTGGTGAGTGAACCTGTTTAGTCACTGATGACCTGACCATACAGTAGGTAGCACATTAGCATGTAACCTAGTTAATCAAATGGCAAAATGCATGAAGAAAAATCAAGATTTCATTATGATTTAACTTTTGTATTGTATATGATTTAAGTAGAGCTGAACAAATTCAAAATTTTATCTTAAATTTTAATCTTACATTATTTATTAAAATATTTTTAAAAGAATTTTCAGTCAAGCAATATGGCTTACACTTCTAGAGATCAACTGCTGATGTATTAATGACTATCTTAGAAGCTGCCTTGTCGGGTGTCATTTATATATATCGTTAATTTCTGTACAAACAATTTTTATTTCGTGGGTGACTTTTGTTGGATTTTGCAATTGATTTCGGTTATTCCCAAATTTATTTCCAAGTTATAAAAATTATTGTACAAAATAAATTTGTCACAAAAAATCATGTAAAAAAAAAAAAAAAAAAAAAAAATCACTGAAAACAATGGCAGTAATAAAAACTTGGGATTCCAAAATTACAGGATTGTGGGTTTGGATTCGGATCTGTCTCGGAAAGATTTAATTTGTTCATGGCGTCAGCCTGATTCCAAAATGGTATGATATGTTGAACTACTGCCTCTAGAAGTAAAGTTGAAAAAGTGTGATACACTGACACACTGACATTTGCATTTATTATATATACAGTGTAACCCGGATATAAGAGAGTTGTCGGGACCGGAGAAGAAGTCTCTTATATCCAGGTTTGGTCTATTTTATATACATTAACACAGGCTCTAATTTGGGACCAGATAAAATCTCTCTTATATCCGGGTTTCTTTTATATCCGGGTTACACTGTATATATTATTGCTGAAAGAGTCTATCAAGCTTTAGAAGAAGGTTGGAGTGTACAATGGCTGAAACATTGTGAATATGGAAATAAAATTTTGATTTTGTAATTAGCAGTTTTAAATTTTAATATTAAATTTTATCATATAATTTAGTAATTATTGGTTGGAATAAATTCTTTTTTAATACTACCCATATTTTAAACATCTGAATAGATATTATAACATGACTTCGTTATCAAGCTTTTTGAATTTTCCTATACTTGTGTTTTGATTGGTCCATCTAGCCTTTGTAACAACGTTTTCCCCTTGCGAAGGATTGTTAATTAATTTGAAACTTTTAAAAGCATTTATTTTACATTCAACGTCATCACTTGATAAGACACCGAGGGTGTTGAAACAAAATGGCTATTTTTGTAGTGATTTTATAACATATTTATGTTATAAAATTTTTTAAATAAATAATTATATCTGCTCTACTTTGTATTGAGCACTCTTTTAAGAATAGTAATTGTTGGTTATTGGAATTCATTCCATATACACCAATCATATACTTGGATGTATATATATATACACACGCACACATACATACAGAGGAAGCGATAGATAAATTGTCATCTAAATTACGCAAAAATGAACATAACACTGACATCTCATTTTAGCAGATATATTTACCAAAATTACATAAAAATATCTTGAAATATTAAAGAATAAATTTATTCAGTTAAATCGGTATTGACTTCAACAATGACTTCTGAATCTCCTGCAACTCTTCTGAATAGTCTCTTTGTTTAAGTTGGTAAATGCTGCCATAATCCTTGCCATCATTGGTGTTACAAGGAGATTTGTTGGTTTATTGCTAAACTGGGCCCCCACACATAATAATCAAGGATGTTGAAGTTTGGGGAGTTAGGTGGCCAGATATAAGAGGTGATGTAGTTGCAGAAATTGTCTGACAGCCATGACTGGGTACTTCTGCTTGTGTGGCATGGTGCAGAGTCCTCTTGCCAGACACTGGATCTTCCAGCAGTTCCCCTTTTGACCCAGGGCAGCATTACCTCTCCAAGGCACTTGATATAGGTCTCTGTGTTTAATCTGAGGCTCTGTGGCAAGATGATAACATCACCATTATTAGTGACCACTCCAAACACCTTTGTAATTACCATTAGACTCCTCCAACTCTTTTGAAACCCTCTGCACTGTCCTCAGATTGACATCCAAACACTCTGAAATGTTCATATTGGAGCTTTTGGTATGAATGCCAAGGAGTACAGCAGGCCATTTCCAAATTTCTGATTGAGTACTTTGTGTCATGGTGCTTTTTTTTTCTCACATGCGCAAAATTAAATATATAAAATGGCGACAATTTACCCATCGCACCCTCTGCCTGCCTGTGTGTGTGTATATATATATATATATATATATATATATATATATATAGAAAGAACTATTCTAAACAATGAGTTGTTCTTTGTCCTGATCAAAATTGTGCATAAACTGTTCAAAGTTCATATTTTTATTCTTTTTTTGCTAAAGTATATCAGTGTGATATTAAAATAAAATAATTAAAATACCAAATTACTAAGCATTGCTTAAGTGTGGCACAAGGCCGCGAGTAAAACACACACAGTGAGTTCATTCTCTTTAAAGTAAATACTAATTAGCCACAATGATGTTTCTTCCTATATATATATATATATATGGCCTGACGATTTTGTCTAGCATGAAACAGCCTGTCACCTCTAAGTGTTGACTTCAATGTTCACTTTTATATTTACACACTCTCTATCTCTGATATTGAGCACTTTATCCCATAAATATACCACACCTTAAGAGCATATTTCTTCATATATATATATATATATATATATATATATATATATATATATATACTCTAAATCTTTATTTTTGCGAAAAACCATACTTTAAGTCTATTAACTTATAATATTAATGCTCTGTAAATTTACATTGAGCACTATTTTGTAAAAATAAAAATATCTATAAGAACACCGGATTATATATCTTACTGTTCTTTCTTTTTATTAATATACATACATATATATATATATATATATATATATATATATATATCATTTTGTGACTTCCATTAGTCTGTCTGTCTGTCCATCCCACCTTTTAAAATAGCCATACATTGACTGATTGAAACCAAATTTTGTGGGAAAGTGCGAACAGGAAAAGTGTTACTAGGGTGTGTAGCTTAATACAATGAATTTTCATTAATTATTTTGGAAAAATTAAGTTTTATTCTTTAACGTACAAAATACTTGCACTATTTTAAAAACAATTTAATGATTAAAATAACAAATACATAATAAAAATCCAATATTTTTTTTTGGTATATCTTTTCTTTGAGTTTTTATATTTCATTGACTGGTTTGCGAAATTGAACAAAACATAGAGTTTGTGTGTTGCAAAAAAAATTCTAGTAATATAAAAAGCAAGCATGATTATATCCCTTGTTATTGCAAACATTAGTCTGGGATTTGTAACTTGATTGGTCAGTTTTTGGTGACATTCATGAAAGTAAGTACTCTGGGTACTTTCTAGTTTAAAAAAAAAAAAGAAAAGGTGTTGTGATTTTATTTTCGTCTTTCAAATGTTAATAGTAGCAGAAAATTCACCCAACATTGCATTTTATTTTAAAGGGTTACTGCTTTTATTGATTCTTTCTTTCTTTTTTTCTTTTTTTATTTCTTTTGCTAGCTGGATGTCCGCTTCTCAGAGCCATTCTTACCCAAACACAAGAAGGTCCTGCAGGAGGTGGGAGAGGAGATCTACATGCCTTTCCGTATCATTTTGAACCATGAATCTATATCTCCCAAGCTTAAAAGTCATGTATATCCTGTGAGTACCCAACCAGAGTTTGATGCTTGGGAATCTCTTTGGGGCGGGACAAAAAATGTTTCCACTCCAGAGAAATTCCAAACAAACCAACAGAATAGAAGGAAAAAAAGAAAAAGAAATTCCAGTATAGTTAATCATTACAGCAATTAAATTAAAAATCAATTTTGCAGTTTATTTGAAGATGGGGTTAAAATGTCCAAACGTTTCCTTTTAGTTGGTTGTGTATACTTCTGTTCTTTTAATATCTTCAGGTTTTTGGAAGTCACTTCACTAAGGCTTGAAAGTTCTTCCTTTTTCTAAGGTATTTTCTTATCATGGAAGCTGAAGGTAACTGCCGTTATTACTAGTTTACCGATGATGGCAAAATTTAAGTAATTTAGTAATTGCATAGCTTATATTTTCCGCATGAGGCATCTAGGACTTTTATCTTTATAATTAGTCCCATTGTCGCATGTAAGAAATAATTTTGCTTTTTAAAGTCATTAAAAGTAAAAAATAGAAAGCAAACACGAAAGTATAAAGCAATGTATTAGAAACCTGTCTACTTAGTAATGAGATATTCCGTTGTTATGGTAATGAGTTTGTTTTGATTTGTTGAGTAATGCCTTGTATGAATATAATGGCAGGATATTTCATTACTAAGTAACTAGACCAGTATTTTTTTTTAATTTCTTATTGTAGACAGGCTTATCTCAAAGCATGTTTTTTAGTTTTGTTTCCATCTTTAGAACTGCCTGATAAGAATGTTTTTGGTTACTCTCAATTTTCTTTAGTCTCGGTGTTTCGTGTTTTTTTTTTTTTTTAGTTTTATTAATCTTAGGGACAATCAAAAGTATTTTCATTTTTTAACATCTAGACTTCTTGATGATTTTCGAGAGAATAAAGGACTAACTATCACTTGCAAGAAGACAGAATGCATGTTTGTTAGCAAAAGGGTCAGCCCAACATGCAAATTAAAAATTGGGGATACCAAAATCAAACAAGTACAGCAATGTAAATAGCTGGTAAGTGTTTTAACAGAGGACAGAAAGTGCGACACTGAAATCTGAAGGTGCACCTCGATAGCCAAAGATGCATTTCAAAAGGCATTTTATTAAGAAACGGAAAAATTTGGTTAGAAATAAAGAAAAAAGTACTAAACTGTTACATAATATTTGTACTGTGAATGCTGAACAAATCCTCAAAGATGAAGAAACTTGGAGTAATAGAAATGTAATTCTACAGAATGATGCCTGATAATATATTGACTGGACATGTGAGCAGTGCCAAAGGTTTAGAGAAAATGGAAACAAAGTCCTCTTTGTTTCCAGTTTCTCTAAAACTTTATCACTGCTCTCTTTGTCCTCCTTGGTGCACACTACAAGCAGAGTGTCCATGTTTACACTGTAACAGCAGCAAGAAAACTGGTGAAATTAAGTCCAAAATTCGATCTTGTGTCCACAGTAGTACAAACTATTAGTAAACACAAATAGGAACCACTTCTCTTTGTTCTCCTTGGTGCACACTGCTAGCAGAGTGTCCATCTTTACACTGTAACAGCAGCAAGAAAACTGGTGCAATTAAGCCCAAAATTCGATCTTGTGTCCACAGTAGTACAAACTATTAGTAAACACAAATAGGAACCACTTCTCTTTGTTCTCCTTGGTGCACACTGCTAGCAGAGTGTCCATCTTTACACTGTAACAGCAGCAAGAAAACTGGTGCAATTAAGCCCAAAATTCGATCTTGTGTCCACAGTAGTACAAACTATTAGTAAACACAAATAGGAAAGTATGTGACAAACCTAAAGATATGTTATGGCAAAAGTGCGTACAAACCTCATAATATATAATAACTTAAATAAATGGAAAAATTCTGTCTCAAAGCCCTCTAACTCTTGCCACACTTGCTCTACATAGACATATTATACCTTTTTGAATCAGGATTAACCAGGGATTGAAAATCTGATCTTCATCTGGTGCTTGAATATCCAGCATTTGGATTTTTGTCCGGTTGAGTAGGGAACAGTTAAGAGTTCAAATTTTAAAATTAGTTATTTTAAGTTTTTATTTTATATAGTCTAAAGTAACATGAAAACTTTCTGAATTTAAATTTTTTTGTTTTAAATTCAGTTTAAAATATCTCCAAAATTTTGAATTGAGGAAATCAGTTTTATTTCTTTAAAATGCCAAAGCATCAGAGTGAGAGGTTTTGTGAAGTCAGGTTTTGAAGTTCTGCAGAGTTTTTGATTTGAAGAACTCAATTTTTGGCTTGAATTGGAATTTCATCCCAAATCAGAGTTTTGGTACAAATCAGTCTTTTGGCTGAAATCAGTCTTTTGGCCAGAATTGAACTTATAGCCTGAATCAGAGTTAAATTGAACTTTTGAAGTTCCATGGAGTGAATTGAAGAATACAAAGTTATTTCTTTAAAATTATCATTGCTGTTTCCTAAGATGGACCAGAGACCCAATTAGCCCTCTGCAGGAGCTTGCTTAAAAGTCTGCAGTAGTAATATATGAAATTACAGGTAATCTTTTGATTTGTATGCAATGTACTTTTTTTATACACACCTTAGGATTTTAGTCAGTCCTTGGGTTGCTTAATTCTTTTGATTAATTTCTGTGCAAGAATTAGTACTCAAATTGTTTAAATGGTTGCTTAGATTTTTATGCTTTTAATTATCTGAGAGAACCATTTTTACCTGCCATCAGCATGGCTGATGCTAACTTCCAGGAGAGTGATTCCTTGTGCCTTTTTGGACTAACATTTTCAGCTGACATGAAATGGAAAGATTATATTGAATCAGTTACTAGGCAAGTTGGTTCACTGTGCTAGACAATTTTCCTGTCCAGAATCTATCTTATATATTTATAAGTTTACCATTCATCCACACATTGAATATTGCTGTCATATCTGGTCTGGTGCTTCTGCTGTGTATTTAGAGATTCTTAATAAACTACAAAGAATCTGCAATGTTATCAGTCCTCACCTGGCATTGTGGCTTCAGTTACTATCCCATCAGTGTAAGATAATTTCCTTGTGTCTTTACTATAAATATTTTCATGGTAATTGTTCTTTTCATTGTAAATGTTTTGGCTTTAGATAACCCACATAGGGTTGATAAGCTGTAAAAAAAACAAAACAAAAAAAAAACAATGACTTATTCATTACCCAGAGGGCTTCATCTATAATATGAAAAAAAAATTTAGAAAAAAATTATTTCTGGTTGTAGTGTCTATTGAGCAACTGAAGAAAATTCTTTAATGCGGTATAAAATAACGTATTTAACTTTTTGTATATTTTTATGCCTTTCATTTTTTTGTTGCTTAAGCCACATTGAAGTCAGTAGTAGATTTGCTGAAATTTGAGTTTAGTTGCTTAAAAACAAAAAATCGTGGATATGAAATGAATTTCAGAGAAAAAAAATCTGTGGAGATGAAAGTACTTTTGATATACCCTGGTTAATTGAATGGCAAGATAGAAGAAAAACTTGTATGCTAAGTGTTTCATCCTTTTAAAAGAATTCTTCTGACTAATAATGGTTTTATCAATGGGATGTTATGCATATGGGTGGAGTGGGGTGGGGTGAAATACAATTATACATTAAGAAATAATTTTACTGTTTGTTGAATTTCATCTCCTCTCTTCATAGATAAAATTCCGTCAATAAAACTATTATTAATCTGAAGAAGTCCTTTTAAAGGATGAAACATGTGTTTTTCAATTTTGCTATTCTGTTATCAATTTGATAGATAGTATTGCATATCATATCATCCATAGTGTAGCCGTAGATAGTTTTGAGAGTTTTACATGAAATAAGTTTTGTAGTAAAGGTCTGTTAAAAAAAAAAAAAGTCGGGGGAAAAATAATGTACTATAATATTATCTGAATATTGGGTCAACCCTAAATATTTTGTTAAAATAAAAGAAAAACCTTTATTTTTTTTTTTTTTTTTTAAACTTTAATTTCATTGGACAATAAATGCACCATTTTATTTGACTATCTTCTGCCATCTTTGAGACTGCTTTATAATGGTGTTAGTCTTCCAGGGAAGACTTCACGAAAATACTGGAATAAAAGCAGTCCAAAGATTCAGTGCCTGGTTAATACAGTGGATGATTGAAAACTTGTGTGTCAAGTTGGCCAGCAAAGCATTGTGGTTATCCAGATAGCATATTATACATTTTTTGTTCACTTATTTTGCATGTCTTTCAAATTGGGAAGAGTACTTGTTCAAATCAATCCTTTGTTTCTCTGGAAGGAGGTTGTAGTCTTTCCATATAAACAATTAATAGCTGATATCCACTGAGGAGTGGATGGATTGATTCCTGGAGTGTCTGTCTACTAAACTCCAGAATCAAGATTCTGAAGATAATAATCAGTCAGCTAAGTTACAAATAATAAATCGGCTAAGTTTTTATTTGTATTAATCCTATACTTTTCTTTATTTTTTATTTGTATTAATCCTATACTTTTGGCTTTGTGCCACATCTAAGCTGTGCTTAGAAAATCAATATATATATATATATATATATATATATATATATATATATTCCTTCAATGGTAACATGGTTCATAGTTTCAAACTAGTTGTGCATAAAATGCCGAATCATGCTACCAGTGAGGGATATGTACGTAATGTTGCTTAACTTTGGTTATTGTATGGGAACTGGTATTTCAATGTGATGTGGGCATAAGATATATACACACACACACACGTGTATATATATATATATATATATACATATACACACACACACACATAAGCTCCCATGCAATAACCAAAGTTAAGCAATGTTGAGTCTGGTCAGTACTTAGAAGGGTGACTGCTTAGGAATACCAGATACTGTAAGCCTGGATGTGTAGGTGATGTAATGGATAATGGTTCAGAATTGGAAATTGGAAAGCTTAATTCCAATTTGTTATATTCACATACGTGCAAACAACCTTGGAAAAGGTATGAATCCACCTCTTCACCCTCCCAGCTATGGGTTAATTAGTATAACTTGTATTACTATATACCATTATTTTCTCAATAAAAAAATGTATACAATATATTTAGATTTTGACATTAAATAACCCATAGAGGTTGAGATGTTGTTAAACAAAAGCAACAACCAATCATATATAAATATATATATATGCTGCCTAATATAATACGTTTATGAAAACAATTGACCCGAAGTATGAAATTCCAGAGAAAAATAAACGCCTAAGACATATCCCTCTATTAATTGAACTATGTACTTAGTTCATGCCACATTAACTGGAAAACACAACAAAAGAATTTGTGGTTTTACCAAATTACAAAATTCATATAAAAAAATTCTCACTTGAAATATTTGAACTTTAGCATTGCGACTTGCACGTTCCAATATTATATAACCATTAATAAATAACACATTCTTAAAAAAAACATCTTTCTGTCTACAACACATTTATTGTCTTCGAGTTTTGACTTTAAAGGAAAAAATTACAGTCTGATGATGATGACATGAAGTTCTTGAAAGTACTTGCTGCTCTAAAAAAAAAAATACACCAGATCCTTCTGACAACAATTTTATATATAAGGATCGCATCATTCAGTGGATTGTTAGTAGTTTAATGCTTATATTAAGTCTGTTAGCGAAGAGATTTCGCCATTAATTGCATTAATATTGCTAATTGATTCAATGTATGATTATCTTTTTATAATATATATGGACACTGAGGTCCACACCAAGCAGTGACAGTTTGTTTCATACTTGAATGCAATCTTCAAGGATGACACTGGAAGCTTGGAGGTGTGGATGGTGTAATGGATAATGACTTAGAATTGCTAATTGACGAGCAGAGTTCCAATTCCTGTTGGGTTTGTTATATTCATTTATGCACAAATGTTATCTCCCCCCCAAAAAAAAACAAATTCTTGTAATATAAAAATCTATTTCTGGCTTTTAATAACCTGCAAAGGGTTGATAAACCGTAAAAAAACGAATTAATCAATCAGTTTTTCGTAAACAGCACAAATATATTTTTGTGTTAAATAATTGATCTGCTACTGACATTTTGATAAAACGAAACAAAAACATAATGCAAAAATGAAAATGAAAGAAAATGAGTTGGTATATTTTTTTACCTGTTAGGTATTGAAGTTTTCTTTTTTTTGTATAATATACTTTGCATAAGTGAGCCCCCCCTCTCATGCCACTTAATGTAGTAAAATTTCTCCATTTAAATTGAGCTTGTTGGATCAGTTACAAATATAAAACTAAATATCCCCTACTCACATTTACTGTCATGGTGGATATGGGGAAAAAAATTAAGCAACAAAAGAAAAGAAAAAAAAAAGAAAAATTATAAAAATACAAACAGTTAAGAAAAATAGTTTATATCTTTCCCTTTTCTTTTAATACTAATGTTCACCTAGTACAAGGTCCAAGAGCCACTCTAGGTAGAAGGTTACTTTGTGGTGTTGCATGAGCATAAGAAAGGGTAAGAAGTAAAGTTCATAGAGTTATGCAGGAAAGATAATGGTTAACCCATGGCAGTGGGGGTAGATTGTTCTAATTCCATGTGCCATGTCTTTTCTGGATATTTAGACTAAATAAAAGAGTTTGTTTTGAATTTCCAACATATATCACTTGAAGAAGGCTGGAGCATACAATGGCCAAAATGTCATGAATATAGAAAGATGAAGACAACAGTCTGAATAGTGTGTGTGTGTATATATATATATATATGCATGTTTCATTAAATAATATAGACAAGTTTTGTCTATTTATTTTAAGTAAGTGCCTTTCATATTGTCTGATAAGCTTGAGAACATTATCATTGAAGGATGAAAGGAAATCACCATATTGATACATGTTTAAATCTAATCTAAACTTTCGGCTTACATAAGCCATTACCAAAGATGACAATTACTTTTCAATATATCAACCAATACGTGGAACAATAGTGATAGTCTGTTTTTGTTGCATGAAAAATTTCAAAGCCACGACTAACTAGTGTATATGAGACGCAGAAGTGAAAATTGCGTTGCAGCTCGTGACATCACACATGACCATGCGAGAGTAAAAAAGAGAAGTGTTAAATATGAGAAGCCGTTGTTATAAATCAATGGCTTCTGTTATCAATTATAGGCATTTAAGAATATTTGTGGAGATTTCGTAGTTTATTTTGTTCAGGTTAGGTTTCAACTGTTTTATGTATATAGCTTCAAGAATTTGTAGTTTTTGTTTGTTTTCATGTTTAAGTATAGTTGTGTTTTCAACAAGGATTTTCTGGAATTGTGTACCTGGCCAGGCATGTTGTTTTAAATGCCTAAAAATGTTATAAGAGTTATCATTTGAATGTAAAAGAATGAAAAGAATATAAATTCAAAAGTTCATAACATTAATTTAAAAAAGCGCTCAATACAAGAGTAGCGTAATAAATATTTATTTTAAATATTTACATTGGAATATGCAAGTTACCACGACAAAAATGCATATTTGTTTTGATGTCCAAAGACGTCTCATCAGGCCAATGTAACAGTTTATATATATATATAAGTATACAAATAGAAAAAATGTCGGAAGAATTTTTGCCATTAACAATAAGATTTTATAAAAAAAATCCAGACGACATGCATTTAACGGATGTCAGAATTCGTTGAAAAATACATCCCTACCCCTACCTAAACATAACCCCTTTTCCAAACGTAACTAATAACTAATACAACAAAAGTTAATAAAATGAACACGCAACCACCCCTTGTCTGGATGAATGGATTTCTCTGTATCCTTGGAAACTGTAAATTATGATTTTTGCCGTGCCTTTAAAACCCAGTAAATTTAAAAATAAGTTACTCGAAAATTTGCTTGAGGATGAAATGAAACTAATGTCTTTAATTTAATTACAAAATTAAATTCGAAGCTTTTAGCTTCTGTTTTTGAAACATGGTTAGAACTGTGTAGCAAAAAAAACATATTTTAAATCAGTTAATTTATAATATTAATGCTTTGTAAATTTACATTGAGCACTGTTTTGTAAAAATAAAAATATCTATAAGAACACCGGATTATATATCTTACTGTTCTTTCTTTTTATATATATATATATATATATATGCCCACATTATGGGACAGAGGTAGTACCAAAATCAAAGACATAAATTTAGTTTTTTCATTTTTGAATAAATGTTTTATTAACCTGTTATAACAGTTCCACTTGGTTCCTATAAAAAATAAAAAAATTGAAAACCTTGTGACTGAGGTAGCGTCTCTCCATTGCATACAGAAGAGTAGGATGTTGTTTGGATGAATCACAATAAAATGCAATATTGAGTTATATGCCATATCAGGTGGGTTTATGGAATCCCTCACAAAAAATCCTTTGTCATGTTTGTCTGTGGGATTTCAGGATTTCAATCAATTTTTTTTTCTTTTTTTTTGGTTCCTGTGTTTGTTGCGATAATCTTCCCGTATTCTTAGTTCTTCTGCCTTCTATACTTTTTTTGCAGTCTTTTATATCATCCTGGCTTTTTGTTAGAATCGTTTATCTGAGGAATTATCGCTATTAATGCTACTCTTGGTTGTTATACATGCAAGATTTCACCTGCTGGACCCTCTGATCTTCATCAGGTGTCTGTCTTCATTGAAATTTCAATCCGTGGGGGTAGATTGTTTTTATTCCATCTTCTCTACTTAGGGAAGATAACTCATATAAGGTAATACTCATCATTTGTACTAATACTTGATTTAATTCTGTCTCAGACTAGCCAGACTTATTATAATCAAAACTATATTGTTGTACTTGTAACAATGTTATTAACCAACTTTTATTTTTTATAGTACTTCAAAAATATAAATTTTTTCTCAGAATAAATCTGCGTTACTCCATTAATTTGTATCATTTATTCTACTGAACGGGAATATGTTGACTTTTCAGCACTGCTGTGCCCTTTATTCAATTTATGAGGAGAGTGTTCTTATTCTATATTCCATGCATAGGGGAGATAACTCATATCAGTTAATACTTACCAGGCTTATTCACATTGACTGTGACTTTTAAGCATTACTACACCCTTGGAATTTTGAACCAAACATTATTTAATCTTTGGGGTTAGATTGCTCTGATTTCACTTTCCATGTTTATGGGGAGATAACTCATATCTGTTAATACTTATTCTCCATTGTGTCCATTGTTCATATCTTCCACTGAACCAGGGATTGAACCCAATAAGGTTAGTGGATTAAAGAATTGCTTAAAACTTGTCTAGTTCCCTGACAGATGTGAGTTCAATCCCTAGTACTGGTCCAGTAGAAGAAATGGGCAAGTGACACAGAGGAGAATAAAATTGGTTATGAAATATCCCCTAAGTGTGTTAAATGAAATGCAATCTACCTCTGTGCATTGAATAAAGGATTTGGTTCAAAATTCCAAGATAGTTACCAATTACAAAGACAGATGCCTAAACAAGGTCAGAGGGTACAATATCTGATGAGCATGCTGGCCAAAATGGTAAAGCAGATAATCCTTTTGTTTTTAATTTTTTTACTATATCAAGAACAGTTTTGTAAGAAAAGATGTATGATAAACTGGAAAAAGTTTTTGTGACATGTTTTATCCGTTACAACTTCATCAGACTGGGTTTGTTTGTGTTGTGCCAAACGTTGTAAGAACCTGGACATAAATTTACTGTGGATGAATTGGGCAGATTTTTCATTATCACAATGTGGCGTATTTAATAACAAAGATGATGGAAAGAAAAAGAATTGAGATGAATTTGTCTAGATTATAAAAAAAAAAAATTATTTCTAAATTTTGAAACTCCCAGTGTCAATCGTTCATGTGTGTATGTATTCACGTCAACAAACCCAGTCCGATGAAGTCCTAACGGATGAAATGAGTCACAAAAACTCTTTCCAATTTGTTATGCAGTTGACATTCCAGGTTTTATGGACATTTATTTCTGTCTTCGATTCATTGTGTTGATTTCTAAAATTCTTCAAGGTTCTTCTTCAAGGTTCTGATTTCCCAGACTGTCTTTGGAGCCATTATATCTCCTGGAATCTGCTGGATGTTTCTGATCTTTAGGGGGTCAAATACCTCCAAGAACCAGGCAAGCTTGCATGTCTCCCCACTTTGAGGAAATTAGCAATTCTAGAAATGTATTCTTGCATGAAATTGTGAAATTCACTGTAGCGTGAAATTTGTAGAAATTGACTCAAGTCATGTGAAATGATTTTCTCTCTTCTGTTGCATAACCATTTTTTGCTTTTATTTAATTATTTTTGGATAATCATTTTTTTTTTTTTTCACTTGGTACCCAATGATATAAATCAGACTTCATAGTATGCATTAGTTTATTAACTTTTTAATTAATTTAAAACTGGTTGTTTATATCACCTCTTCCTTTTGTACACTGTATTTAGACTATTGTCTTCATCTGCATTGGTGTATCACATATCACCAATTCATTAATTTTTGTCTGAATTTCTGGGTTCAGGAATTGTTATTTACTCTAATTATATTCAAACTATTGTCCTCACAATTCTTGAAGTCAATAGTCCGAATATAGCGGAAATAACTCCTCATCCCAGAAATTCAGACAAAAAAAATATTTACACTATTTACATTGTTCAGACTGTTGTCCTCATCTTTATTGACACATGGCCCAGTGGATAAAAGCGTTGGTTGAAGTAATCCAGTAACCTGACCGTAAGAGTTTTGAGTTCAATATCTGGTCACAGCAGAGGTGAACAAAAACTTAAAGAGTTGAGTTACTAAAGGTAAATAACTGAAAATATCCAGAAAAGCCATAGCATGTGGAACAAGAACAAACTACTCCTGTGGATTTGGTTTGAAATTTTCCAACTGAAGAATGTTGGAGCATACAATAGCTGAAATGTTGTGAATATGGCAATAAAGTTGAGGACAACAGTCTGAACAATGTAAGTAGTTACAATACCTCATCTCATAAATATAAACAGAAATTATCATTAAGTCTAGAAAAGAAAACCCTTGTTTACATACAAGAAAAATATAATAAAAAACTTAATGTGGTTCTAGAACAATCTGCTCCTGTGGACTAAATAAAGGATTTCGATAGAAATTCTAACATGTATCACCTGAAGAAGGCCGGAATTTACACACGGCTGAAACATTGTAAATATAGAAATAAAGATGAGGACAACATTTCGAACAATGTAAATAGTGTAAATAATTATAATACCTCATTTCAGAAATATAGATAGATATAGAAGAAGGCCAAAGGATACAAAGGTCTAAACATCGTAAATATGGCAACAAAGATAAGGACAACAGTCTGAACAATGTAAATAATGTAAATAGATACAATACCTCATCTCAGAAATATAGACAGATATAGAAGAAGGCTGGAGTGTACAATAATCAAAACATTGTGAATATGGTAACAAAGATGAGGACAACAGTCCAAATGATGTAAATAGTTACAATACCTCATCTCAAAAATGTAGACTGCTGCTGAAGAAGGTTGGAGCATACAATGGCCAAAATGTTGTGAATATAGCAATAAAGATGAGGACAACAGATATAGACAAAAAAAATAACTTATTCATTATTATCAACAGTCCTTTGACTGCTTCAATTATTGGGGGGAATCTGAGGGCAGAAGAAACGACCTCACTCCTCCAAGCTGATTTGTTGGCAGTGGCTCTCAGGAGTTCTGGCATTGTCATATCTCTCTATTCTTTGATATTGTCTGACCAGCTCTTCTGTTGTCGTCCATGCTAGTACCCACTTTCAACAGTGCCTTGCATGATGGTCTTGCAGATGCTGTGTGACTTGGCCAAACTATGCCATCTGTCAGTTATGTGCCATACATGATACACGCTTAGGCGATCATGTATCTTTTGATACATGACTGACGAGGCAGATTTTTTTTCCTGCAGTAGGTTGCCATTTCTTTCTGTTGTAGACCAGTTGCCATCCAAAGCTATAGAACTTGGTCTGGCCTGCTATTTACCCATAGTTGGTTGGTGAGTAGGAGAAAAGGATTCATACCTTTCCTAAGAGTATTAGCATGTAAGTGAATGTAATGGATTCGACTGGAATTCGAACTCGGCTCTCCAATTCCTCAGTCCGAGCCGCTATCCATTACTCCTCTGGGAAAATCTAGAAGAGGATTCATACCTTTCCCAAGAGTATTAGCACGTAAGGGAATGTAATGGATTCGACTGGAATTCAAACTCGGCTCTCCGTATTCCTCAATCCGGGCCGCTATCCATTACTCCTCCGGGAAAATCTAGAAGAGGATTCATACCTTTCCCAAGGGTATTAGCACGTAAGTGAATGTAATGATATTCGAATGGAATTTGAACTCAGCTCTCCGATTCCTCAATCTGAGCTGCTATCCTTTACTCCAGCATGCCCTCCATGCCATCTACCGATGCTTAATGGTGGTGAGGAAAGATTCCTGTTAGCTTTGTGTGACTTTTGACTTTGCTCTGTAGGAGATCTGAAGGAGTTTTCTCAGGTATTTGTTCTTGAATGCCTGGGCCTCCTTAACCAGGAGTATTCAAATCTTGGGCATCGACTGAGAATGGATATGACCAGTGACTTTTTTTTTTTTTTTTTTTTTTTTTTTTAAAAAAAGAGCTTGAACTTGGTCTGGAGGCTGTTTTTGTTCATCCATATCCTTTCGTCTGTTCATTGCTGCTGTGGCTGTGGCAATCCGTGTGCGTATCTCAGCATTGTATGTGCCATCTTTTGACAGCGTTGCTCCCAAGTATTTGAAGCTGGACACTTCCTCCAGGGGTTTACTATCCATGGTGAGGCTGACATTTGTTGCTTGTGCTATTCACCATTACTTTAGATGTCTCTGTGTTGAGGTTCCATTCCATATGCGGCAGTTCTTTCAGCTATTATAGCCTATTACAGTTTATATAACTCGTATATATGATCAATTGGCAAAGATGCTTAAAAAGAATGGTCAGCTCTTTATACCATTCTAGAATGTACCCAACTCCACCTCCATGAATCATATCACACCTAAAATGGAATATTGCTGTCATATCTGGGCTGGAGCTGCACAATCTTCACTTTTCAGCCTTGACAGAGTTCCAAAACCTTTGTGGTCTTGTGGCTGATGAATTAATTGCCACTCTACATCCCCTCTCCCGCAGACACAATGTTGCAAGCCCCTTGCTACTGTATTGCTATTTCCATGGAAAATGTTTTGACAAGCTATATTCCCTAGTTCCACCAGTTCAGACCTTTACAGCTAAGACCCACCATGCCATGTACACAGAGGCAAGCCATCCACCTTCCCTTTGTATTCAATTGGTAAGAGGGAAGTTCCATTTAGACAGCTTCTTTCCAGGAGCCACTACTTTATGGAACAGAGGATGCTTTTCTGACCACTACAAGGCTTATGGCCATATGATGTTGAAACACCAGTTCCCGCACGATCACTGAAGTTAAGCAATGTTGAGCCATATCAGTACTGGGTGACCAGATAATGTAAGCTTGGATGAGTGGATGGTGTAATGGATAGCAACTTAGAATTGTTAATTGGAGTGCTGAGTTCTATTTCCAGTTGGTTTTATTATATTCACTTACATGCAAATACCCTTGGGAAAGGAATGAATCTACTTTTTCTCACCCCAGCTATAGGTTAATTAGTAAGACTAGTATCACTAAATCATTATCGCCAAAAAAATTATCGCAAACTAAAAATATTTTCTGGTTTGAAATAACCTGTAAAAAGTTGATCAGCTGTAAAAAAAAATGAATTGAATGCAAAGTGTTGATAAGCTATAGAAAGCAAATCCAGTACTACCTGTTGATATAATTATGGATATCATTGTTGACTTTATTAAATTCTCTTAATGCTATATTCGTTTGGGGCATAGCTGATTGTGGCTCTCCACAGATTCCTTTTCTGTATTATCTGTGAATTACTAAGCTTTCTTTGGAAATATAGTGGAATGGTTTCTCATTGCCTTCCCCATGGTTTGGAATTCAGTTTTCTTTCTTGTCACTACTCAAAGCTAGAGAACTCGGTTTATTGTGCTATATAAGCCATACTACGTCTTTTTAAAAAAATGCCATACACTTTTATGATATAGATAATGACTCTTCACAGATTCCACTTCTTCATTATCTGTGAATTGCTTTATCTTTCTTGGAAAGATAGTGAAGTGGTTCTCTGTTGCCTTCTCCATTGTTTGAATTCAGAGTTGTTTTTCTCCAAGACTGATAGCCATGCAGTTTTTCTGAAGAACACTGTCTTTCTATTGGGTTATTTAATGACTTCTAAAATGCAAGTGTTGTCAGAATTTTGTTAGACAAGTTTATATTATCTGTAGCTGTAGCAATGAATGTGCCTTGAGAAAGTCCGTCAGATAATGAGACACGTTGGCGAAGACTAAGTATAGTTTTTCTCATTTTTTTTATTCATATATATATATATATATATATATATATATATATATATGTTATACAGTTGTAGTGTAGTTACACATTCGAGTGTACATATTTATGCAATTTTCATATATATATATATATATATATATATATATATATATATATAGGAAAGTTGCATAAATATGTGTGCTTGTACATATGAATGTGTAACTACGCCTAACCCAAGATTATGAATATGGGTGTGTATGTATGAACTAACATGCATATGCCTGTATGTATGTGCATCTATGTATATGTGAGTGTCATCCCAAACAAACACAGAAGAAAAATTTTCCCTCTCCACCATAAACAAATAATTAAACACAAATAAAGCATAAATAGATACTGTTTTGAAAAAACAAACCAGTTTGTCTGAAAACTGCGAAAGCATGAAACCTGGGGTTTAAAATTACTATCCATGCAACTGCATATATATATATATATATATATATATATATAAAAACTAAAAAATCTAATGAGCCAGAACCTACCTACCCAGGTTTCACCTAACGGATCATTAGGATAACTCTGGCTAAAGAGGGTTGGCCCAAGTGAGATTTTATTGAAAAAACGGCCATCAGAAAAAATATATAAAATTAGTATAAAGACAAAAACAAGACAAAGGAAAACAATGGATGGTAGGCCAGAAGATATTTTATTGGAAAAATACCCACCTGGGGGGGGGGGGAGGTATCATCCCATTATTCAAGTACCAAGGCTTTTTTATGTCTATAACCATTAAGTATTTCTGATCTCTGGTTGAGTAATATATTAAGAGTTATTATAAGTTTTTTAGTCTTTAGTTTTTGCTCTACTTCGTGCATTGAGCACTTTTACATTTCAACTTAAGTTACTCTGCAGTGTTTTTTCGTTTCACTAGATGTCACGGTGCTGGTGGATTATTTTCAAGTGGGCATAGATGTTTTTAGTCTTGTCTTTTTTTTTTTTTTTTTTTTATTGAATTTTTTTTTCCCTGATATCAATTTGTTTAATATTTTTTTATTTACAAATTGTATTATTTGGGTTTTTCACACTGCCTGAGTATAGGTATTAAAATAAAAAAAATATATATATATAAATTTTTATTAATTACTGTAGTGTAGTAATTCTAAGGTGGATTGGTTCATTGCTTAATAGCAAATCAATCCCCCAATTTATGTCCAGTTGAAACATTAATAAGTAAATATTCCCTGAAAGTTTTGCATACATCAGTTGTTTAAAACCAATTGTGAAAAACATTGTCTTGTGCTGCCCTGGGTATGACGATAAACTACATCCACATCCCAGGTAAGACGATAAACGATGTCTAACAGCAGGGTCTCTGATCGGGAGGTTTTGAGGAGCGTGTAACCACCTCTTAATTGCTGCTATTCCCACATCATCCCTGACCCAGAGTGGTAGCACCTGTTAGGGTACCAGCTATAGGCAAATAGTTAACCCCTAAATTGGGGTCAAAACACTATGAAAGTGTAAAAATAGGTTTAAATACCAGAAATACTTTTTTGTAAAAAAATTATTACCAGAATATCAGCACTACATTTTTGAAAAAAAAAATATTACCAGCTAAACATTTTTTGAAAAAAAATATTAGCAACAATAGATTTTTGAAGAAAAAAAAAATTTTTCCAGCAGTAAAAAAAATTTATCAGCATTAAATAACCCATTGAGGTTGATATGCTGTTAAACAAAATGAAATTGACTTGCATAATGAAATCTAATCAAATGGAGTAATTCTAGAGGGATGAGTTTATTGCTTAATAACAATAGAAAACCGAACCCCCACTTTAGATCTAGTACAAACCTATTAATATTTAATCCTAGAAAGTTTTGCCTACATTAGTTGGTTAATACTGATTTTCTAGAGATTATATTGCATAATAAAATCAGACATTGTGTAGTAATTCTAGGGGGGATGAGTTTATTACTTAATATCAATAGAAAACTGATCCCTTATTTTATATTCAATACAAACATTTACATACAAGATTTATTCTGAAAGTATTGACTTGCATAATAAAATCTGTCAATGTAAAGGTTTTACAAAGTTTTTTTTTTTCAAAACAGCCCTTGTATTGTTTACTGCATTTTGCATGGCTTGCATGATCATTTAAAATGGTGTAAACTTTTTATATATCGCTATTAATACTTGAAACTCTCTAAAGAGGTTCTTGGTATTTTTCATAAGGATAGATAAATAGAAGTGTATATGCTGATGGGTAATTTGCTTTTTAAGCCCCATGCTAAGTATCTAATAAAACTTTTCTGAAATTAAGGTGTAAATGTACATGCTGAATTTGAAAACAACAAAGAAATTTTGAGAAAATCTACCATTTTGGAGTTATCAACAATAAAATATCAGATTCATTCAAGTTGCGGTACGGCAGCCATTACTGGTGTTGTTTCATTCACTGCTGTTTCTTTCATTCGCTGCTGATTAGATTTGTGTGGAAGATCACCTTGTTAACAGCCTATTTACTCTTCTTACTTGTTTCAATTACTGCGCAACTGAGGACTCATTATCTGTCTATATTTATGAGATGAGGTATTATGTACACTATTTACATTATTTGGACTATTGTCCTCATCTTTGTCGCCATATTTATTATAAATAATGAATATGGTGACAAAGATGAGGACAATAGTTTGAATAATGTAAATAGTGAGGACTCATTGCATGTACAATCATTAAAACAAGTGAACCTTAATTCTGCAGCAAATATATGCAAACAATGCCAGTAATGGCTGCCACGATCTACTAATATTTTCAGGAGGCATGGTGGAGTAATGGAATTACTCGAATTGAGGAATCGGAGAGCCGAGTTTGAATTCCAGTCGAATCCATTACATTCACTTACGTGCTAATACCCTTGGGAAAGGTATGAATCCTCTTCTAGATTTTCCCGGATGAGTAATGGATAGCGGCTTGGATTGAGGAATTGGAGAGCCGAGTTCGAATTCCAGTCGAATCCATTACATTCACTAACGTGCTAATACCCTTGGGAAAGGTATGAATCCTCTTCTAGATTTTACCGGAGGAGTAATGGATAGCGGCTTGGATTGAGGAATCGGAGAGCTGAGTTTGAATTCCAGTCGAATCCATTACATTCATTTTTGTGTTAATAGCCTTGGAAAAAGTATGAATCCTCTTCTCCCTGCTAAATAGCAGGACAGACCCGGTTCTATAGCCTTGGATGGCAACTGGTCTACTGTAGAAAAAATGGCAACCTACTGTAGGGAAAAAATCTGACTCGTCAGTCATGT
The DNA here is from genome assembly GCA_963932145.1 of Acanthosepion lycidas. Classification (NCBI taxonomy): domain Eukaryota; kingdom Metazoa; phylum Mollusca; class Cephalopoda; order Sepiida; family Sepiidae; genus Acanthosepion; species Acanthosepion lycidas. The sequence continues at coordinate 50,418,790 of OZ010612.1, forward strand.
ATCTTTTGATACATGATCACCTAAGTGTGTATCATGCATGGCATGTAACTAACTAACTGACTAATATTTTCAGGTTTTAAATAACCTGAAAAATGTTGATAAATTGTAAAAAAACAAATCGGTTAAAATCTCTGGCAACTTTTGTGCTGGAATTATTTATCGAGAAATTTCTGACCAAGAATTTATACTACTATTCCATTTGTCATTATTTTTTCACTAGGATTAGTGTGTAGTATCTGTTTGATCCATGGGTTCAGTAGTAGGATAGACTGTTTTCTATAGTTCTGATTGCCAGCCAGTCTACCAGAGAAAGGAACATCAGCCTACTGCAGGGAAATCTTGTGCTTAGTCAGTCGTGAATCAAAAGAAATATAGTTACCGAAGCGTGTGTCATTTATGGCACAACTGACTGAATAGAAGGCGTGGCAGAAATACCTCTCAGATTTTAAAGGTTGACAAAAAAACCAAAGAAACTACTATGGAAAAATTTATTTCCCTGTTTGAACAATGTTCTACAGTTTTTATTCATGTGGCTTTAACAATAACATCCTCCTAATAGTAGCCTCTATTTGTCATACACTATTGTAGACGATTTCTAAAGATTTACGTCACCTAGAAATTTAGGTGCTTCAAGCTCTTGAGGTACCTTTCTTTTAAATGTTGAACCTGTGACCCTGATATTTTCATCCTATAGCAGTATTGATTTTTTTTTTTTTTTTTTTTTTTTTTACCTGAACAATATAATTCCATCGTAACATGAAATGAGCATGAAAAGCTCTGTGTTACAATTACAAATACACCAGTCTTAAAAAAAGTAAGTGTATGGTGCAAGCCATGATCGTGCTGATAGAAAAAAAAAATGGTAAGACATTAGCTATGTGAAGACACCATGGCCACTTGCCTAATTTCACTAGCACCACACAGGTGATAGTTTAAAATGTGGGAGGTATTTCTGCTGCATCCTGTATCTATGTAGTTTTTGAAAATACTTGGCTCTCAAGTGAAAAATCTGTAATATTTTTTAACCAGTTTTTACAGAAATACTGCTTTATGTTCAAATGTATTCATATCGTAAAATGACCATTTAAATATTTTTTTTTTTTTAAATTCAATTTTAGTGCTTTTTTTTTTAATATCTACTTAGTAAGACATGATCATATTTTCTTACATAAAAACGGAAAGCAGTTAAAATTTCTGCTGAGAGGCACATTAAATTTAGTGTTTAAAAAAAAAAGTTTTCCCATATTGCCAGCCAATTTCCTCTATTTCTAAAAGCCTTCAGTAGGCCTTATCCATCTAGGCTGGTTGATATTCAGTTTAAAAAAAATGCACCCCCCCCAAAAAAAAAACATGGATGTCTACTTAAAAACGTGTATACAGTTAATACTTATCTATATAATATAATGTTTATAGTAATAAAGAAAAAAATCCATATATGATTAAAAGCAACAATAATAAGAGGGAATTTTATTAGTAATAATGAAGAGTGTATAGCGCCAGAGTGTTGGGATAAAAAAGCAATGATAATAAGATGGAATAAAACTAGTAATAAAAATAATATTAAAAAAAGTTTCTATTGGCCTAAGGTATTGTGATAAAAAGCAAATATAATATTAGTAATAATTAATTAGTCATAAAATTATTAAGTAAAATTGTTTCATCTGAAAACTGAAATTGATAGAAATATGCTTTTGCAATATGAAAGCAACTGAACATATTTATTTTTTTGAATAATTTTATTTTGTTTTATTATTTTTCAGAAGTTTTTCTTATTTTTATTTCACTGATTTTGTTCAGAGTTATTTTCTTGGCTCTATATAAGACTCTTAATTTTTGTAAGACTAACTGGTCATTATACAAAAAAGGACGTCATGTTTTGTCTGGCTCATTCTCCAGCCCTCACTGGGTATAAAGGGCATCATGTGAATAGTTTTAAATGTCAAAAGTTCTGGGATGAAGTTTTGTCAGTATTTCATGATTATGCAGATGAGTATCTTCATTATTTTGTATATTGTCTGGTTTCGTCTCCAGCCATCTTCAGCTATTGTCATTAGTCTGTGAACAGTTTTAAATGTTCTGAGATGAAATCTTGTTAATATTCCGTCGATTATGTAGATGAGTATCTTCAATATTATTTATAATGCAACAATTTGTTCCAGTCTCCGACCATCCTCGGGTGTTAAGATCAGCCAATGAACAGTTTTAAATGTTGTGAGATAGTTTTTTTTTAATATTCTATGGATTATGAGTATTTTGATTTTGGTGTGTTCTCCAACCTTCCTCAGGTATAAAGGGCATCAGGTAAGTACTGATGTATTAATATAAAAAAAAAAACCTGATAATTTGTCAACCATTTTAACTGCCTAAAACTTGCTTTCAATATCTTTTGAAGTCATCTTGCTACTTTTGTTTTGATTCCTTTTTTTTTTTTTTTTTTTACCATATTCTTTGTTTATTCTTGTAGTCATAGGCTTCAGTTCATTTGAAATTCTATGAATAATATTTTCATTATTTTTTTAGTAATTTTTAATTTATTGTTGCTTTTCACAATTCTTTTGGTTGAATACCACCATGCCTGCTAATATAGGAATAAATTCTAAAGAAAGAAAAAGAAATTACAAGTATTCTATGACTGTATTGGTTAAATTGATGTCCATTTAGGTATTTAATCACATCTACTTAAGTGGAATGTGACACAAGGTCATGTTTAAAGTGGGTTTTTAGACATGCATACATGAATACATGAACTGGGAATAAAAATTGATCAAAGTCTCTCAGCATTTCCTTTTTGGTAATGACTCTGATATCCTCTTGAAGGAGAGGTAAAGCCTAGGAGAAGAGCACCCTGGGGGTTGAATACATTATATTCATTTTTTTTTAATGCTTGAACCTCCATTGCAGTTTAGCTGGGCCAGGTAAGTAAGGTGTTGTCCATATATGATATGCTCCTAAGATATGGGATGCTACTTTTTTTTATTTTTATTTTTTTTTTATTTATTTATTTATTTTGCTTATATTGGTTGTATTGGCCTTGGTTCTCATGACTAAAAAACAACAATGAGTCAAATAAAAGGAAATCAATGGACTTTTACTAGAAGCACTTTACTGTGTCAAGTTATTGTTGGAGAATGGGACTAAATGTTTTAGCGACTTAAAATCACCAATTCTTTGTGATATGTGCTTAACCTTAGCTTAGAATGACCTTTTCCCACAATGGCTATAAAGTTTGTATTTATTTAATACAGCAATAATTATGATAATATTGTTCAATTTAAAATAGGCTAATGTTTCAAGGCTTTTTCTTAAAAAAACAAAAAACAAAAAAAACTTACCTGCAGATCAGAGTGTGTCCTCCATATTTGTTTTAGTTTTTGGGAAGGGTAACATTTTTTGTTTTGCCACAGCATAATTCCTAACAAAAAGAATAAATTGAGGCCATATTTTGTTTTATTGGTTAACAAAATTGTGAAAACATTTAGACACTCAAATTTTTTTTATGAATTGTTTTTTTAAAATTGATGATTGCTTTCATGCAAATATGTTAGCAATTAATCCTCTGACTCATTATAAAATATTGCATATATTCTGTTAATTTTATTTTGATTGCTGCTTCATAGCACATTGACTCTTATATATTGGTCATATACTGTCAAACAAGCATTTTAAGTAGATTTAATCATATCAGTTTTTTGATTCTGTTTTTATGGCCTATTGAATTCTATATAATGGTTATATACTAAAGAAAGAATTTTAAGTAGTCTAACGTTATGCTTCTGAATTTTAAGGTTTTAAGGCACATTGATTCCTATACAATGGTCATATAGTGTCAAACGAGCATTTTTAAGTAGATTCTCATTCTGAATGTGGTTTATGACACATTGGCTCCTACATGTTGGCTATATGGTGCCAAATAAGGATTTTTAAGAAAAGAGTACTGAACTCATGCATAATATCAATGCTCAATGAATGCTGGACAGTCTCCTCACAGAGGAAGAAAAAACTTATAGCAAAAGAAAAGTGGTTCTACAGAAGGATGTTGAGAATACTATGGACCAATGTATGGATCATTACGTGAGCAACAACAGTTTTAAAGAAAATGGAAGCAAAAAGGACAATTGTACTTAGAATCAGAAAAAGAGTTGAAACTTCTAGGGTGCATAATGAGGAAAAAGGGTGTGGAAAATTTGATATGCAAAGGACAGATTGAAAATAAGAACAGATGAAAACAATGCATAACCTACCTATTGAACTTGGGCAAATGTATGGCATAACAGAGTTTAGGAGAGATAACAAAATTTATTAAGAGCTACAAAGGACAGGGAATTGTGAGGAGCCATGATTGCCAATATCTTGAACGAACATTGCATATAAAAGATGCAGATTCTTATAGTCTTTAATCAATTCTGAAATTGGTTTTATGGCACATTGACTGCTATATAATAGTCATGTAGTGACAAGCAATTTTCTTTTTGAAGTAGATTGTCATAGTCTTCAATCACATGTCCAAGATTCCTCTTGTGAATGTGGTTTAATGTTAAAGTGATTCCTCTCCCAAAATGTTAACAATTCTACCTGAAGATTATAGACAGGCTATGCCATTGTCTAGATCTATACCCTGAAGATGTCACTTCAGTTTTACCACCAAAAGACAGGATGCTACCTTACTTTATGAGATAAATGGATGTCTACTCTATATTCTATCCTTTAGATAGCCATTTTCTTTTGGGTGAATTTTGAAAATGTTTTACGCTTTGCATTAATGAGATAATGGTTATCTCTGAGGGAAGTGGAATTGGTGAACTTAGTTCAAACTCTGGTCTAGTTTGTGCTCACTTTCACACTACTGTTCTTGGGAAATACATGAATCCATCTCTTCTCCTACCAGCTATGGGTTAAATAGTGGGTCTCTCTAGCCTTGTGTGGCAACCAGTCTAAGAGAAGGAAACTTCTGAATTTCTTACCATAGGAGCTACACCATTACTCTATGTAACCATAAGAATTCACATATATTAAATAAAAGCAATGTGTGTAGATACATAAAGGGAAATGGCATTAAAAAAACAAACTTAGTCTGGCACAAGGCAATGAATGTGGAGCACCCAGTGCAGATCAAACATTCTACAGTTATGGACTAGATATTATTGCAATGAGGTGCTTAAATATTTACTCAGTTTACACATGTCTGGTACAAAGACATAAAGTGTGACCAAAACTTACTATATGTAGAAAAGACAGCTTGGTAAATTTAATACTCACATTAATAAAATGATAGAGAGAAACAGTAACAAACTTATGTAATTTATGAATGGATGAAGTTTGTAAGTGCAATAAAAGAGGAATGGTAAAAAGTCAAAAGTTGCTGAGGACTACAAAATGAAGGAAGATGTGGAGAGCCATGATTGACCACATCCTGAAGGAATGTGGTGCATAAATGATGATATTATTTTCTTTTAGATTACCTTGTTAACAATTACATTATGGTGAGGTACTACAGGTGTGAACTTTATCTTCAGATGTATATGCACTTTTAAAAATTTGTTTGGCAAAAGATTTGAATTCAATAAACAAGTGTTTGTAAATAAAAGATGGAACTAATTTTTTAAAAGATAAATATGGCCTCAGTTATTTCTAACATTTTTTTTTGTTTTTATATTAAAAAAGATTTTTAATGTGTTTTTTTTTTTTTTTGTGCATATTTGATTTTATTACACATTTTTATTTTTTTCCTTTATTTTTCTTATTTTTATTTTTTTCCTTTATTTTTCTTATTTTTATTTTTACCATTTTAAATAATTTTGTTGTGCTTTTAGGTGTATATTTGTTTTTATTACACATTTATTATTTTTCATTTTATCTTTGTTTTTAATTGTGGTTAGCATTTTAAATAATTTGGTTGTGTTGTTTTTTTGTTGGTTTTATTTGCACAGTTTTTATTTTTTATTTTTTTACTCATTCACTAATCTACCAATGTTTTTTTTTTATCTTCATTTCCATTTTTGTTACTCTTTTCATTCCTCTCTTTTCTCTTTCTTCCCTTTTTAGTTCTTCATTTTCCTCCCCCCCTTTTGTTCCTTTCCCTTTTCTCTTTCTTCCTTTTTTTGCTCTTGTTCTTTTTCTCCTTTTTTTTTTCTGTTTCTTCCCCCCTCCCCATTCCTCTTCCTTTTTTCTTTCCTCCTTTTTTGCTCTTGTTCTTTTTCTCCTTTTTCTTTTCTGTTTCTTCCCTCCCCACATTCCTCTTCCTTTTCTCTCTCTTCCTTTTCTCGCTCTTCCTTTTCTCTCTCTTCCTTTTCTCTCTCTTCCTTTTCTCTCTCTTCCTTTTCTCTCTCTTCCTTTTCTCTCTCTTCCTTTTCTCTCTCTTCCTTTTCTCTCTCTTCCTTTTCTCTCTCTTCCTTTTCTCTCTCTTCCTTTTCTCTCTCTTGTTCTTGTTCTTTTTCTTTTCTCTTTCTACCCTTTTAAGGGTCTTAATGTTCCTCCCTCCTCTTGTTTTTTTTTCTTTTCTCTTTCTTCTTTTTGTGGTTCTTGTCATTTTTCTCTTTCCTTTCTTGTCTTTTAATTTTTTTTATTTTTTATTCTATTCTTGTTTCTTTCTCTCTTCTTTATTATTATTGTTCTCTTGCCTTTTCCAATAATTTTTTGCTTATCTTTGCTCTCTTATTATTATTATTTCCTATCTTTTTTCTTTTGTATCCTTTTTTCTTGCCCTTTCTTCTCTTTTTCCTTTCATCACATGCCCTTTATTTCTCTTCCTTTTTTAATTTTAATTGCTCCATTTCATACTTCATAAACTCATTGTGTATTTGAGCTTATATTTACCTTATTTCTTAACCTTTATATCCCAGCATTCATAACACTCGCCACATTCCTACATTGTAGAATTTAAACAACAAATTTAGAATCTGCATTTGAATTTAGAATATTTTATATTTTCATTACAATTTTGAAAAATATGCACGCTAGCTAAAAAGTTAGTTTTCTTTTATCTATTCACTTGAAAAAAAAAATATTCCTGATGGCTGAAAATTAAAAAGTTATTTTAAAATAAACAAATTTAAGCTTCTTTAAATAACGTTTCAATTTTTGGTTATCAAAATTTATTCGTTTAAGTATAGATAAGAAATTAGTTTTTGTTAACAAACCTGTAATTATTAACATGTAAGACCCCATGTTTCTTCTCCTTCAAGAGAAACATATCTTTGGTCTAATGTGTAAAGCTGAGATATCTGGTAGGTAAATGTTTACTGAGATGACATTGACTAGAAGTACTTGTACATTGCCTAATTCCATAAGACTGTAATATTAAATAGGACCAGTGGAGTCTTATATACCATCAGATATGGTAGTTTGACAAGAAAATTTAATAAAAAAACAAATTAAATAATGATGGTTCAAGTTTCCAATATGACAAGGAAGCATGACAATACTAAGCAACGAGCAGAAAACTGAAAGGGAATTTAACCATTATTGAAGCATGGGCACCTAAGTGGTTTTCAAGCTTTTTTTTCTCTTGACTTCATTTTCAGAATGAAAATTTGCTTGTGCCTCACTATATTTTATGTGATAAAAAGTACATTTAAAGTTAAAAGAATAGAGGATTAAAGGGAGATAACCACAGATTCAAAGTCAGATCATTGTCATTGATAACTCTCTCCTCCAATTTTACGGACCCTAGTTACTATATCAAAATGATAAAATTGGTCAATACTTATTTATAACTATTTATACTGGGACTCATGCATGCATTTACAAGTAATCCCTAATAATATTTTCAATTTTAAAATCACTTATTTTTGTTTATGAATTTTTGGAACTGTTTCTAAATCTTTGACTTTCAATCCACTTCACCTGCTATCATCTTCTGCTGCACTTATGAGGCATGCCACATCATTTGGAAACCACTGGTGTAAAGGTTAACGAGCTAGTCTGGTTGATCATTACTACTGAGTGGTGAATTTGATTCTCACTGCTTGCACCTATAATTTTAGCCTTGAGCAAGTGCACCTTGGAGTGGGGCTGATGGTTATTGAGCTACTCTGGTTGACCATTACAACTGAGTAATGAATTCAATTCTCACTGAGTGCCCTGCATTTTGTTGTCTTGTGCCAAACTAAAGTAGGGCACCTCAACATAGTGTAAAGGTTAACAAGCTAGTCTAGTTGACCATTACTACTGAGTAGTGAGTTTGTTCCTCACTGGATGCTCCTATAATAGTGACATTGTGTCAAACTATAGGGTTAACGAGCTAGTGTGGTTGAGCATTACTAGTGCTCCTATAATAGTGATCTTGTGCCTTGTGTGAAACAAATGCAGTTGAAGTACAGCTCAAGATGGTTGACTAAATTCCCTTCCAAGATTTTTTGTTGACTTGTTTTGACTTGTAATGTAGAAACTATAACTTTTGTAATTGATGGCATGTAAACCCGCCCCCCCCCCAAAAAAAAAATGGTTCAGAAATATCTCTTGGGTCTGATATTTGAAGTTATGGTATCTATGCAGCTAATGTTTGTTCATTGAAGATTACCAATTGTCAAACTCTATAACAGTGTAATATTAAATTTAAATATGGGGTTGTTTTACATACCATCAAAAACAGTACATTTTGAAAGAAAACTTAACAGAAACGTGATTTCCTTTTAAAGGTATAAAAACTGAAATTGGTCTTTAATTTGGATTGTCTTGTTTTTAAAACTGAAATGTCCCAAAAGTATATTTTTGAATGTGAAATTCTCCTATAACTGGAATTAATATTTCATTTGAATATAAATTTTGCTTTTTGAAAAGAAAAATTTCAAGTTAAGATTAAATGTTAAAATTTAAAACTTTTGTAGGCTTTAAAATTTTGAAGTAAATTTTAAAATAAGGAAAAAAAAAAACTGAGGTGTCCAGAAGTTCAGATGGGCTTGATCAATAAGTTGAGTGTCCTGGGTATGACAATAAACTACATCTAGCAGCAAGGCATCTGATTGGGAGGTTTTGAGGCATGTGTTGTTCCCAGGTCCACCCTGACCAAGGGTGGTAGCACCTGTTAGGGTTCAAGCCAAGGGCAAATAGTTAACCTTCAAACTGGGGGTTAATATTTCTATAGTAAAAATACCAGCAATACATTTTTGAAAAAAAAAAAAAATATTGTCAGCAATGCATTTGACTCTCAACACAAATCCTCTTTACAAAAGTATGTCAGTGATACCTGACCTGCAAACTGATTTCTTACAAAGAATATATATCTTATTCATACAAACCTATTCTAAAAATCTTGTTGGCATTAAATAACCCGTTGAGGTGTTGATATGTTGTAAAACAAATCCAAACCCTGATCTACAAACTGATTTCTTACAAATACATATTCTATTCATATGAACATCTCCTAAAAATCTTGTCAGCATTAAATAACCCATTGAGGTGTTGATATGTTGTAAAACAAAATAAACACAAACCCTGATCTACAAAGTGATTTCTTACAAAGAATATATATATTCTATTCATACGAACATATCCTAAAAATCTTGTCAGCATTAAATAACCTATTGAGGTATTGATATGCCATAAAACAAAATAAACCCAATAAGTTGAGAATTCAAAACTTTTCTTCATACCAATGTTGGCCATATCAGTGATTGTTGGTATCAATATCTTAATTTGAAGCAACAAACATCTGTTATTTTATAGGGACTCATTAGTTGGAAACTGCTATTATTTTTATAGGGACTATTATCTGTTAACTTTCAGTCAGCTTTATAATTCCATTCGGCCACACATTTTTTATCTTTCTCTGGGGGAAAAAAACTACTCCTGAAGCCTTTTTTAATTTTTTTTGAACAGAAATAATTTTACTCACTCTATTTATATTTGGACTATTGTCCTCATCTTAGTTGCTGTCATCACAATGTTTCGTCCATTGTGCCCTCTGATCTTCATCAGGTATATATCAATCCAAGTAACCTACACTGAATTCTGAACTGAACCCTTTATTTAATATACAGGGGACAAATCAGTGTGTAAGGAAAACATTGGAATTTCTGACGATGAAGTAATAAACGTCTTTATCAGTACAGCTATAAAAAAAAATTTTTTTTCCCCCCCCATATTGAATCCATTGTAGCCTCTGTTCATATCAAGTTGGGGTCACTAGTGTGGCATGTGTGTTCATGTCATGAATGTCACTAGGGTGGCAGATGGGGCCAAAATGACACCGGGGGAAGGATGGAACAAAACAACGCAGCTATGTGTGACATGTGAAGAAGAGGTCATTGGCTACTGACATTTCCACCCTGTTTTGGGGAAAAAAAGAACACAGTAGATTGATACTGACCTAATTTCTCGCATTACTATTATGACCCCTATCATGGTCTTACTCCTAAACAACGACTAACAGACATTTTTCCAGACTGCTACCAATATCTGTTTTATGAAAAACGTTTGCTATGCCAAATACCAAAGAATTCACTCATCACTCTAAAGAAAATAAAAATATTTATTTTAAACCCTTCAGTCAGTTCACTTTTATTCTTAAAGTTTTCAATAAAATAATTATCCTACCACTTATCCACACTAGCAGCACTTATGACATGAACACCTACTTAAAAAAAATTACTTGACATTACAAAAAAAAAAAAGTGTTAATGGTGTGGTATATGTGTTCATGTCATAAACATTAATCAGAAATTTTTTTTTTTTTTAGCTTTTCACCCTAAGCAAGACGGGAGTACCACTAGCACGCAGGAGTAAAGAGGCGTGATAGAGGAAAGGATGAAGAGAGGGACAGGGAATAGGAGATGTCAATTGACATTATATTTGAATAGTTGGAGATTATAGCTATCAAGGTAGCAAGTAAGAGGAAGGGAGTTTCACAGACTGAAAGTGTGAGATATGATGCTATTGGAGTAGAAGAGAGCTACATTTGACTGTTTTGACAGTGAAAGGGTGGGAATGAAATGCTAATCTAGTAGCACGTTTAAATTCATGCAGTTTGGGAACTAGCGAAAGTATCTTGTTGGAGCAGTTACCGTGAAAGTATTTGGAGAAAAGATGGAGGGAAGTGACAGCACGTCTGTGAGAGAGCAATTGTAAATGAGATGCCAGATCAAGGCCAATCGCATTGCATATTCGTTTCTGCATTTTGTCAAGGACCTTAAGACGAACAGTGGGGGTTCCAGATCATATATGGCAGCAGTATTCCATGCAAGGGCAAATGGTTGATTTTCATTTTTAAACAAAAATTTGTCACCATTCTTCCTCTTTCTCAAAATCTTTACTTCTTACTCTGCCATTTATATCCCATACTTCATTCAGTAATATCGTTTTGACTGACTCTTGAGGGGTTTTTGAGCCTTGTATTGGGTGGTAATTAGCATTTTTCTTAAACATTTTTGTGTAGTATTTAGGAATTTGAACATTTGATGTGAGCTGTTTTAGAAAGATCAGCATTATCTCTCTTGAAACCAATGGTCATAAAACAGGGAAATTCATCATACCCAAGAACTTTCTGACAATGATTTTGTTATCTCTGAATTTTTTGTATTTGGTGGTATGTGTTTGATCAAGCAGACCTTGAACTTTCACCCATCATAGTGGGCGGGTGATCTACTGAGGAGGCTCTTCACTTTGAATATCTATCGGAACTCATATATCTGATCTATTGATAAAGATACTGGAAAAATGGTCGGTTCATTGTATCGCCCTAGTAAGTATCTGATTGGGGCAATACAATGTACTCTAGCTTTACAAGAGCCAGATCTGAGCAAAAATGAAATATTGCTGCTATATCTGGGCTAGAGCTGCTCAGTTCTCATTTACTTGTTTTGATAGTTCAAAAGCATTTTTATGGCCTTGTGGATGATGAATTAGTTTTTGTCCTATAATTCCTTTCACACAGATGAAATGTTGTGAGCCTGTCACTATTCTATTGCTATTTCCATGGCATGTGTTCTGATTAGCAAATGGAATTTAAAAGGTTATGTGTTTGTGTCTATTTTAGGTGGGTGCATATATAAATATGATAAACAATTAAAGAAGAGACATAAAAAAAAACTTGAGACTTCTACCACGGACCATTTATTCTCTCTCTCTTTTTTTTTTTTAAATATAAACTGTAGTGAAACAAAGTTCTTAATGTCTCTTGAGTATGTCCATTTTCTTTTTTGGTTCAGAAGTATATGCATCATATTAATGGTGAAGCTCAAGTCAGCCTTGTGCAGAGTTGGAACAACCAAAAAAAGTTTGTAGTTATTTTATTGTTGGAAGGTTTAAATATGGCTAATGGATGTCGGTTTTCTTTTTCTTGGTCCAGAAGTTAGGTTAAATATAACTTATAAATTTAAATTATAAAGAGATGTATTTAAATTATAAGTTAAGTCAATATAAGCATTGTTACAATGGTCATGCTCAAGTCAGCCTTGTGCTGAGTTGGAACAACCAAAGAGAAAACTGGATTTACTGCATAGCTGGGGGTTTTCGAAGGCACATGCAAGCATCATGCATTGGCAATTGGGTGAAGAGTTCAGTCATCAGTGGACCCGGGAAGAAAGATTAAGGCAGGAAAATGTTTGCCTTTTTGTAGACTTAACCAGCATTGCTTTATGACATTTGACAAAACCAAGTGGGGTAATCATATTTCTACATTCCTTTACTCCTAGAAAAAAATTTTTTTTTTTTTCTATTTATTATTTTATTTATTGATTTTGTTTAATTTTCCAACCAGCTACATTCCTTTAATCTCACCAGCCTCAACCTTTGCAACTGGGACCCACCTTGACATATACACAAGGGTGAATCATCACCATTTCCTTTGTCTTTCTTATAGTAAGAAGTAAGTTCCATTTGGACATCATCTTCCCAAGAACTGCTGATTTGGGGAGCAGACACTTGGCAGGATGTTTTCCCAATCACTACAATCTTCAAGTCTCGTGTTAATCATTGTCTTTATTGCATTGGCCCATAAACTTCACTTCTTACCTTCTCTTACACTCATACGACACCAAACAGTAACTCTTGACCATGAGTTTGCCCTGGGTATGATGATAAACAATATCTTGCAGCAAGGCTTCAAATCAGGAGATTGAAAGTTTTGGAGATCATGGAACTGTCTTATAACTGCTGTTGTTCCTAGTTTCACCGTGACTTTGGGTGGCAGCACCTGCTAGGGTCCCAGTTATGGGTAAATAAGTGAACTCCCTGAACAAACATCAACAGTACATTTTTATAATAAATTATTAACAATACATTTTTATGATAAAATTACCAACAACACATTTTTATAAAAAAAAGTTTATATTTTTCTGGGGAAATTACAAGCAATACATTTTATGATCTATAAACTATATATCTCAAAAAACCATATGTTTACTCTGAAAGTATAAAATTATGTTCAAAATGTTTGTAGTTGAAAGCATACAAAATATTTAGATTTCGGCATTAAATGACCCATATAGATATGCCACTAAACAAAATTAACCAACCAAAATATGCCACTAAACAAAATTAACCAACCAAGATATGCCACTAAACAAAATTAACCAACCAAGATATGCCACTAAACAAAATTAACCAACCAAGATATGCCACTAAACAAAATTAACCAACCAAGATATGCCACTAAACAAAATTAACCAACCAAGATATGCCACTAAACAAAATTAACCAACCAAATCGATGTTGAGTAGATCTTGGGCCTAGTGTTGGGTGAAGATTACTTAAGAAAAAAAAAAATGCTCCTTGTCTAATCTTCTAGGAGGAGGGGTAGAGTTTCTCTCAGGTAGACATGGAGAAAACTCAAAAGCCTTGAAACTCAACTTTGATTTCTTTGCCCATCTTCTTGTCGGACACCTCTTTTAGCGTCTATACTGTTGGTTTGATTCTGTATCACTTTTTGGCAAACATGGACAAACATCCCCTCAATAAAATGGCGTGTCAAAATGGACAGTTTTTTTCCTCCATGGACACTGCTATTATTTTAACTACCTTCATTCTTTGGCAATTGTTTATTGATTTTAAAAAAGCAATGATTAAAATTGGAATGAAACCTAAACATTTAGTGAAAGTGAATTTATACATTTTTTATTCTTGAGAATTTACAAAAAAAATATAATATTAAACACTGCTTAGTTATTAGATTGTTTATTTACAAGATTAATTTTATATTTACAACATTCTAAAAATTAATACAATTAAAATTAATGTAATTTTCATCATTTACCAATTTATAAAGATATAAATGTGATAATTATTTATTCCTAAATTTATAAACATTTACTAAATTATTAAAATAGGTGAACTCATAAGAAGAGCCAAGTTCGAATTCCACTTGGATCCATTACATTCACTTGCATGCTAATACCCTTGGGAAAGGTATGAATCCTCTTCTCCCCACCAGCTATGAGTAAATAGCAGGACAGACCGGGTTCTATAGCCTTGGATGGTAACTGGTCTACCGCAGAAAGAAATGGCAAACTACTGCCGGGGGGTGGATTTGCCTCGTCAGTGATTTATTGAAAGATACATGATTGCTTAAGCGTTTATTACGCATGGCACATAACTTTATATTTATTTTTATAGAATTATAAGGAAATCTTTACTAATTACCGTTTTATAAAGTTTGAATTAGCAGATATTTTGCCAACCATTTCAATAAATAATATAACAAATAAATAGTATAAATAAAGTGTTTATTTTATTTTTTTTTTTTGTAAATTCTCAAGAACAAAGAAAATGTATAAATTCCTTTTTATATGTTTAGGTTTCATTAAAATTCTAATCATGGCTTTTTAAAACAAACATTACTGAAGGGTGAAGGTTGTTTAAAAAAAAAAAGAAAAAAAAAAAGTGGTTTCATGGGAAAAAAAAAACATCCTTTTGAAACTTTGCCATTTTGCAGGCATGTTTGTCTGTGTTTGCCTATTTTATTTTTTTTTCAACTATGTGTATGAAAACATACACATAGTAGCAGCAAAAAGAGAGGAGAAAAAACTGGCTTTTGGGTGGGAGGTCTTGGCATTAAAGTCATTATTGGAATTAAAAATATAAGCTTATGTGTTGTCCTTGTGTATGTGTTTTATATATATATATATATATATATATATTGAACAATAAAAAAAAAAAAATAAAAAATTAAAATCTTCAGACACACTGGGTTGTAGAATATATATATTGCATATATATATATATATATATATATATATATATATGTATTCCATTTTCTCTTGGATTCTCTCGCACACATCATTACTGAATTGTTTTAGCCAGGTATCATTAAGGACTTTGGGTCTTACAACATCAGTTCTCCTTCTCCACTGTGACTCAATTGATATTAAACATATAAACTTATGCACAAGACGTCAGCTACAACTCTTCTCATAATGGAATGCTATCCTAACCAACTGCAACAAAAGTACTCCTTATGTCTTTATAGTCTAATCACAATCAACACTTACAGTCCACCAGTTTCTGCACTATTCAAGGAAACAGTGATTGTTTTCTTAGCAAATATAGTGACACTCAAATCCTGCACTGTATTCTTGAGAAAAAAAAAAAAAAAGATAATGCTTAAATCCAGTTTCATATGTTTGGGTTTTTATTAAAATTCTAAAAAAAACTTTTGATAAAAATTATCAAGGGAGTATACAGTAATATTGGTGTCAGTAGAAAAAATGTCCATTGACATACTTTTTTTGCAGGTACAAATGTTGAACTTTGCCTTTTTTTATGTTGCTGGATAAAATCCAGGAAGATAAAAATTTTGAAAATTTTTCCCTTTAACAGGGAAAATTTTCAAAATATTTACCAAACACACACACATATATATGTATGAGAGAGAGAGAGGAAATATGATGGTAACATAAACATTGTTTTCAAAAATACAGATTGGAAAATAAAAAGTGTTCAATGTAGTTTAAAAAATACTCATGAGAAGGAATGAATCCACTTCTCCCTCCTAGATATGGGTTAAGTATCAGGACTGGTGTTAGTAAATCCTTCTCTCCAAAGATTTCTTAAAATCTAAAAGAAAATAATCTCCGGCTTTTAATAACCTGCAAAAGGTTGATAAGCAATAAAAATATCAATAAATCTGAGTCAACATATAAATATATGCACTGTAAGTGATGAAGAAATTTTGCAATTCATAACAATTCTAAAAATATAATAAAACCCACCCTAGTTAAAATTTGCCAGGTGGCATTTTCTTGCATGTTTACATGCTGTCATATATATATATATATATATATATAAAACCTAGTGAGCCAGAACCTGCCTACCAAGGTTTTCATCTTCAGTTTAGGGTACTATTGGCCAAAGGTACTCTGGAGATTCATTAGGTGAAACCTTGGTAGGTAGTTTCTGGCTCATTAGGTTTTTTAGATTTTGCTCTACTTAATGTATCGAGCACTTTTACATTTTTACTTAATTTATTCTGTCGGTGTTTTTTCTGTTGACTAGGCATTGTGGTGCTGATTGATTATTTTTGACCGACACAGGTGTCTTTAGTCTTTTCTTTTTTTTACTGTATTTTTTCCCTGATATCAGTTTGTTCAAATATATTTTGTTATTTACAAATCTGTTTTTTTTCACACCACCCAAGTATAGATCTTATAATAATAGATAATTTATATATAAAATGTGTGTGTGTTATTTTTAGTTGATACCCGTATTTGAAATAGAGGCTCCGATTTTATTTTGAACATTAGTGTATGTTAATTTCATTGTTTAAAAAAAACAGGAATGTTCAGTTCAACACTAAATAACTATTAAAAAACTATTTAAATAGTATTAAAATTACTATAAGTAATAAAAATAATATAGGATTAAACTCCATTTATATATATATATATATACAGAAAAGGAAAACTTATCTTAGCTGACATGTTTCATCCTCTGATGGACTTTATCAAGACAAATGTGATGATTTTATGCTGCGAAATAAAATCTATACATTTGCCTTGATAATGTCCATCAGAGAATGAAACATGTTGGCTAAGTTTTCCTTATCTTTTTACTTTTAGAGATGTATTATAGTTATATCTGAATTTTTTACACACATATATAACATTATTTTTACTGGATAACTATGTTTGAAACTATTTTTATTTTAAATAGTGTGTGTTTATTACATCTACCTTTAATAAAGAAAAATGTGCCATATATATGAGAAAAAAGCACATGCACAATAATTTATCATGGAATATAGCACCAAGTACCATATGCAATGTGATACACACTTGGGAGATCATGTCTCTTTCAATTCATCACTCACTAAGCAGAAGATTTCCCCATTTTCCATTTCTTTCTCTGGTAGAGTGGCTGGTAATCAAAGCTATATGGCCCAGTCTGTTCTGCTATTCAACCCATAGCTAGGGGAGGAGAGATGGGTTCATGCCTTTCCTATGGTACTTGCATATAAGCAAATGTAATAAACCTGACTGGAATTTGAACTCAGCTCTCTGATTTCTCATTCTGAGCTGTTATCCATTACACTATACTGTACATCCCAAGCAATTACCCATCTTGGTACTGACCAGGTTCAATGTTGCTTAACTTCAGTGATTGGCTGTTTCCATGTAATCCATATCACTGAAGTTGAGCCTGATCTGTATCTAGATGGGTGAATTCCAGTCAAGATTCACTTCTGCACAAATGCTCTTGGGAAGTAATACAATTTGTTTTATCTAAGAAATAAGGAATACAATTAACATATGCATCAAGATACACCTATACATCACAGGTTCACATCCCTATTTCTCAGTTAGGTAGAACTATAATTTGTAGCATAGACAAACCTCCTTCAAGTAGGCTTGAACAGACTATACATTTATCTTCTTGAAAAAGGTTGTCTAGACTAATATTATGAAATCACTTACATTATAGGGGCAAGGTTACCACAATATAAGAGGTTAAATCCTAAAATAATGTTATTTGTTTTATATAAGAAATAAGGAACACAACCAAACATATACATAAAGATACAACTATACATCACAGGTTCACCTCTCTGCATCTTAACATAGTCATCACCCCAGTGTTCCACCTATGAATGAAGGCATGTATCTCAACTTTGTGAAACTCTAACTGGCCACTGATGTAGCCAATTCTTTATAGCAGTTTTCCATCTGACTTGGCACCTTTAGACTTCCATCTCTTTAGTCCAATGAAAAAGGCATTGAGAGGACAAACATTATTGTGTTGATGAAGAAGTGAAAACTGCTGTAAGGACATATTATAATTATGTAAGCCACCAAGAAATATCTAATAACACTGCCCTCCTACATAATTTTTTTTAATGGTAATATTAGCTGTTTTCTTATAAGGAAACATTCAACATTCATTGATCAAGCAGCCAGCACTGCTGTCTTTGAAATTTATAAAATCTTTTTCTTAAAACAATTTTTCAGAAAAACTGGCTTTCTCATGCTGTTATCGCTCTTTCCAGTATTGATGGGGGTTTCCTTCCTAACCTTTTATTTGAAGTGGTGTGGAATGTCAACATCTTGATCTTCGTTATTTTCTCTTCAAGTTATATATGCCATCCATTTTCTCTGTTGCTGCTGTTGGAAGTCCACAAGTGATGTAGTTTCTATTATCTGGTAGAGTTTTTTGTTTGGTATTCTGTAGCGCCAGTCCACAATGTTAAAAAAAGGATGGTTTTCCTCAAGATCCATAAGCTTCACTCACTCAAAGTCGTTTTTAACCATTGATCTGGGAAAGTGGTTGTATACAGCTGGCAGTTTAGATATTTCTGGATGGGATTTAGCACCATGCATGGCATTTATGTGAAAGTCTCGATCTGATGATGCTAATTAAGAACATGACTTGAGCTTTCAGGTTAATGTTTTGGTTTTGTAGTAAATTGCAGTATTGTGTGAAACTATCTCTACATGATGTGCATTTTCCTTTAAGAGATTTCAGTTGTTAAGTCTCTGAAGTCCTGACTGAATTGTTGAAAAATCTGTTTGTGACATTCATACAATTGATTTATCTCAAAAGGCTTTGAAATCAAGCATTAAGTTGATTTTATATGAAGGTAAATTGATTTCTCATTCAAATGAGAACAAATTTTTGTCACCTTCTGCTTTTGGAGGATCATGTGACAAATGTTAAGGCTGTAAATTGAAAAACAGTGCTACCTGATTGCAGGCACATTCAGGTGCTCCCTAACTGTAAGTGTGTGAAACTTGCAGGTATGTTTTCGGCATTCCTTGCTTTAAATGTTAAAAAAAGTTATAAATTCTTAAATAATTTAATTTTGTCTTTTCAGAACCAAATTAATTTTGATTTTTTTTTTTTTTGTTTCCAAAGAATTTTTGGCAATGTTTAATGTTTGTCCTTGCAAAAGAAAGGTTTGTGTAAAGGAGATTTATTCCTTGACCCTGCTATGACTGTAAACATTTTTGACTCCCTCTGTAATGTTTGTTTAAAAAAGTGATCATTAGAATTTTAGTTAAACTCAAACATATGAAAGTGGATTTATACATTTTCTTTATTCTTGAGAATTGACAACAAACTATTTTTTTATTAGACTGAATAAAAAAAAAAACTTGTTTCTATAGTTATTTATATAATGATAAATAATTATTAGGTTGGTGCAAAAATAATGACGTAATAATGTCGTTTTTTGACGTTTACGTCAAAAAACGACATTATTGCGTCATTATTTTTGCACCAACCTAATAATATTGCAACACAATTGGTTTAAATATTTTGATAATTTTTGTAATTTTTTATAAATTTTTTTAATAAAAAAATTTCTTTTCAAATAGGTATAAAAAGCTACTTATTTTCATCATGAGAAGCAGCATCTTGGTGAAGGAAGCACTAATGATTTTATTTAAGCTACACACAAATAAACGCCCACAAACATATTTCTTTTTTTTGTTCTTGAATCTGATTAAGCTTAGAAGAGTGAAACATGTGATCAAATCTAGTTTCAATTAAATGGTTTTCCATTTGCCAAATTTCTTCAAAATTTTGTGAGGATTCTGTATCCTATCTTATACACATATTGTCAACACGGGGAACACATGTACGGCTCTAAAAACATATAAAGTTTTTACTTTGAACTCATTCTGAAAAGTTGGATAAGAATTTGCCTTAAATTCATTTCAGAAATGTCTATACGAATCTCTTGCATTTGAGCCATTCTGAAAATAAGATGAGAATTTACCTTAAATTCAATGCAGAAAAGCTGGGAGAATATATTATCGCCTTTCGACATGAACTAGGAATTATAAAGAAAATATACAGAATAAATATTAACGGCTTTTTTAAAAGTTACTCAATTTCATTGTTTTCTTTCATCATAAGTGTTATGGGACCTTACCCATAATAACATAATGGACTATTCCATATGTAATAAATACTGCACCTCAAGAGGAAGCAGGGAGTTCAGTCTGAAGTGAGGTCCATCAGGAGTTTGTCAGTCAGAGCAAGCGAGTCAGTCAGTTGAGTCAGAGGCAGTCCAAACAGAGTCGCGTTCGGACAATTACTACTAAACCTGATTGTTCTTACTAACACTTTCTACTTCTCTGTATATATTCCTGTTTGTAATATATCTGTGTTATTCAATATCTGTGTTCGAGTTCTTATTTATTGTTTCTACTTTGGACTATCACCGTGGTCAAGGAACCAGACCATAACAATGAGAAACAGCAGCTTGGCAGAAAAACTGCTAATAATTTATTATTTGGATCTGATAAAGTCTAGAAAGGTGAAACGCATAATCAAAATCTAGTTTCAATGAAACGTTTTCCATTTGTCAGATATATGTATATTCTTTTCTTTCATCACGAGAAGAGTTAAAAAGTGAATGCAATAATAGTGGTGTCAAAGGAATAACTGTTCTTTTGACTCGTTTTTTTTTTATGACCACAAAGGTTAAATATTGGTAATTTTTATTATTTTATGAAAATAAATTTGGTCAAAATATTTCTTTTACATTACTTTGGTACTACTTGTTACTAGATACAGTTTTGGAAATCTACAACTTTGTAAAAAATGGTAATTTCCCACTGATTCTAGTTGATCATGTTATGGGTGTTAATGCTATCTATTAAAATACGGTGCTACCTGGTTGTGGGTGTGTTCAGTTTCTCCTGGGGGTGAATCAAATTTTTGTGCTCATTTACGCACTTTTATGTGTTAAAGGGATAAAAAAAAAAAAAAAAAAATGAAAATGTCATTTTCGTTTTTTAGAATTCAATTTGAAACGAACAAAAAAACAACACAACTTTCCCTGTTTGTTTATAAACATATTTATTCCCAGTTTTTTTTCCTCTCTTTTTGTTGTCTATTTTTCTCCAAAAGGTTCGGTTTCTTACAAGAGTAAATTTTAGTATTCCTATGTTTTTCAGTTGTTAAAGCCGATACGTCCACACATGATCATATCAGGTCATTGGCATAAGGTAAGTCTACACTTAAAGAAGAAAACATTGCATCTGCTTTTTTGTTTTCATGATATACATCCTAAGATTATCCATATTCCCTTCTTTTGAACTGTTGAATTGTATGTGCCCGTAACCTTACGAACTATGACTATTAAACCACACACTTGTGGAGGGGGTTGACGATAAACTATATCTGCCAACAAGGCCTCTGATCTGCAGATTTTGAGGAGCCTGGAACTACCTCATAATTGCTGTTATGTTCAGATTCACCAGACCTGGGGTGGTAGCACCTGTTAGGATACTAGCTATGGGCAAATAGTAAACATCCCCACAAAAAATAAAGAATACATTTTTGTAGTAAAATGACTAACATTATATTTTATGATCTACAAACTATATATCAAACCTTTTTTTAAATAACTGCAAAAAACTGACACCTATACAAAAATACTTCTACAATGTGCCCAATGTTAAGGCCCTCTTTGATAGCCTTGAACTCGAAGCTATTCTAGAATTCTTAAAAGTAACAAAACTCTACCCCAAAATATAAAAAGGAAACCGAGTAAACACCTGGCTACAAAATGCAACTAAAACCGAATTACGTCCTCACCTTTATATAATAATGACTTATAAAAGAATTTATCTGCACAATAGACACAAAATAAAAACAAATTTCAAAACTACTTCCTTCTATTAGGTTGGTGCAAAAATAACGTCGGTTTTTGACGTTAAAAAATACGTCAAAAACCGACATTATTTTTGCACCAACCTAATATTTCTTTTGCTCTCAATAATCAAGTGTTTATCTTCAGCTGCAGGTGCCACTTTTGGTGTCCCAGCTCTTTATCTGTCAACATTTGTGCCAGTTTCTAACTGTCTTTGTAACGAATATTGCACCTCTTGTCTAGAAGTCTTCAACTTCTTGGCAATTTGTCTTTGAGAGTAGCCTTTGAATAAAATTTCAATTTATACCCTTGCCTCAATGCTTAGCTACTTTGATTTTGTGCAAATTACTTCAAAATTAAAAAAAAATTAAAAAAAAACATGAAAATACTGTTGTAATGGCACAATCATTTTTTTCTCTCCAAACAGCGACACATTTTGTTTACAACATTAGTCAGTGCTGAGGCAACATTTAGAACCTGTATTGACATTTAACTTAGTTGAATATTTTGGTAATCTCAACAAATCTGCTGAGAGGGTAATTATGAAAAACAAAATGTTTCTCTTATAAAATATTCATAATTTAGCACACCCTGTCAGCTGGGGTTTCAGAATACACTTGTTTGCTGTGGGTGGAAAACCATAATATCTGTGGCCAGGATCCTGGTGGTTGAGGGCTTCAGGAGTTAGATACTTCTGGTCCCCAACACACCACATTGGCATTTACTTAGCCTAGACGGGTGGTTGGAGAGGCCCGATCTGATCAATCAGCCAGTCTTTCCAAACCTTAGTACCTATAACTATGTCAACTTATGGAGTACATTATAACTAAATACAATTACCCCAAATAAACACCAAAGTAAAATACGACCTCTGTCCAATTTATAGGTGTCATAATTCAAATGTACTGTGGAAGGAAGAATTTGAACTCTTTTTTTTGTATTAAGAGGAGCCTGGAGAAAAACTGAAAAATAAATGCAAATAAACTGTAGTTATTGAAATTTTATCTTTTACTTTAAGAAAAAAATACAAAAATATCTAATTTTAAGGTGTTTTTAGTCAAATGCAGAGTGAGCCACCAAACTTTTTGCCTGTAGTGTACATTTGCAGAATATTTTTGATTTCAGTCAAGACATTATTGATAATCATTTTCTGTACAAAATATTCTAAGAGTTGCATAGTCCACACCCTCATCGCTAGCGGAAGGACTTCCTTTACTCCTTCAGCTTACATGGCATAATCTTTTCTTTTTTTTTTTGTGAGATGACAGGTAAAATCTACTTTTAAAACTGTTTTACCTTTGTTTTTATTGGTAATTTTGTTTTATTATTTACACTGTTTATATTTGGACTATTGTCCTCATCTTTGTTATCACAACGTTTCGGCTCTTGTGCCCTATGGCTTTCTTCAGGTGTATTTTGATCTGGGTAACCTACAGGGAATTTTTAACTGAACCCTTTATTTAACCCTTATCACTCTATATGTGACTTCATTTGCTGTATAAAAAATT
This sequence comes from Acanthosepion lycidas, assembly GCA_963932145.1. NCBI lineage: Eukaryota > Metazoa > Mollusca > Cephalopoda > Sepiida > Sepiidae > Acanthosepion > Acanthosepion lycidas. The sequence goes on from OZ010612.1 coordinate 50,442,325, forward strand.
ATCCTGCCACTGAAGGTGACTCTAATCCCTGAACAATGTGTTTGAATTTCATAGTTGTGTTGTCATATCCTGCTATGGCAACAGAAAACACCTCTGAGTGAAATGAACTATAAGGATACTGCAATTGAGAGGCTTTGAAAAAGAAAGCAATGGAAAGGGAAGTAATATTAGTAATGCAGAGTGCTAAAGGTTACTCTATGGGGTAGACTGTTCTCGTTTCACTGCTCATATCTAGGGATATTGTTTAGTTCTTACTTGTATTTAGTACTGTTTATGACAGCTGAAATGTAATGATAATAACAACAAAGATGATGTCTGAATATAAATAGTGTAAATAATGATAACTCCACATCCATGAAATTCAAAGAAAAAAATTCTGTTTTATTGTTTAATATTTGAAGCCCATCAGTGGTCCTTTTCGATAAGGGCTGGTTGAGATGATGTTCGCTTGAGGGGAATAACACCAACTTCTTTTTAACAGTTTTTTTTGACATGTCTTCTTGTTATATATTTTTTCTTTTTTTTGTATTTCTTTTCTAAAAGGCTAACTTATTTATATGTGACGATTGTTTGTCGAGACTGAATGAAGATGGAGATCACTGGCCATTGACGAGACGTGATTTAACTCCTGAGGAAGACATCATCAAAATTGAGACGGATGAGAGAAGTACTTTGGTCGAAATAATGGTGCCAACATGTAGCTACAGGATGGGGGAGCCAAACATGGGTTATGGAGTTCTTATTATCAGTAAGTAGATATCATTCTTTGTTCTTTTGACATTTGGAGGGTAATTTGAAAGGACGTTATTGTAATGCACATTGTAATAAATGCATGTACAACATATGTTGTCCCAAAATTTGAGATAATGATTTCAAAGGTAAACCAGTTAATCTCTCCCCAATTTTGAAGAATTGGTGCAATAGTTTTTTTAATTCAATTTACCTTTGTATAGTACTGAACTAAAATTTATAAATAGGAATAATGCAATATCCTTCATTTAATAAATCCAGACAACTTAAACTTCCTTTTTAGACTTAGGGCCATATCATGTTGAAACACCGGTTCTCATATGTTCATCTTTCCTCATCCAACTCAGTCTGTTCATTTCTCTCTCTCTTTCTCCAGCTCAGCCTGTCTGTTCATTTCTCTCTCTCTTTCTCCAGCTCAGCCTGTCTGTTCATTTCTCTCTCTCTTTCTCCAGCTCAGCCTGTCTGTTCATTTCTCTCTCTCTTTCTCCAGCTCAGCCTGTCTGTTCATTTCTCTCTCTCTTTCTCCAGCTCAGCCTGTCTGTTCATTTCTCTCTCTCTTTCTCCAGCTCAGCCTGTCTGTTCATTTCTCTCTCTCTTTCTCCAGCTCAGCCTGTCTGTTCATTTCTCTCTCTCTTTCTCCAGCTCAGCTTGTCTTTTCATTTCTCTCACCCTTCCAGCTCTGCCTGTCTTTTCATTTCTCTCTCTCTCTGTCCAACTCTCTCTTTCCATCTCTTTATATCTATCTCTGCTCATCTTTCTTAATCTCTTTCTCTCTATCTATATCGGTTCATCTCTCTCTTGTTCTCTCAATCTTGGCTTATGACTACCTCACATTGAAACACCAATTGTTGTATGATCACCAAAGTTAAGCAATGTTGAACCTGGTCAGTATCTAGATGGGTGACCTCTAGGGAATACCAGCTGCTGTAATCTTGAGTTTACCGGTGGCGTGATGGATAATGATTCGGAACTGTTAATCAGAATTGAGTTCCAATTTCAATTGGGTTCATTTTATTTACTTAGGCACAATTACACTTGGAAACGAACAATATGAATCCACCTGTTCTCTCCCCAGCTATGGATTAATTAGTAAGATTTGTATCATTACACCATTATTATCACAACAAAAAATCTCACTGTTGAAAAATATTTTCTGGCTTTAAATAAACTTCAGTGGCTTGATAAGCTGTAGAAAATGAATCTATCAAATCAATAATGTTACGTTTTTTTATGTTGTTCTATGAACCTTTTTATCTTAGGACACGTGTGATCATTGTTCTCCACAACTTCCTGTCCTTTGTAGCGCTTAGCAATATTTGGCTTTTTACTATCTCTACTAATCATCAAGAAATTCAGACAACTTTGGACTATTACTACTTGGTGGAGAAAGCAAGAGAAATAAGATAAAAGAAAAACGAGTCAAAAAGCAATAATAATTGGTAAGGCTTCATCCAAGAAATTCTGACAACTTAAGACTATTACTACTTGGTGGAAAAGCAAGAGAAATAAGATGAAAGAAATACTAGTCAAAAATGAATAATAATTGATGAGGCTTCATCTAAGAAATTCAGGTTTTGGGGGATTTTCTATAAAATGCTCACTAATCCTGCTCTTCCTTTCTCTCTCTCTCTCTCTTTCACTATGATGTTTATAAAATACCTTTCTAGTGGTGAACAAGTGTTTATTCAAATGCAAACATATTGTAGCATTCTGCTACCACTTTCTTATAAATGTCTAATTTTGTATATTTTTGTGCAAAAAAGTGGATCAGAGCTTAGTAAATATTTTCAGGAAATATCAGCTTCTAAATGCCAACCAATCAGATTGTCTGCACGTGAAGAATAATTCTCCCTGCGCAGCGATCTTGACCCTGTCACATGATTACATTATCTATAAATAGCAGACACAAGCTTGTTTTGAATAAGAAATTTTTGAGGCTTATTAAAAATTTCTGAAAACGTTTACTTTTGTATAATACGCCCCCCCTTACTTTTTATTTTTGTTAAAAATTTCTTGTATTATGCAAGAGAATGTATGGTACTTAGAAATGGTAATCTTATTTTAGTCAGGAGAATTTAAGAAATTCTGCCAATGCCTGCTGTCATTTGATTTTAACTTTTGATGTTTTTTTTTTTAATTACTTTTTTCTGTATTTTGTATTTTAGTTACTCTTTTTAGCATGCAGGAGGCGAAAATTGTCACTGTAGAATTCTCTCCCTTTGTACGCTGTAGACACATTTTGTCGCCTTGAGAAGGTTGCTATAAAAAACTTGTCAGCTGTTATTTCCAGAAATAATAGTTGACAAGTGTTTATTAGGTTGGTGCAAAAATAATGACGTAATAATGTCGTTTTTTGACGTATTTTTTAACGTAAAAAAAAAACGACATTATTACGTCATTATTTTTGCACCAACCTAATATTTATAGCAAAACTCTTAAGGCAACAGAATGTATCTTACAGCGTGCAAAGGGAGAGAATTCTACAGTGACAATTTTCGCCTCCTGCATGCTAAAGGATAATTTGTAAATCCCTTATATTTTTCCAGTTTTTAAAATGGTTACAACTTCTTAACTGTGATTTTATTTTTTTTTTCCAGATGACTCAGGTGAAATGAAATATATGACTCTATGGCTCCCTCCACGCTACATCACCTTGTATATGTATGCTGCATACGCTATATATGTAAGCCTCATTATAGCAAGTTGGGCACTAAAGAAGCTATTTATGGCTACCCAAGGAGCATTTACACGAGTTCAGGTCAGTCATTATGAGTGAGTACACACACATACACACACACACGTCATGTCCTGGCCATTGTCAGCCATACTGTATTCTTGTCGGTGATGAGAGTTGTCTGTTGTAAGTATTCTGGCATCGTGCCCTTTCGATTATATCAGTCTATCTATCGATCTATCTTAGCTTCTTCTGATCTGCTTTATTATTCATCTCCTTTCTTTTTCTTTTCTGTTATTTTTTATTTTATATTGTTATCTCTTTGCAACTTCAGAGCTTCTGTCTGTCAGTGAAACCTAATTCTAACAAAGGTACCAAGATCTTGCAATTGAACATTCCTTTCCCTGCTGGGAAACTTACATTAATTGGTCTTGCAACTAATTACTTCTTAGTAACCTACAACTTGCGAATCAGTAATTGGTTATATGTAGATAGTGGAAGCTAGGAATTAGTTTGTCATTTTTTTTTTTTTTTGATCAAATTCCTCAAATCTTTGAGTAGAATCTTGTCTATCATGTCTCTTAATGTAGCTGTGAACATGGATTAGAATTTTTTGGTAGTCATTAGATGTTCATCTGCATATTGGACTAGTATCTTTACTTTTGTTGTTTTTATCAATATTTCAGCTCATATATTCTCTGGCCTTCCTCAGCTGTATCTTGCATATGGTGGTCATTAGATGTTACTCTGCATATTAGACTAGTATCTTTACCTTTGTTGTTTTTATCAATATTTCAGCTCATATATTCTCTGGCCTTCCTCAGCTGTATCTTGCATATGGTGGTCATTAGATGTTACTCTGCATATTAGACTAGTATCTTTACCTTTGTTGTTTTTATCAATATTTCAGCTCATATATTCTCTGGCCTTCCTCAGCTGTATCTTGCATATGGTGGTCATTAGATGTTACTCTGCATATTAGACTAGTATCTTTACCTTTGTTGTTTTTATCAATATTTCAGCTCATATATTCTCTGGCCTTCCTCAGCTGTATCTTGCATATGGTGGTCATTAGATGTTACTCTGCATATTAGACTAGTATCTTTACCTTTGTTGTTTTTATCAATATTTCAGCTCATATATTCTCTGGCCTTCCTCAGCTGTATCTTGCATATGGTGGTCATTAGATGTTCCTCTGCATATTATTTAGACGAGTATCTTCATCTTTGTTATTTTGACATACATTTCCGTCTATATGTTATTTAGATTGTTAAATTGTAGAATGGACTGAATAGAACATTGAGATAAGAAAAGCAACAAAAAAGGGAGTTCCGAGGTAGGTGAACAGAAAAAAAGATGGTTTGTATACCAACCAAGCAGTTTGATTCATTCCCAGCAATTAGAGCCACAGAGAAGATACTGTTCTGCACACCTGTACGTCCTGGGTATGACGGTAAACTACATCCGCGTCCTGGGTATGACGGTAAACTACATCCGCGTCCTGGGTATGGCGATAAACTGCATCCAACAGCAAGGTCTCAGATAATGTTTTCAGAAAAATAATGTTGCCAGCTCTAAGTTTTTGAAACAATGTTGCTAGCTCTAAGTTTTTGAAACAATAATGTTGCCAGCTCTAAGTTTTTGAAACAATAATGTTGCCAGCTCTAAGTTTTTGAAACAATAATGTTGCCAGCTCTAAGTTTTTGAAACAATAATGTTGCCAGCTCTAAGTTTTTGAAACAATAATGTTGCCAGCTCTAAGTTTTTGAAACAATAATGTTGCCAGCTCTAAGTTTTTGAAACAATAATGTTGCCAGCTCTAAGTTTTTGAAACAATAATGTTGCCAGCTATACATTTTTTTGTAAAAGGAATAATGTTACCAGCTATACGTTTTTTTGTAAAAGGAATAATGTTGCCAGCTATACGTTTTTTTTGAAACAATAATGTTGCCAGCTATACATTTTTTATTCCATACAAAATAGGCATTTAAAATTCATATAAACTGGATTTGGCATTAAATAACCCACAGTGGTTGATATGCCATAAAACCCAAACAAACAAACAAACAATCTGCACACCTGTGTAACATTGGTCATTCCATAATTATCCATAAGGAGATTATCTTGAATGTCTTCCCAACTGAGCCCCCCAACAAACTGTTTTCTTTTTTTTTTTTTTTTATATGTGCTAAATCCATTTTTCGGTGATTATGGCTTGTTACAATTTTTCTGTCTTTAATTGTTATTCATAAATGTTTACTCTTTATCACCCCCTGCATTTTCCCTTGTCAATTTGTTTATTTGATGTTTTCCCTTGATTATTTTGCCTTCAGTATGCCCTGTGAGTTTTAAATTCTCTAGGCTTTCTTACCTCATTGTGTCTCAGAAATTTCCAAAGTTTCCATATTGTTACTATTTTCCTTAAAATTTCTTTGTTCTTCACATGTTCTGGCTAAGGTAAATATTTACCTGGCCTCTCCACTAAGGCAGGATGTGCCACAGGGTTGATTGTTTTTAGGTGGGGAGTGCTATACACATATCTATGCATATGGGCAAAGGAAAAAAAAAAATTTGCCCCGCCCCTGCAACCATTGTCATGCTGGCAATGATTACAGGATTGGAATCCCAATACCTTCCATGTAATGGTATATGTAGAAGGTATTTTCTGCTACACCCTCTATAATTACATTTTGTTGAAATTTATAAAATCTTATTAAGAGTTTTTCAGGAAATTAGTCTTTTGAAGTCCACTAAATGTTATAGCTCGTTCTAATACTAATGCAAGTTTCTTTTCAATCTTTTTGTTTTCGGTCGTGTGGAAAGTTAACAGATCACATTGTCAGTTTCTTTACTAGTTAAAGTGTGCTACTGATTTTTGTGGTTGTTCAAGTGATATCGTTTTTTGTTATTTGGTAAAGCTCTTTGTCATTTTCTAGTGCCAATCTATATATCGTCTGATGGAGTATTAGTTTTCTGAAGTCCACTAAATTTTATAGTTCTTTCAAATATTGATGGCAGTTTCCTTCCAAACCTTTTGTTTTTGGCAGTGTGGAAAATTAACAGTTTGATTTTTGCTGCTATTAGAAGTTTTCAAGTGATGTGGTTTATGTTATTTGGCAAAGCTCTTTTTCATTTTGAAGTGCCAATCTATAAGGTCTGATGGAGTATTCTTTTCTTTAAGACTTGGGAGATTGATTTGTGGGAAGCTGATTTTAATCATTGATCTGAGATTTGCCAGTTCTATACTGATGATAGTTTAGATATTTCTGGATGATTTGAGCACCAGGAACGACATTGACATGGGAGTTTACTTACATCTGACAAAGCTATTTAAGAACATGACACTAGTTCTGAGGTAAATGTTTTTATTTTGTATTAGATCATTGCAAACATTTGTACCTGATGAGAAAATTAAAAACAAAATTGTACATACTCACAAAAAACATTTATTAGTCAAGCAAGTAGTCTCCATTATTTTCAACAATTCTCTCCCCCATTGTTGAGGCTGTTTTTTGTTGGAAGAAGGTTGTAAGGTAGTCTTTAGCTGATTGTACAGAGTGAATTTTATTGTCATTTAAATTGTTCTGTTGAGATTGAAATGAATGAAAATCCAAAAGAGCCAAGTCAAAAGTTTAAATGCAATGTCAATCATTATCTACTGTCTTCCTGATTCCTCTTCTTTTAATGTTTGCACTCCTTAATAAGGTTTTTTCTTTTTTCTTATTCTTTTACATTCTTGTGTCTCGGTGGTTTTAGTGCCTCGCTTAGGATGAAATGATTTAAAATAAAAAAAATGAGCTGAAGGAAGCTAAAATATTCAAATTTTTTTTATTTCTTATAGGTTTATATCATATACTAGTATTTAATAAAAATCTAAGATGGTGTCCATGGGAACTTCTGAAAATTTGTTTGAGTTGATTTGAAATGACCTATATATATATATATATATATAATAAATTAATTGATTTAAAATATGGTTTTTCTGCTACACAGTTCTAACCATGTTTCAAAAATGGAAGGTCCAAATTTAATTTTGTAATTAAATTAAAGACATTAGTTCCATTTTATCCTCAAGCGAATTTTGGAGTAACTTTCAAAATTACTGGGTTTTAAAGACAGCAAAAATCATAATTCACGTTTCCAAGGAAATATTAATTCTCTGTAAATTTACATTGGGCACTATTTTGTAAAAATAAAAGTATCTATAAGAACACCGGATTATATTTATATATCTTACTGTTCTTTCTTTTTATTTATATATATATATATATATATATATATATATATATATATATATATATATATATATATATATAAAATGAGTATAGACGATCCGTAAAATCCATTTGGTTATAATTTATTTCATGAATATACAAATATTCATTTCTTCAGACCAAAGTTTTTTAATAAATGGAGTCAATTTATCCAGACAAAAGGAAAAAGTTTTAATATTAAAGAGGAAGAAGGAAAAATAAAAATTTCAGTATAAGATTTTAAAATAATTTTTTCTCTCCCTCCTCTCTCTCGCTTTCTCTCCCCCTCTCCCCTCTCTCTATCTCTCCCACTCTCCCATTTCCTCCCCCCTCTCCCCCACATAAATTTTTTAAAAACTTTATATTGGAATTTTTCTTTTTCTTTCTTCCCCTTTAATATTAAATTTTTCTCCTTTTCTTTTTTCCTCTACCGTTTCCTTTCGTTTAGATAAATTGACTCCATTTATTAAAAAGACTTCAGAGATGAATATTTGTTTTTTTTCCTGAAATAAATTGTAACTGAATGGATTTTTAAGGATCGTCTGTACTCATTATTATATTGCTCTGTTACATTGAGCTCTTTGGATTAATGTCAACCTTGGAATTATCCCTACTAATTATCAATTGATATTATATATATATATATATATATATATATATATATATATATATATAATATCAATTTATAATTAGTATCAATATATATATATATAATATCAATTTATAATTAGTATCAATATATATATATATATAATATCAATTGATAATTAGTAGGGATAATTCCAAGGAGGACAGTATATATATATATATATATATATATATTATATACATATGAGGTGCTTTCCAGAAGTTTGCAAACATTTATTAGTTTCAAAGAAATATAAAACTCTAATTTCCCTCAAAGTAGGATCCCTGTGAAGGTTTGTCACAGCTTCCTTCATGTTCTTAATATCTTCAAAAGTGTCCCTGAAGTTCACCTTCAGTTTTGATGCCCATCTTTCTCAAGTACTTGGTTACCAGGATGGAATTGAGGACTGGTGTATTGTCCTGGTGCAACACAATATCTTAGTGAACTCCCTCAAAACCTCCCCCCTAGCAGTCTGTCCACCCAGGGGGAACTCGGTTGATGTAGATGGTGTCTGTGCTGCTGAAAAAGGGGATCATCATGAGCTTCTCCAGGGGACTTGCTTTGCCTCCCTATTTTGTCCTGGGGGAGTCAGCAGGTTTTCATTGGTCCTTCAGCCTCTTGGTCTCTGGAATATAACAGTTGATTCAGCTTTTGTCACAGGTCATCAGAAACTCTTGGATCAGAGGTAATGTGCTCAACCATCTCCTTGCTAAAACCAACATATCTTTCTTTCAGTTTATCACTGAGCACCCTGGGAGCAAACTTTCCAAAACTTTTGTGCATATTTAGATCTTCCTGAAGAATTCTGCATGCTATTACCACACCAACTCCAAACTGTATGCTTATTTATAAATGTAAAAGACAATTGGAAAACTGTAATATTAGCTGACGCATTTCATCCAATGTGGACTTTTTCAAGGCAAAAACGAAATTAATTTATTAAAACAAAGTAACTATTAATAACAAAACAAAATGTCCTTAGCAACTGGAAGAATTTAGAAACGCTATTATATTCATATTGTCAACTGAAAATTACGTCAAGTACTGTCACGTGTGGAAATATTGTTTTTATTGTTGTGTTGACGGATTCAACCATTTTCTTTTGATTTCTTGATACAGTTCTGTACCTTTGTTTGGGAAAGGAAGTAATTCTGTTAGGAAAGGTGAAATAGGGAAAAACCCTGGGTGTAGATTAATATTTGGATTATATTCAATGGTGGCATTCTCGAGGATTTTCCTTCTGAGTGAGTTATTTTCTTTTTTTTTTTTTTTTTTGATTGTAACATTTTTAAAATCAAATTTGTGGTTGAATTTATTTCTATGTATGACTAGTGCATTAGTTGTTTTTGTGAGGTCTCTTTTGTGCTCATAGATGCATTTTTTTAAAATTTCTGCATGTTTCTCCAATATATTGGGAGGAACAGTTTTGGCAGTTTATTTTATAAATGCCTACTTCAGAAATATTATTGCTATTAGTGTTTGAGAATCTGAGTATATCCATAATGGTTTTGGAGGTGTTTGTGACTATTTTAAAATTATTTAGATGGGAGAGGTTGTTCTGGATAGTTGACATGACAGAGTTGGTTGGTAGTATTATGCATCTGTTTTCATATAATTTATTATTGTGGATTATGTTATTATTTTTGTTTTGGTTGTATATTTTGTATGCCTTCCTTGTGTTGTGGGTGAAATAATATAGGTATTGTAGGTTTTTGAATATGTTTTCTATGTATGTTTCTTCTTTAGGTAAATATTGGGGGCTGCAGATTCTTAATGCTCTCAGATGCTTATTGTATTTATAGACACATGATGTTCTTCATCCAGAAAATTGGGTATTTTATCAATCAGTTCTGATATTTCTCCTTCTTATCACTGAGATTTAATCTCTTGTGTGAGTGAAAAACGGATGCTTGCCTCATAAAAGTTAATCCATAAACAGTCTGGTACATTTTATACATTTTTGTATGATTTTTTTTTCCTTGTTTAACACAAAATTTTATGATATAGCGAGGTTTCAAATTGTCTTCATGTCCTGACTGTATTCTGTAAACTAGTCAGCTGTGACAGTGTTTAGTAGAGTGTATTCAAATAGCTGTTACAACTGTCTTCTTCATTTTGAAATAACAAAAATTGGCAGGTCAGCTTATTATATGTATAGTAATGATATACTAAAATTGCAATAACCAACAACAATTATAACTGTATCTCTTAAAAACAGCTCTCTATATAAGATGACAGACAAGCCACTGTGATTAAGTTTCTTTTATAAAATTTTTCTTGCACTCATACAACTGATTTCTTTTTTGGATATAGTGTGTAAAATCTGAAAGACTCACCTGTATGGAAAAAAAACAGGTAAAAATAATGGAAGTGTTAATAACAAAAAAAAATAAGAAACCAGTTATGAGCACATCTGTAATCCACTGATCATCTTTTATCCAAACAATTTAAAATCAAATCACAAGAGAAAAGGAAGTAAACGTCTAAATTACTTGACCTAGAAAAATTTTCCTGGGGATTTACATTGTTGCACTGTATATAAATACATTGAGCTATCTTCATATATCTATCTTTTTAATATTTTATATTAAAAAGGCCTACTTGGATTATCTTTGCCATTTACGGATTTGATATATATATATATATATATATATATATATATATATATATAAGTTTATAAATACATCTGTAAGATGACCACAGCCACATCATCAGTGATGTTGCCTTGGGGTCCTTAGGAGTTTCAGGTTTATCTGACATCAGACTCTTTCACTCAGGTTACTCTGCTGGTGGTGATCAAATACCAACATGTGATCACACAATGTGCTGTGTGAAAATATTAATTGCAGAATGCAAATGTCATTAAAGGAAATCTTGGAATGCTAAAAAACTGCAAATCAGCTTTCCTTCAATGAAATTTGTCTGCAAGCACCCCACCAACATCAGAATGGGAGAATCCAAATTTCAGGCTTTACCAATTTGCAAATGGAGTGGATGAGCCTGTAGGTGAATTTTAGCACACAGAATGATCAGGATAGGGTAGGTTTCTTCATTATATATATATATATATATATATATATATATATATATATAGTGGACATTGAAGGGAACACCCAGAGGTGACAGTCTCTTTTATGGCTTGACGATTACATTTAGCATGAAACAGACTTTTGCCACTGGGTGTTCACTTCAATGTCCACTTTTATATTTACATATGTTCTCTCCTTGATATTGATCACTTTAACCCATAAATATAGCATACCTTAAAACTATATTTGTAGTTATAGTTGTATGTATTCAGTTAAACAAAAAAAAATTGTGCTTGATGATGGCAAATAGATTAGGCGAAAGTGCTCGGTGCATTTGGACAGTTTTTAAACACTTGATCCAGAAAGGAAATCATTTGTAGGAATGCAATAAAAAAATAAATAAATAGCTTAATAGATGTGCATTGTCAGTTATCTTCAATGAAAAGAGTATGAAATATTAAAAGAGGGATTGCTGCCCAAATACACTATTTGCATATATGGAGTGGAAAAGCCTGTAGGTGAATTTTGGCACACAGAATGATCAGGAAAGGGTAGGTTTCTTCATTATATATATATATATATATATATATATATATATATATATATATATATATGTGTGTGTGTGTGTGTGTATTTAGGCAGCAAATTCTCTTTTAGGCATGTCTGATTAAATAAATTACAAACATTATGTCTGCTTATTTTTATCATAATCTTTTCATATTCACAAATATTTTTCTGTATATTACAGTTGTAATATATGGAAAAGGATTATGATAAAAATAAGCACACATAATGCTTAATTTATTCAGTCAGACATTTTCATATATATATATATATAATATATATGATTGCAAGGTTTGAAGCTCTGCAGAATTTGATAACAATTTCTTGCACTATGTGATGCACCTATTTTTTGGTTTCTTCTTTGCTACAGATTAACTTACGGCAATTTAGTAGTGTTGTTAGTTCTGAATGTGTATTTCTTTGATAATTGAGAATTTTAGAAATAATTTTTTTTTTTTTTTTGCTGACACTTTTTTGCCAATATTTTCCTCTTGTCCATTTTGGTAATAAGAAATTTTTATTTTACTTGGAAAGAAATTAGTTTCGCTTGTATGATTAGAGAGTTTTTGGTGTTGTTATGTATTATTTTTTTATTTTCTTGACAGAAAAATTTATTATTGTTGGTTACTGGATTCTCAACAATATACGCCAGTACATCCATATTTAATATATATATATATATATATATATATATATATATATATATATATATATATATATATATGTATACACACACACAAATCCAAAGTAATTGGTATAACCAAGAGAAAGCCTGCCTGGAGACCAAAATATAACTATACATGAAAATGTAATATATGACATCATTTGTTTACGTTAAGATATGCTTCAAGCAGATATGAGTGTTCAAGAAAAATCATGGGAAATTTGTAGTTTAAAAGCAGTAATTTGGCCTTGCTAATCATATGCTTCCTCTGTAGCTAAATGATATAGTATGTCAGGTTATATGAGGTTTCTGTGTAGAATAAAGGTTTGATTCCTGTCAGAGGACACATATTTTCTATGAAATTCGTTGGACATTCAGGCTGGTAAATGTTGTTAATATTTTTTATTATAAACAGAGGATTTACTCAAATATTTGTATCTATAAAAATAATATATAAACTATATATATATGTGTGTGTGTGTGTGTGTGTATATATATATATATATATATATATATATATATGATGTAAAACTTATTTTGAAATATTGTTGAGAATGTAGTAACCAACAATAATAAATGTTTTTAGAAACAAGTAAATATATATGATCAATGTGAGTACAATTTGTTAATTAGCTGATTGATGTTACCTTCGGTTTCCTAGACAGACCTCTGTCTGTCCACACTTCAAGTATCAGCAATATTATTGTTTTCTTGTATTTTGGTATATTTTTTTGTTAGTATTTATTTTATTGAATCATCTTTGGTCTCCTGGCAGGTTTTCTGTTGGTTATATCAATATTTTAGATATTGTGTGTATGCGTATGTATGTGTGTGTGTGTGTGTGTATATATATCTCATTTTACCATTTCTTAATTGAAAAACAGTTGTGTAAATAGACACAGAACAATCCTAGCAACATTCAAAAGTATTCAGGGAATAAAATAAAATAATAATAAATTTGGACTTTAGCAAATACTAACAACAAATATAGCAAAGTACAAGAAAACCATATATACACACACACACACACACACATATATATATAATTATAACATAAATATGTTATAATATTCGAATAAATAATTATGTTTGCTCTACTCTATATTGAGCACTCTTTTAAGAATAGTATTTGTTACTGGAATTTATTCCATATACACCAAACCTATACTTGGGTGTGTGTGTGTGTATATATATATATATATATATATATATATGAAGGAGCATAAATTCATTGAAACATGTTTCATTGAATAATATAGACCTATTGTCTACTTAGTTTTATATTGATCCTTTGCAGTTGTCTAATAAGTTTCTTGAAGTTGAGTAGAAATTCATCAAGGGAGGCAGCATAGCATGTTTTTTTTTTTTTTTTAATTTACCCCTGAAGATGATCTTATAAAAGATCGAAAGTATTTGGGTTAAAAAAAAGACTATAGCCTTTTTGTTTGATGAATTTCATCTTAACATCAAGAAACTGATTAGACAACTGAAAAGGATCAGTATAAAAATAAATTGATAAACTGTGTCTATCAGTCTGTCTATATTTCTGAGATGAGGTATTATGTACAGTATTTACATTATGCGGACCATTGTCCTCATCTTTGTCGCCATATTTGTCACAACGTTTCGGCCGTTGTACGCTCTGGCCTTCTTCAGGTGGTTGGAAATTCGAACTGAACCCTTTATTTCGCTCACTGGGGTAGACTGTTCTAGTTCCACGTGCCATGTTTTGATGGATGTCAGTTATCAGTTATCTCCTGCTCTGAAAGTTCTCCACTGCCTTAACCGGGTATTGAACTCACACTCTTTGGGTTTGTCACTGGATCTAACCAACACCTTTTATCCACTGTGCCATACACATGGCACAGTGGATAAAAGGCGTTGGTTAGATCCAGTGACAGGACTCAAAAAATGTTTGAAATTCCAACCACCTGAAGAAGGCCAGAGCGTACAACGGCCGAAACGTTGTGACAAATATGGCGACAAAGATGAGGACAATGGTCCGCATAATGTAAAAACTGTGTCTATATTATTCAATGAAACACACACACACACATATATATATATATATATACACACACACATACATACACACTTCATTTTACCATTTTCTTAATGAAAAACAGTTGCATAAATATACACTGAAGAATCTAGTTCAAAATTTTGTTCTTTGAGATATATATATATTATTTCATTGGATAATATAGACATATTATGTCTAATTTTATAATAATCCTTTCTAATTCTCTAATCAATTTCTTGATGTTAAGATAAAATTCATAAAAAATTCCATAGTTAAAACACATAAATTTGAAATTATAAAATATTTATAACAGACCAAACTCACGATATCACCATCATAATGATCTCCCCTGAGGATGATTTCAGAGGAGACTGAAAGTACTTGGGTAAGAAAAAACTATGGTGCCTTCCTTAAATTAATAATTTCATCTTAACATCAAGAAACTGATTAGACAACTGGAAAGGATCATTATAAAAATAAATATGCATATTTGTCTATATTATTCAATGAAATGTGTTTGGATGAAGATCTGCTTCCTATATATATATATATATATATATATATATATATATATATATATATATATATATATATATATATTTTCAAACTAATAAATAATGCAGCTTAATAAATAATTATATAATCAAGAAGCAAACCTCCTTGAAATTATTCCTACCAGTCACAAATTGGTATTATATATATATATATATATATATATATATATATATATATATATATATATATATATATATATATTTTGTCTGTTTGAGTGTGGAGCAGCTAAAAGTAATAATTGTTATTTCTCTGGCCATTTTGAAAGAAATGAAAACAAAAAGGGGAATCATTATTTACCTATTCATCTATTCATTAATCCATTCACATGTATCTAAGTTTGTTCATATCTAATTCAAAATCTCATTCTTTCTATGTTGATCCTGTTCAAAAATTATTTATTTGATCTTTTGTTCAAAATCTTTTTTGTATGTTGATCTATTTCAAAATTTAATTCTTTGATCTAGTTCAAAATCACATTGTATTTTGATCAAATTTTCAATCTGTTTCTTTGTTGATCTAGTTCAACATTTGTCTGCATGTTGATCGAGGTCAACATTTGTTTGCGTGTTGATCTGATTTCTGCATTTGTTTCTGTGTTGATCGAGTTCAACAACTGTTTGCTTGTTTATCTCGTTTCTGTCTTTAAGTTTAAATCTTGGTCTTTGTGTATTATCAGGACCTCCCTTTTTGTTTGTGTCAAAATCTCAAAAATGTGTTTTGAACCAATTCAAAATCATGTTTTTCAGGTTTGTGTATTTGGATTATATGATTATATATGTGAATATTTTTGTATTTGTTCATACTTATGGATGTTATGGGAGGAAAGAAATGACAAACATGCTTTGTTCTCAGAGAGTGTCTTTTATCACTAAGTCATGCACAAGATTATATACACAGATTTACACATGTTTCACACAAAAAAATATAACACATGTATACCACCACAAACAGTGAAAATGGGAGGAGATAGAGGATCATAGTTGTAATAATTCCCAGCTGCTGGAAGATTCATCACTGCTTCTGGAGAAGCCATTTTTAGGATTCCTAATGCAGATTCCAGTGGGCTAGATTTATCTTTTATGTCACTAGCAAGAACATATTCAAACAGGAAATGGTGAGTCATGGTTAATTCCTAACATGAGGACTGCAAGCTGGAGATAGTTTCTATATCTGGTAAAGATATATTCCCAAAAGAAAACGGTACTATGCTTGTGAGTAAAGCCTTGCCTTTGCTAAAAAAAAGCAACTGCTTGGATTGACTCCTGGAAGCTAAGTAACTACAATTTTGTCAGTCTATGAACTGACATCACTAAGTGGCAGTTATAATCTACATGACTGTATCTCAGCCAAATGGAGATAATTGCTTTTTGTATCGCTACAATATGTTATTTGAAATGGCCATTTTCTAGTTTGTGTGTGTCTCGTTCTGCTCATCTCTCTCCTCTCCGTCTCGTTCTGCTCATCTCTCTCCTCTCCGTCTCGTTCTGCTCATCTCTCTCCTCTCCGTCTCGTTCTGCTCATCTCTCTCCTCTCCGTCTCGTTCTGCTCATCTCTCTCCTCTCCGTCTCGTTCTGCTCATCTCTCTCCTCTCCGTCTCGTTCTGCTCATCTCTCTCCTCTCCGTCTCGTTCTGCTCATCTCTCTCCTCTCCGTCTCGTTCTGCTCATCTCTCTCCTCTCCGTCTCGTTCTGCTCATCTCTCTCCTCTCCGTCTCGTTCTGCTCATCTCTCTCCTCTCCGTCTCGTTCTGCTCATCTCTCTCCTCTCCGTCTCGTTCTGCTCATCTCTCTCCTCTCCGTCTCGTTCTGCTCATCTCTCTCCTCTCCGTCTCGTTCTGCTCATCTCTCTCCTCTCCGTCTCGTTCTGCTCATCTCTCTCCTCTCCGTCTCGTTCTGCTCATCTCTCTCCTCTCCGTCTCGTTCTGCTCATCTCTCTCCTCTCCGTCTCGTTCTGCTCATCTCTCTCTCTCTCTCCCTCCAGCTGTGTCTGTTCATTTCTCTCCCTCCAGCTGTCTCTGTGCATTTCTCTCCCTCCAGCTGTGTCTGTTCATTTCTCTCCCTCCTGCTCGGTCTATTCATTTCTCTCTCTGTCTCCCTCCTACTCGGTCCGTTCATTTCTCTCTCCCACCCTTCACGTTGAAACACCAGTTCCTGAATGATCACGGAAGTTAAGCAATGTTGAGCCTGGTCAGTACTTAGATGGGTGACCACTTGAGAAGACCATGTACTGTAAGCTTGGCTGTGCAGGTGGTGTAATGGATAATCGCTCAGAATTGTTCATTGGAGAGTTTAGTTCCAATTCCCGTTGGGATTGTTATATTCACTTACATGCAAATACCCTTGGGAAAGGTATGAACCCCCACCCCCCCTCTCCAGCTAGGAGTTAATTTTAAAGACTTATATGACTAAACCTTTAGTATCTCAAAAAAAATTTTACTTTCTAAGAATATTTTCTGTCTTTAAATAACCTGTAAAGAGTCATGAAAAACAATCATTACTCAATCACTTCCTCTTTTTTTCTCTCCGTTTTCTCACTCTCTGTCTTTTCATCTTTTTCTCTGTATTTAACTCTGTCTGTTCATCTCTCTCTCTCTCTCTGTCTTTTCCTATCTTTCTCTATCTATCTATATATGCCCATCTCTCTCTATTTTGGTTCATTTCACTTTACACCTCAGTCTGTTCATACCTATCTACTTCCCCGTACCAGGTGCATGACTAACGACCACTCTTGCCTTCCACTTAGATTTCTGGAAAAAATTACCTGCAATGACACTACTCGTTATTTTCAGTTTTACCTGGGGGACAGGTAAGCTATTCAGGTGATGACTTTCAACATTATGTTTGTTTTGCATAGAATTAACCTTTTTCAACACTAATTTCTACATGGTCATGATAAATTTTGAATTCAACTCGAGGAGAGGTAATGTATTGCAAGCAGGTAATTAATTAAAACTGTTTAATTGGCTGCATCAAAGAATGAGGTTGTTCAGTTGAATTTTTATTAAAATGGATAATTCTGAATCTTGACCAATTTCAAAGTTTTATTGAATGATGATCATTTGGGGGTCTGCAGATCAAATAAATCTAGTGAATTATTTTATCAGACATTTTGCTGTACATCAGCATTTCTCAATTTTTTTTTTTTTTACTCTTCTACCACCCTTAAAATAGTTTTCATGCCTCAGGGGAAACCTTGTATGAAAATTATTATATAACATTATTAATATTGATCTTGTTTATATTTTATTATGATAATTAAGGAGTTTAGTATAGGCGATAAGAAAATTTGAAAATAGATTAGACCAGTGTTTCTCAACTGTTTAACCCTTGTGGAATCCTTAAAATAGTTTTCATGTCTCAGGGAAACCCTGTATAAAAATTATTATATATCATTATTATTATCTATCTCTTTTCTATTTGATTATAATAATCAAGGATTTTAGTATAGGCAATAAAGAAATTGAAAATAGATTAGACCAGTGTTTCTCAACTGTTTAACCCTTGTGGAATCCTTAAAATAGTTTTCATGTCTCAGGGAAACCCTGTATAAAAATTATTATATATCATTATTATTATCTATCTCTTTTCTATTTGATTATAATAATCAAGGATTTTAGTATAGGCAATAAAGAAATTGAAAATAGATTAGACCAGTGTTTCTCAACTGTTTAACCCTTGTGGAATCCTTAAAATAGTTTTCATGTCTCAGGGAAACCCTGTATAAAATTATTATATATCATTATTATTATCTATCTCTTTTCTATTTGATTATAATAATCAAGGATTTTAGTATAGGCAATAAAGAAATTGAAAATAGATTAGACCAGTGTTTCTCAACAGTTTAACCCTTGTGGAATCCTTAAAATAGTTTTCATGTCTCAGGGAAACCCTGTATAAAAATTATTATATAACATTATTAATATTGATCTTGTTTATATTTTATTATAATAATCAAGGATTTTAGTATAGGCAATAAAGAAATTGAAAATAGATTAGACCAGTGTTTCTCAACTGTTTAACCCTTGTGGAATCCTTAAAATAGTTTTCATGTCTCAGGGAAACCCTGTATAAAAATTATTATATATCATTATTATTATCTATCTCTTTTCTATTTGATTATAATAATCAAGGATTTTAGTATAGGCAATAAAGAAATTGAAAATAGATTAGACCAGTGTTTCTCAACAGTTTAACCCTTGTGGAATCCTTAAAATAGTTTTCATGTCTCAGGGAAACCCTATATAAAAATTATTATATATCATTATTATTATCTATCTCTTTTCTATTTGATTATAATAATCAAGGATTTTAGTATAGGCAATAAAGAAATTGAAAATAGATTAGACCAGTGTTTCTCAACTGTTTAACCCTTGTGGAATCCTTAAAATAGTTTTCATGTCTCAGGGAAACCCTGTTTATGATTATTATATAACATTATTAATATTTATCTCTTTTCTATTTTTATTGTAGTTCACATGGTAAACATAATATATGAACATTGGGCATGTGTCCTGTATTTGAGTGAGTCACTCAATGATATATCGAATCTGCCACATACAGATCCTGTCCACTAACCAGTTAAGGTGGTCTCGCACTGATGTCATATAGACATCACTAAATACATTCCCTATGATTATTATAATTTTAAATAACATAAGAGGTTGAGACCTTTATTATAATAATCAAGGATTTTCCAACAATATGATATATATATATATATATATATATAGTAAAACTCTGAATATAAAATTAAAAAAAAATTACTTAAAATGCATCAGCCTATTTATCACGGTTTCTTGGTAAACTCCTAATGACCACTTTTATTACCCTCAGGTTCTGGGGAACACTGGTTAAGAAACATTGCACTGCATTGTAATATTCTGTAAAACTTTGAAACTGGTTGAGAGATAAGGCAATTGAAATTTTATGGATTTATTGACTCTCTCGCTGAAGGAGTCAAATGTGTATACAGTAAAAGCGATGTCAAAGAAATAACTGTCCTCTTGAGACACTGATTTTTTTTGTTTGTTTTTTTTTAGGTTAAATATTGTTAATGCAGTATTCACTCACAAAAAAAAATATTCTCACAATCCAAAATTTGTTTTAGCTTTAAATAACCCCCAAAGGGTTGATAAATCATAAAAAAGAGAATTTCTCACTCAGGTGTAAGTGACTTTGCTTTGCTGTCTCTGTGCTCAGTTTTTATATATTCACTTGTCATGTTTTCTTTTTCCATGCATGTATTAGGTTGGTGCAAAAATAATGTCGTTTTCTCACATATGTTACTATGTGAGAAAACGACATTATTTTTGCACCAACCTAATATATCCTAGGTACAGTTGTGATGTTCAAATGTTGAGCATATCTGCACTTGGTGGCCAGGTGGTCATCTTTCAGGTCAACCTGCTGATGCACTTGACTTCTTTGACATTTTGACAATGGATGCAAAGTCTATTTTGTTATCATCTGGGGTGAGCCCAATACATATTGGAGTCATTGCAGATCAACGAAATTTTCCCCATTGACATTTGACTCAGACAATTTGGTATTTCTTGGCATTAATCACATGCTACAGTAGAAGAACTTTGTTTTTCTTGCTTTTGCTTTGTTAAAACTGCTTCACTCTGTGATCTGGAATGGGTAACCAAAATAGTGGGGAAGAATCATTTGGATTTTTCTGGATTCTTTTGAATAAGGGGTTGGAAAATACTATTGTTTTTTTTGTTTTGTTTTTTTGGCCAATTCTTTTGGTGTTTGCATAATGGAAAAATTTTTTCTTTAAAAATATATTTTTCAATTATATCTTATCTTGTAGAAATGAATTATTGATTTTATTGGTAGACATTTATTATTAATGATTCTATAATAGAAATTGCATTGCCAATAATTTTTATTATAGACATTGCCTTGGTTAATGAGTTTTATGATAGAAATTGTATTGCTAGAGTTTACTATAGATCATAAGCCAACAAGTTTTAGTATACAACTTCATTGGCTAATGATTTTTACTACAAAAATTGCATGGGCTATAATTTTTATAGAAATTGCATAGATCCAATGAATTTTAGTATAGAATTGCATTGACTAATGATTCTTGCTATAGAAATTGCACGGGCTGTAATTTTCATAAAAATTGCTTTGGCCAATTCCTACTGTAGGGTTTGCATGGGTCATGAATTTTATAGAAATTGCACAACTCAATAAATTTCAGTTTAGACTTGTATTGATTAATGTTTTTACTACAGAAATTGCATGAACCATGATTTTTATAGAAATCATTTGGGTCATGGAATTTTAGTGTAGAATTTCATTGAGTAATGATTTTTACTAAAGAAATCTCATCAGTTATAGTTTTTATTATAGAAGTTCCATTGACTGATGATTTTATTATAGAAATCGTATTACTAATAATTCTTACTCTTGCCAATGATTATTACCTTGCAAATCCTTTGCCAGTGGCATTTTTTATTATAGAAGCAAAGTAAAAGAGAAAGTATATTCATGATAAAACATATAGTCAAAATCTATGCTTAGTGCAGCCTCATCTATTAGGCACTAAAAGACATCTTCCTTGTTTTCTCATTGTATTAATATAAACTAAAAATTACGACTGTGTTTTTACCAAACTTCTAGGTTGCCTGACATGTCGTCTGAACACGGCTGTGAAGTTAGATATGAACTTGAATTGTCTGTTGGTATTTTCATGGAAGAGGAATTGTCTTGAGGAATTGTCACATGAGGATTGAACTGAATTTTTTTTTTGAACAAATATCGTTGGAAAGTTCATCTCTCCTTGACTGAACTCTTTATCTTTGGTTGATAACCAGTTTAAGAGGTGGACAACAAAGAATCTTCAATATTATTGGTACTGACCTGGCATCTCAGCTTCAGTCACTTTTCAACCATCATAACATAGCTTTCCTATGCCATTCTATAAATACTTTAATGGTAATTGTTCTGATGAGTTTTCCTCTTTGGTACCTAGACTTTATGAATTTAAGTGCAGTACTAGATTGGCAGCTAAGTCTCATCATTTTACAATTGGAATGGCTAGATGTAATTGTAAATTCTATGCTCACAATTTTTTGGAGTTAGGGAAAAACAACAAAAAATAATTTCAAAAGCATTGCTATAGGAAAAAAACGTCGACAATACCTTCCTATATTGAAACACATTTTCAGTGTTTTCCTATAGAAAAAAAGAAAAACACAATTTCTAATTCATTCCTATAATAAAAATCATTGACAATACCTTCCTATATTGAAACACATTTCCAGTGTTTTCCTATAGAAAAAAAAAGAAAAACACAATTTCTAATTCATTGCTATAATAAAAATCATTGACAATACGTTCCTATAGATAAAGTAAAA
The DNA here is from genome assembly GCA_963932145.1 of Acanthosepion lycidas. Lineage (NCBI taxonomy): Eukaryota > Metazoa > Mollusca > Cephalopoda > Sepiida > Sepiidae > Acanthosepion > Acanthosepion lycidas. The sequence continues at coordinate 50,464,832 of OZ010612.1, forward strand.
AAAATTATCATTTACATTATGTTCAGATTTTCTGTTAGAAACAATTTAGTGCAATAATCTGTTTAAAATATTTCATTTTTTCCTTCAACAGATGAAAAATACAGGTCAGTTGAAAGTTTTTGTAAATCTTGTAGATGCATTTTTACAAAGACATTATCAAACATAAAAATGAAATCTCGATGTATTTTCTGCTTTTCTAAATTTGAAGCCATTATCCTTGATCTTCATTAATTATAAATTTTAACCCTTGTCTTGTCAAAAAAATAATGGCAAACATGGATCTTTCATGCCTGAAAAAAACAAAAAAACAGTATCAAAAAGACATCTTATCCCATGACACAACATTTATTTTAACTACCTTCATTCTTCAGCAAGGTTTATCGTTTTAAAAAGCTATTACAATTGTAATAAAGCCTGAACATATGAAAGGGAATTTTCTTTGCTCTTGAGAATGGGCAACAAAAATAATAAACAGTATTTATTAAATTCTTTATTGTATGGCAAAACATTGACTAATTGCCAATTGATTTGAACGTTATAAAATCATAAGTAATAATTTTCTTATAGTTGGTGCACATATTTTAATAATTTACTAAATGTTTATAAATTTATGAATAAAAAATTATTTTCATATTTATTTCTTTTTGAATTGGTCAATGATAAATATTACACTGCATTAGTCTTAATACAATTAGTTTTTTGTAATGTTGGAAATACAAAATTATTCTTGTAAATAAACAATAGTCTTTAATATTTTTGTTGTAAATTCTCAAGAAAAAAAATGTATAAATTCACTTTCATCAAATGTTGAGGTTTTATTACAATTCTAATCATCACTTTTTAAAACAAACAGTTATGTGCCATGTGTGATACAGCTTAGGCGATAATGTATCTTTTGATACATGACTGACGAGGCAGATTATTTCCTGCAGTAGGTTGCCATTTCTTTCTTTGGTAGACCAGTTGTTATCCAAGGGTACAGAACTCGGTCTGTCCTGCTACTACCCATAGGTGGGGAGAGAAGAAGAGGATTTATACCTTTCTCAATGGTATTAGCACATAAGTGAATGTAATAGATTTGACTTGAATTCAAACTCGGCTCTCTGATTCCACAATTCGAGCCACTATCCATTACTCCACTGTGCTTCCTCCAATAAACATTGCCAAAGAGTAAAGGTAGTTAAAATGAAAGTTGTATCATGAGAAAAACTGTCATTTTGACACTCTTTTTTTTTTTTTTTTTTTTTTTTGTGGGTATGAAGGTCCATGTTTGCCAAAATTAATTTATGATAAATCTTATGAATAGGTTGACACCCAGTATTTGAGGAAAATATTAGGTGAAGTCGTAAATATTAGGTGAAGTCATAACCCAATTTCTATTTTTGTTCAACTTTTATTGATCAATAAATAAGCTGCACTTAAATTTTATTCAATTCTATGTGCACCATTATTTGCAATGACTTGTTACCACTTCTCAGGCAGTTCTTCGATGCCATTTGAATAAAATTCCACAAGATTTTATGGGAAATTTTTTAATGAACACTTGAATCTGGTTTTCATTAAAAAAAAAAAAGTTTTCCCTATCAAAGTATTTTCCAGCAGTCGGAAAAGGTAATAATCTGTTGGTGCAAGGTTTGGTGAATATGATGGGTGAAGTACACCAGACAAGTCGAGTTTCAAAATTCTTTCCTCTCTTCTTGCTGTAATGACTTGGAGAAGAACATATTTCCTTTAATCAACTGCCATTGCCTTGTAAATAAAACAAAAAAAAAATGAAGTACATTTGTAGGTAAATTCGCATTATAACCCACAAAAACCAATTGTAATGAAAATTTCCATTCTGGTGTGAAATTGTTTAGGAGTTATCGGCAATATAAGTTTGGCTTTATTTGTGTTTAGCCCGGCTTCCATTACAGACGTTGTTTACATTCGTTTGCCTTGAGTAGCTTACTTAGTTAATGGCCTTCTTACTCATCTTGATTACTGCACAATTCACAAAATTTAATTTAAAGTTTGTGCATTGCGCAGTAATCAAGACAAGTAAAGCTTCCACGCATGACTACTAAGGTAAACAATAATGGCAGTGGGGCTGTAACTGTAACACAAATGAGGCCAAACTTACATTGTTGATAACTCCTAATTGTTTTTTTCTGCAAACTTTTATTGTTATTTTGGAAATAAGCATGCAAATTGACAGCAGAATGAAAATTTTCATTACAATTGGTTTCCGTGGCTTAATCTGCAAATTTACCCATTTGTCTACTCAAAATTTATTATATGTCTATATTTCTGAGATTGTAATTATTTTATTGTAATTATTTACACTGTTCGCACTGTTGTCCTCCTCCTCCTCCTCCTCTTCAAGACCACGTGGACCGGTGGGTAAAAATGTTGGTTGACTCCAGTGAGCGGAACTCAGAGAGTTGTGAGTTCAATGTCTGGCTACAACTGGGGTGAACAAACCTTGGCGAGTTGAGTTAAAGGGAAATAACTTATACTGAGACATCTGAAAGAGGCATGGCATGTGGAACTAGAACAATACACCCCAGTGGGTTCAGTTCGAAATTCCAATCACCTGAGGAAGGCTGGAGCATACAAATGTTGTGAATATGGCAACGAAGGTGAGGACAACAGTCCGAACAATGTAAATAGTGTAAATAATTACAATACCTCATCTCGGAAATATAGACAGATATAGAAGAAGGCCGGAGCTTATAACGATCTAAACGTCGTGAATATGATAACGAAGATGAGGACAACAGTCCGAAAAATGTAAATAGTGTAAATAATTAAAATACCTCATCTCAGAAATATAGACAGATATAGAAGAAAGCCAGAGTGTACAACAGTCTTAATGCTGTGAATATGGCAACAAAGATGAGGACAACAGCCCGAACAATGTAAATAATTACAATACCTCATCTCAGAAATATAGACAGATATAGAAGAAGGCCGGAGCGTACAACGGTCTAAACCTCGTGAATATGGCAATGAAGATGAGGACAACAGTCTGAACAATGTAAATAGTGTAAATAATTACAATACCTCATCTCAGAAATATAGACAGATATAGAAGAAGGCCGCAGCGTACAACGGTCTAAATGTTGTGAATATGGCAATGAAGATGAGGACGACAGTCCGAATAATGTAAATAGTTAAAATTTATTCTTACCTGACAGATACATAACATCATTTCAATTGATTCTCAAAGATAGAAATTACTTATAACTCAACCTAACAGAAACATAGTTTATGCACCATAATGGTGACATAGTAATTAAGAGTTCAATTCCTGATCCAGGTTGTATAGACATAGACTCAGGGAAACAGGGGGAATAATAACTGAGCAGTACTACAATTAAGAACTAGACAAGATATCCCTAGACATGGGCAGGAGAACGAGAACAGTCTACCACTGTAGATTAAATAAAAGGGGTCAGTTCAGAATTGATGACAGTAACTGAGAGTTCAATCCCTGGGCTGGGCAGTGTGTACTTGGACTCTGTGGAAACAGGGTGCTGTAATAACTGAACAGTATTAAATAAGTACTGGATGAGATATCCTTGGATATTGTTGGCTGAACAAAAACAATCTATCCTTGTAGAGTTCAATTTGAAATTCCCTGATGATTACCCATGTTGACAAGTACCTGATGAAGGCTGGAGAAGCACAGTGGCTGGAATGTGTTAATAACAACAAAGATAAGGACAATAGTCCACATATGATTTAATGATAATGCCTCCTAATGAATTGAAACAAATAATTTTAAATCTTATTAAATGAGCTGAGATTTCTATTGTAAAAGATCAGTCACCATTTTAAAGTTTATTGATCTTGAGCTGAGATTACATTAGCTTAGCATGGGGCTAATAATCATCTTAAAGCTTATTGATATTAATTGAGCTGAGATTATCATGACACAAGATTAGCATGGTACAAGGCAAGTGATTGTTTTAAAGCTTATTGATATTAATTGAGCCGAGATTAGCATGATACAATATGAAGCTTATTGATATTGATTGAGCCGAGATTAGCATGACACAATATGAAGCTTATTGATATTGATTGAGCCGAGGTTAGCATGACACAATATGAAGCTTATTGATATTAATTGAGCCGAGATTAGCATGACACAATATGAAGCTTATTGATATTGATTGAGCCGAGATTAGCATGACACAATATGAAGCTTATTGATATTGATTGAGCCGAGATTAGCATGACAAAATATGAAGCTTATTGATATTGATTGAGCCGAGATTAGCATGACACAATATGAAGCTTATTGATATTGATTGAGCCGAGATTAGCATGACAAAATATGAAGCTTATTGATATTGATTGAGCCGAGATTAGCATGACACAATATGAAGCTTATTGATATTGATTGAGCCGAGATTAGCATGACACTATGAAGCTTATTGATATTGATTGAGCCAAAGTTAGCATGACACAATATGAAGCTTATTGATATTAATTGAGCCGAGATTAGCATGACACAATATGAAGCTTATTGATTGAGCCGAGATTAGCATGACACAATATGAAGCTTATTGATTGAGCCGAGATTAGCATGACACAATATGAAGCTTATTGATTGAGCCGAGATTAGCATGACACAATATGAAGCTTATTGATTGAGCCGAGATTAGCATGACACAATATGAAGCTTATTGATTGAGCCGAGGTTAGCATGACACAATATGAAGCTTATTGATATTGATTGAGCCGAGGTTAGCATGACACAATATGAAGCTTATTGATATTAATTGAGCCAAGATTATCATGACACAAGATTAGCATGGTACAAGGCAAGTGATTGTTTTAAAGCTTATTGATATTAATTGAGCCGAGATTAGCATGATACAATATGAAGCTTATTGATATTGATTGAGCCGAGATTAGCATGACACAATATGAAGCTTATTGATATTGATTGAGCCGAGATTAGCATGACACAATATGAAGCTTATTGATATTGATTGAGCCGAGGTTAGCATGACACAATATGAAGCTTATTGATATTAATTGAGCCGAGATTAGCATGACACAATATGAAGCTTATTGATATTAATTGAGCCAAGATTAGCATGACACAATATGAAGCTTATTGATATTGATTGAGCCGAGGTTAGCATGACACAATATGAAGCTTATTGATATTAATTGAGCCGAGATTAGCATGACACAATATGAAGCTTATTGATATTGATTGAGCCGAGATTAGCATGACAAAATATGAAGCTTATTGATTGAGCCGAGATTAGCATGACAAAATATGAAGCTTATTGATATTGATTGAGCCGAGGTTAGCATGACAAAATATGAAGCTTATTGATATTGATTGAGCCGAGGTTAGCATGACACAATATGAAGCTTATTGATATTGATTGAGCCGAGGTTAGCATGACACAATATGAAGCTTATTGATATTAATTGAGCCGAGATTAGCATGACACAATATGAAGCTTATTGATTGAGCCGAGATTAGCATGACACAATATGAAGCTTATTGATATTGATTGAGCCGAGGTTAGCATGACACAATATGAAGCTTATTGATATTAATTGAGCCGAGATTAGCATGACACAATATGAAGCTTATTGATATTGATTGAGCCGAGGTTAGCATGACACAATATGAAGCTTATTGATATTGATTGAGCCGAGGTTAGCATGACACAATATGAAGCTTATTGATATTGATTGAGCCGAGGTTAGCATGACACAATATGAAGCTTATTGATATTGATTGAGCCGAGGTTAGCATGACACAATATGAAGCTTATTGATATTGATTGAGCCGAGGTTAGCATGACACAATATGAAGCTTATTGATATTGATTGAGCCGAGGTTAGCATGACACTATATGAAGCTTATTGATATTGATTGAGCCGAGGTTAGCATGACACAATATGAAGCTTATTGATATTGATTGAGCCGAGATTAGCATGACACAATATGAAGCTTATTGATATTAATTGAGCCGAGATTAGCATGGCAAAAATCAGTCATCATTTTAAGTTTATTAATATTAACTGAGCTGAGATCTGTATGATAAAATGTCATTAATTATTTTAATGCTAATATATAGATATATATATATATATATAAAAATAACCATTTGTTTTTTTTTTTATTCTCTTTCAGAAGTGAAAGTGTTTAGCTACTTCTGAAATCGGAAAACATCAAGAAGCCTTTGTTCCCTACTCTTGTGACAATCAAGTCCACTATGGTTACCTGATCACCACTTGGTCATGGTTCTGCTTCAGTACGTACGAACCACGTGACAGTTGGTCGGATGCTTGACTGTTTATCATCAACCAACACCTTCCCCATGCGAACATATGAAGACTATTTTTTTTGTTACTGTGTGTGTTACCCCTACAATTTTTTTATTTTTTTTTTTTTTTTTTGTGCACATGATTTGCTTCTTCTGACAAGGTTTTTTTTTTTTTTTTTTGTGTTCCCCCTCCCCATCTGGTGGCTTCTACAGGAGATCAAGAAATAAGTTTTCTCAATATGCCTGCTATTATTATTATTACCATCACCATCACTATTATTATTATTACCTCCTTGGGTTTCTGTTGTATACACGTCCCTCTGGGGCCCAACCAGAGACCTAAGGTCAGAAATGTAAAAAAGAAAAACCCAAGAACCTAAGATAAAACATATTTTATATAAATAAAGCTCTTTGTAATATGTGAGCTGTACTTGAGTACAATGTTTTATATTTCTTTAAGGCATAGGCCACTAGGAATCCCTTCAATGAGTTGATTGGAACTTTTTCCAATTAATCCGAGGGCTCCAACTACAACTGGAATTATGTCCTCATGTGCCACATTTTTGAGATTTCCACTTCAAGATCCTTGGATTTTGATAGTTTTTTTTTTTTTTCTTCAAGCTCTTCAAAGATACATTACAATCTGCAGGGACTGCCATGTCAATGAGAAATCACATTCTGTTTTTGTGGTCTTTGACCACAATGTCTGGGCAATTAGCTTTGATTGTTCTGTGTATTGTAAACGATGATAATAATAATAATATTAATAATAAAGATGATAATAATATTAATAATAAAGATGGTGGTAATAATATTAATAAAAGAGACTGACATGTCAATAAGAGAGCACATTTTGTTCTTGTGTTCTTTGATCATGATGTTAGAATGGGCTTCCTTATTGACATGGCAGCCTCTTTTTTTGTTATTATTACCATCATCATTATTATTATTAAAATCATCATAATTATCATTATGGTGTTGTTACAGTTGTATCAATATTATTATGATAATTATATCACAATGTGAGGGTCAGTGAGATGCGTTGACATCAAAATCAAACAATTTTCCAAAAATCTTTTACTTATAAACACATATTTCATTTCTTGTCTGAATTTTGTGTAATGGAGGCATTCCATGGATTGTTTTATCTGTTTATTTTAAAACTGTTATCCTCATCTTTTTTTTTTTTCTTAGTTGTTTGCTGTTTTTCACAAAACCACATATAAAGGTCTTCTTCTAATTTCTTCACCATTGGTGTATTTATTCCATTCCGACCAATTGGCATATTTTCAGCCAGTGTCTATGTTTAACAAATCTGTTGTTCCTGCCTGTGATTGAACCTGACATGTCACTGTGTTAGATAATGATAGTTCAGTCCTACTGCAGATCTTGTGATTGAATTGTTTATTTTCAAACCTGTTCCTCAAAGTATAACAGGGAAAAATGCGTTGGTCGTTACTTGGAAAAAAATAAAAAAATGCATAAACGTAAACAAAAAAACAAGTGAAATGAAGATATCACTCTGAAAAAGTAATTATATTACTGTTTTCACTTTTACCGTTAATAGTTCTGTTTTATTTTTCATTTATTTTTAAACTAATGTTCACTCAATACAAGGCCCAAGAGCCACTCAAAGGTAAAGAGGTGTGTGGTATAGATGTAAGATAATGAAGTGCAGATTATGAGAATATGGACGATATTATTATTGCAACACTTCCAAGAAAAGTGTGATAAAAGAAGACTGTTTAACAATGTTTAAAAAATGCATACAAGAATATAAAAACATACAAGTCTTTGTACAGACGTCACAAGTCTTGAGAAAAATGGTTGTACTGGCAATTTACATGAGAAAGTGAAAGAAGTGCAGCCATCATAAGTGGAATACAACCCAAATAGAATGGGGAGTGGTGTTCATTTTGAAATTTTCCTTCAGTTAATTAGTTGGCAAGTGCAATTAAACAGTTTACTATAAACGTTATGGAACTCTCCTGTCATTTTGTTCATTCCCCCAGAGTGGGGAGTTGTAATTTGCATACGTAACTACCCACACATGTTTTAAGTGTAGAAAGGTTGGTAGATTCTTGTCAAAGACTCGTTTTTGTTTTCATATTTTTATACTTGCATGCATTTTTGTAAGCATAATGTGAAAACAAACATACTGTTGAAGTATTGTTAAACACTGTCTTTTTCCTTAAATTGCACGCTTCTCTAAGTGTTGCAAAATATTGGAAGAGTTACGTATTCTTCTTTTTGTTGTATTCTTTATTTATATTTTTATTACATTTTTTTTTTTTTTTTTTATAAAACTGTGGTGTAAGCTTTTCCAAGAAGTGGAGGAAGATGGGAAAAAAAAAAGTAGTTTTCTTACTCCTTCCAGTAGGTGCAAGCAAAAAATAGGCTTGTTTTTTTTTTTTTTTTTTTTTTTTTTTTTTATAACAATTTAGCATGATGACTAATCTATTTTAAGGTAAGGATAATAATATTTCTCTATATTAAATTAACACAATTCTTTCTGATATATATTTCGTAAACTACATCTATTGGATGCTTTAGTACACATCATCAGTGATGTTTTTAGCCAAGGTTCATTAGGGGTTTCGGGTCGTTCAACATCATACTCCCTCTCCACAGTGACCCTGCCGATACTGATCGGGCATCAACTTGTGTACTTTCTGTCAGCTACAACTTTTCCCATCTTCTGAAGTACACACCATATGACACTTCTTGGCAATTTATTGTCCAATCCCGGATGACTTCCGGTTCACCAGTGTATGCTCTTCCATAAAAAAAGAAAGCAAATACAGCCACAATTTCAATCTGATCAGGAATATGGCAGAATGCTTGGCTTGAAGTGGTAAATATATATATATATATATATATATATATATATATATATATATATATATTTATTTATTTATATATATATATATATATATAACATTATTTCCTACTATTCTAAGCATTATTTTGTGGATACCCATGTTTGAGTAGATGCCCATCAATTTTTTTTTTTTTTTTTTTTTTTTTTTTTAAAGCAGTGTGAATTATGCCTACTGGCCTGTGCATTCAAGAGTCTTAAAGAAGAAAATGTCCACTGCATCAGTTTGAACACATGTCTATCTTTGTAAGAGACACCACCATATTTAATAATTCTTTAGTCCACTCATCAAGAGGTTTTGGCAGTTGACTCTAGATATAAAAGTTAATGGCTTTTAATCTGATATTTTTTATTACTTATTGTAATTTTTTAGTAATTATTTAAATTTTTATTAGTCATTCATTGAGTGGTTGAATAAACATTGCTGTTTTTTAAACAGTGAAATTAATATTTACTAGTCTAAACAGCATAAAGTTTCATTATTATTATTATGATATGCTGAGAAGTAGATTTTCTTTATCATCCACTTCACACCCCTCCCCAGTCTTTTGAACAGGAGTAGAGGTTTATTTCTTGTTTCCTGTTTAGGATTGGTTTTCCGGTTCCTTCCAAAGTCTACTTCTGCACTATACTTCTAATGTCTTCGAATGAACTCTGAAATGTTATTCCCTAAATAAATCTTGACCTATTCAAGTCTAGAGTTAGCCATTATGTTTCCTTCATAGCCCCCAAGAACTTCACTTTTTGCCTTTTATTACACTCGTACAACACCATACAGTAGCCCTCTACCTTGAGTGACCCTTGGGCCTTGTATTAGATGAACATTAATAAATAACCATCCAAACGGGCCAGTTCCGTCAACCTCCCCCAATGAAACCCTACCCTTCGGCGGATCTTCGTCCATGTTCCTCTCTGCAAGCAGAGAGTTCGACAGACACCCGACCCGGCAGCTCACAAAGCGCAGATACTACACTTTGATCCTAGCCACTGGGCCAAGCGGGTATTCTTTTTAGAGATACAAAAAGCGAAGATGTCCACTCAAACATGTATATCCACTAAAATAACATTTATAATAAAAATGTATTAAAATCCATGAATTACCGTATATACACGTGTAATGTGCAATCTCTAAATTGTAAAAAAAAATGATTCTCTCATGTATCTTGTGTATCATACAAGTTCCTTTTTTGAGAGACGAAATTAAAATAGACTAACCTCTTTTCCTTTCTTTATCCCATCTAGTTAAATAAGTTAAAAAGAAAGTAAAAAAGAATGATATAAGTATCGTTAGTAATGTCATACTAGTTGTGTTAACTAGTACAACGATAAACAACCGAACGAGAAACAACTAAACATCTTATGTAAATAAGAGAAAAGATGCATATTCACTATGTTTGTGTTTTATAATACGATACTAATATGTGAACGCCTCAGCGTGGTGTAATGGTTAGCAAATTGGTCTTGCTAAAACTGTTACAACTGAATAGTGAGTTCGATCCTCACCGGGTGCTCCATACTTTCGGCCATGTGCCACATCTAAGTCTCGCTTAGAAAATCAATATGTGAATATTACATGTATTATTATTGGATACAGTTAAGTAAAACATCAGTTTTATCAAAATCATGTTTATTTTAAATACAGCTGTACTTTTTGGCTACAATAAATGCATATATAGTTTGATCAATGGCATAGTCAAGGCCAGCAGTACATATGTTAATTTTATATCACGTGTATGATGTGACCTCCTTAAAATTAGCTTCAAAATAAGGTCTTCAAAAGTTGCATGATGCATAAGTATATATGGTACTTTAAAATTGCCATGTTTACTTTTTGGATCAGAAAATATAAATTAGCAGAGTTAGATATCGAAAGTCGCAATGAGGGATGCGTATTTCATAAGAGGAGTAACTTAGCCTTGCTTTGCTGAAGAAATCTCTGTAGGAAAATATTTAAAGTATGCTTTGCTCGAAGGTGGTTTTCCAGGATAAAGGGAATGTAGGTTTTTTCTTTTTCCTGGCTGAGTGGTACATTTTCTTTAATAAGACTTTTAATGCCTAGGCTGGTGGACATTGTTGTCACTGTCCCCCTTAAATACATCATTATTGCAATTATTATTAATTGTAATTTGATAACAAAAATTAAAATGAAGAAAAAACAACCCAAAAAATAACCTGAAGTATTTGCTATCAATATTATTATTATTTTCTTTGGTTTCTGTTGTATATTCATTTCTTTCTGGGTCCCAACCAGAGATCTGATGTCAGAAATGGCATTATGACATTTTCCACTGAACATTTTTGTAAAAAAAAAAAAAAAAAAAAAAAAGACATGACACACACATTTACATATATATAAAGCTCTTAGTCAGGAGTGAGTTGTACTTGTGAGCAATTTTTTTGTATTTGTTTAAGGCATAGGCTACCAGGAATCCCTTCAATGTCTATCAAAACCGATCAGAAATCCAACCACAAATGGCATTATTGATGTCGTCATGTGCAACATTTCTTTAGATTTCCACTTCAACATCTTTGTATTTTCATAGGATTTTTTTAAATATCTTCAAAGATACATTATAATCTGCAGAAACTAGATATCTACCAAACTGTCCTGCATGGTCAGATGTGGCACAAGTGGTGTATCTGAGCCCATAGGCTCAGCCAAAAATTCCCTGTACATCCCGTATAAAACAGGTTTGGGTAGCTGTTTCCCAAGACTAGACTTGGCTGGAGATCCTCTCTGCCTCGAGGCAGAGAGTTTGATCATCATAGCTGGAAACAAATCTCCTACTACAGACCAATCTGCAGGAATTGTCATACCAATAAGAAAGCATGTTCTGTTTTTGTGGTCATTGTATCTGGATGATTTACTTTCATTATTGTTACTATTATTTTTATGAGTAATAAACAAAATGAGTGATGTCACTCTTCCAATATTTTTCAAAACTTAGAGATGAGTTTGATTTAAGAAAAAGAAAAGATACAGTGTTTGAAAATGTTCAATAATATTTTGACAGTATGTCTATTTTCTTCTTTATTATTATTATTATTATTGACTTTTTACTTATACAGGTTGTGGCAGAAATCTCTCTAATGGTCAGACAGTAGAGTCAAATTAGACTCTCTTATGTGGGAGGGATTTCTGTTGCACTTTGTGTATGTATAATAATATTATTATTATTGATGAGGATGATGATGATAAAAATGCATTTATTTGTTCCTTGTTGATGTCTGGTGTTCATCTCTGGAGATTGAATGACATCAAATCTCCTCAATAATCCAGCACCCTCCTCAGTATTTCAGTTGTTTTTTGCAGTGATGCTGTTATTTTGGATTGCTTCAGATTTCTAGTTTTTCTAACCCAATTTGTTACCATTTATTTTACTGCTGTTTCCCCATCTTGCATAAATTATGAGTCTGAAAACCCTTTTTTCAAAATAAAGAGAATAAAAGTTTTCTAATTACGTTTTAAAATTGCTTTTCATGGTGATGTTCATCCAATACAATACCCAAGAGCTACTCAAGGTAGAGGGTTACTGTGTGGCATTGTCTGAGTTTAAGAGAAGGCAAGAAGTGAAGTTCATGGAGTTATGCAAGAAAGGTAACAGTTAACCCTAGACTTGAAGAGGTCAAGATTGTAGGGATTGGGAAAACATCCTGCCTGGAGTCCGTTTCACAAAGCAGCAGTTCTTGGGAAGAAGCTGTCTAAGTCAAACTTACTCCTTACTATAGGAATATGAAAGGAGAAGATAACAGTTAACCATAGACTTGATAAGGTCAAGATTGTAGCGGCTGAGAAAAAATCCTGCTGGGAGTCTGTTTCACAAAGCTGCAATAATTGGGAAGAAGCTGTTCAAGTGGAACTTTTTACTATAAGAATATGAAAGGAAAAGGTAACGATTAACCCCAGACTTGAAGACGTCAAGATTGTAGCGATTAAGAAAACATCCTGCCTGGAGTCTGTTCCACAAAGCAGCAGTTCTTAGGAAGAAGCTGTCTGATTGGAATGTCTTAACAATAGAATACAAAGATAATGGAGATGATTGATCCTGGTGTATATGATATAGTAGGTCCCAGGTGCAAAGGTCACAGCTGGTGGGGCTAAGAATTGTATTTCATCAGAACACATGCCATGGAAATAGTGAAAGGTTTGTGACATTTTGTCTATGGGAAAGGGGTTGTAGAGTGGAAAATAATTCATCACCCACAAGGCTGTGGAGATGCTTTTGAACTCTGATCAAGACATGCAAAGTGTGGCGTGAGCAGCTCCAGCCCAGATATGGCAGCAATACAGTGTAACCCGGATATAAGAGAGATTTTCTCTGGTCCCAAATTAGAGCCATATTTACCTAAACAAAATAAACCAAACCCGGATATAAGAGACTTCTTCTCTGGTCCCGACAACTCATTTATATCCGGGTTACACTGTACTCCATTTTTGGTCTGATCTGGCTCTTGTAAAGATAAGAGTATAGCAGGGGGAGTCAGATAATTACTGGAGTGATACAATGAATCAACCATTTATTTTCCAGCATCTTTAGCAATAGCTCAGATATATGAGTTCCACTTGAGGTCTGGAGAGAGCTTAAGTCCCGATAGACACTTTCTTAAGAGAAGACTCATCAATCATGAAGGCTGAAATTTCAGTCAATGAATGCTAAATGTTTCCTTACAAGGAAGTGGCTAATATTACCATTACTGTTCACCTTCCTTTTTATATGCATCATAGCATTATTTATGCCATCCATATATACTGCAGACAGTACACAGCATATTCTTCTTCAGGACTTAGGTGAGCAAAGCTCTCCACAGTTTCCTATTCTTTCTAGCTCTTAATAAGGTTTTGTCTCAGTGTTTCAAACAAAAGATTAGAAAGTACTGGCAAGAGCGATAACAGTTACTGGACATAAAACAATTTTTCAGGAAAATAAGTTTCTTAAGTGAAAGATTTTATAAATTTCAACTGAAAGCAATACTGGCTGCTCGGTCAAAAAATGCCAAATGGTTCCTTGGAGGGAAGCAGTTCATATTACCATTGTATATTCATCATGTCATTACTTTGATCATACATATATACTGCAGAGAACACGCAGCATATTATTCTTCAGGATTTGGGTGATTAAGGCTCTCCGCAATTTCCTATTCTTTGTAGCTCTTAGTAAGGTTTTGTTTCAGTTTCTCAAATGATTTCAAACAAAAGGTTAGCAAGGAAACGCCTGTCAATACTGGAAAGAGTGATAACAGCTACCGGACATAAGAAACCTATTTTCCTGAAAAACTGTTTTAAGTGAAAGATTTTTATAAATTTCAACCAAATGCAGTACTGGCTGCTCAGTCAATGAATGCAAAATGTTTCCTTATAAGGAAGCAGCTTATATTACTATTACAATTCAACTTCTTTTTTGATATGAATCATGATATTATTAGGCTGTTCATACATACTGCAGACGGTCCATAGAATCTTCAAGATGTGAGCAATCAAGGTTTTATATTGGAAAAGTTAGGAAGGAAACTCCCATCAATACTAGAAAGAGCAATAACAGCTAACGAACTTGCGAATCCTTCCTTTCTGAATAGTTATTTTAAGAAGATTTTATAAATTTCAACTAAAAGCAGCTTGGTGAATAAATGCTGAAAGTTTCCTTATAAGGAAATGGCTAATATTACCAATACCATTGTAGCGTTATTGGTTTACAGGATTTGTGATTGTGACCTCTAATGTTGGAACTTACTGACTTTTTGTCAAACATAGAGAAACATGCCCACCATAAGACATAGTGTCAAAAGGATGTTCCTTTCCCTTGACACTGCTGTTATTTTAACTACCTTCACTCCTCAGCAATGTTTTGTGTTTTAAAAAGAAAAGATTAGAATAAAACTTAAACATATAAAAGTAATTTAAACATTTTCTTTGTTCTTGAGAATTGATAACAAAAATAATAAACATTATTTTATAAATTATTTCTTTTTCACTATTGTGTTTATTGAAATGGTTGGCAAAACATCAGCTAATGGCTAATTGATTCAAACTTTATAAGATGGTAAATAAGAAAGATTTCCTTATAGTTGGTTCACATATTTCAATAATTTATTAAATGATAGCTAGGAAAAAGCAAAATTTGTATGGCATTTTAAAAAGCTAAAAAAGAACAACGGTTTTGTCCCAGCCTTATCAAGTTTATTTTCTGGGATATAAAATAATTTTCTTGAAATTCATTTTTTTTCCCCTTCATTTGTTATCATTAATAATAATTAAATTTACATGCTTATTTTTTTAATATCCCAGAAAATAAACTTGATAAGACTGGGACAAAACCGGTTGTTCTTTTTTAGCTTTCTAAAATGCCATATAAATTTTGCTTATTTCTAGCTATTGTTAAATTTTGTACCATAAAAAACTTATTTAAATTATTAAATGTTTTAAAATTAGGAATAAAAAATTGTTTTCAAGTTTATTTCTTCATAAAATGGTAAATGATAAATACCTCATTGTATTAGTTCTAACATTTAGAACTAAATTTAAGCAATTATTTTTACAACATTTTAAAAACTAATACAAACTTAGAATCTAAATTTTGTTACTTTTAGAATGCTGTAAATATAAAATTATTCTTGTAAATAAACTATCTAATGAGGTTTAATATTTTTGTAAAACAGAAAATGTATAAATTCACTTTCATATTTTTCTGTTTGTGGAGAGAAAACAGAAATAACACCAAGGGAGTCAAGCATCAAATGACCAAAAATGGTTTCTGAGTTGAAGGATCTGTGCTTCTTTCCAGTTAATAAATTAATCCTTTGAAAATAATTATTAGGTTGGTGCAAAAATGATGTCGTTTTCTCACATAGTAACATATGTGAGAAAACGACATTATTTTTGCACCAACCTAATAACATTTCCCAACCAATGGGCCATGTTCCTGCCAGCAATAAAAAACATTCTTTGAAGAGTATTTAAATAGTCTCTAGACAGACAAAATCACTAAGGAGATAGAGGTAGATACATGTGATATCACGATGGTGCGGTTTCAAAGAGATCCCCTTACTTATTCAGCTGTCTTCATCACCAAGCTACATGACACTTATACTCTTTCTCACCAAGCAATATGACATATTTTCCTTCTCACTTTCTTGCCTCTTTTTTTCATATGGGATATAGGAGATGAATTTGGCACATTTGATACTGAAGTCCTAAACATGGTTTCTCCAGATACAGGAGTATCTCCATATTATATCTAAGACCCTTCCTTTTTGTTTCTCTTTACACTCTGCTTTGCTATGTGATATATCATTCTCTGCGTGCGACACGTCTATATATATGTATATATAGTTTTGTGTATGCCTTAGTAGTATAAAAGTCATAAAAGTCCCTCTGAGAACCAAGCATGTTTACCATTCCTTTTCCTTTCAGTCAGTTCGTTTTGTTTGTGAATCATGGTGTTATTATATCACTGGTGGAAATACAAATAAGAGAGTAAACTTCTACCATATCTCTCGCCTGTAGTGGGCACCTTTATCTATGTTTGCCGACTTTATTTTTTCAGACCAATTCTTGTCCAATTCTGAAAGTCTAAAAATGTAATTAAAGTACAAAGGAATCGGAATAAAATCATTTAATTTTCTCATAATTGTTACAGTGAATGTAGTCTTGTCATTTTTGATAGTGATACAAATTTAAAGCATCGCGTTGGGTTGTCTCCCTTAAAGCCCTGGAGTTATTTCCCTTTAGAAAATAATCCGTTTTCGTTAAATTTAAAGAAAAAGTTAGATTCAAGTTTTATGTTTATTTTAATTATGAAAATTTTATCCTCTTTTTTGGATCCGTTCGACACCAAATATTTTATTTCCTAAAGCAGTTTTTTTTTTTTTTTTTTTTTTTTTCACTTTCTTAAACTCCGGCTCAAATGTTGTTGGCTCGGCTCTGTCGTGAGGTTCCCTTAGGGATAAGACTTTTTTCTTTGAATTTAGAATTCAGTGTCGTTCTACCTGCAAGACAGAAAAACGGAACAAATTACGCATTACTTATTTCGATTAACCGTGCTACTTAGAACGATTACTTCGCTACTTATTTCACAATTATATAAAACAGTAAACTGATACTTCTTTTTTTTTTTTCTTTTTTTTTTTGATCCAGTATACAATCTGGTTCTACCTGCAAGTGAGAAAAACGGAACAAATTACGCATCACTTATTTCGATTAATCGCGTTACTTAGAACGATTACTTCGCTACTTATTTCATAATTATCTACTATTTTTATAATTTATCTAACACATTAAATTGATTATACATTTTTCTTTGGACTTAGTATTCAATGTGGTTCTACTTGCAAGAGAGAATATGGCTATATTCAAATTACCACTGATAATAACACAAAACAGAAAAATAAGAACCCCCCACCAAAAAAAAAAAAATGCTGCAAAGTGTTCCAATCAAGTCAAGCAAGAATTAGCAAAAAGCGTACACTTGTGAAATAGCAACCAGGGAAAATGAAATCATCTTCCATAATTCGATCAATAGAACAACAAAATAATTTTGTAAATTCTTTTTCTATTGAATTTATTTATCAATTGACCCCAAGCAAGGTGATAATGTCACTGATGCAAACGGCTACTGGGAGTGAAAGTGAATTAGAAAACTTTTTAGAAGGGATCGGAAACCCAATCCTAAAAAGGAAAGAAGGGATAAATCTCTAAACCTGTTCAAAAGACCAGGGAGGAGTGAGAAGCAGACGATAGGCGAACATGTAGGGTGTTCCAAAAGTCATGCAACAATTGACAGAAAACCTACCCTTGTGAAAAATAACAACCAGGGAAAATTTGTATGAAATCATCTTCCATAATTCGACCAATAAAATTTCTTAATAATATATTGTCAAATACAGAGACATGATTCCATTTGGTAAATAAATATAAAATTTACAAGGTTATCAATGGTAATGCGACTTTTGGAACACCTTGTAGACAACTGGTCACGAGTGCTATCAAGAAGGTAAAAATTGTAACCTTATCTTTTCTTAGTCCTCAGGGTTTTGAAAACTTTTGCAACTTAGATATCTCTTAAAAATTTTTCTGCGAGAAAAGTAAGTAACTGTTCTTTTAAATTACATTAAGTAAGCATTAAATTTTCTAATTATCCTAAAAAAACGTCTGAAAAATTGATACTTAATTTTTTAAAATATTTTACAATAATTAGTTTTGAATTTTGTTAAAGTTCTGAAAAAATGGCCGATCGGATCGATTTTCTAGTAAATTTAATTGACTAAAAAACAAGATATTTGAATCAATTTCTTAACAGGCTAGGAAGGATTAAAAAATCTGAAAAAATATTAAAAAAATACTTTAGTCTTTCCTCTTAACAATAACTTAAACATTTAGACGTTAAAAAATTGTTTTATCAATTTTCGAACCTTTTTTTTTTTTTATCAGGGTATACGTTTTTAACGTGCTAAATTGGACAACCTAAACTTGTGCCTTGTAATTCTTTGTAGTGTAATAATTTGACTATTAAAAACAGTTTTACTGCGGAGGGGAAATCCTTACAGCAGGATACAAGAGAGAAGCAGAAAGCGTTGAGCAAGCCAAAAAAAAAAAAAAAAAAAATCGCCACACTACGATAGTTGAGAAAATACTCTACATTAAAAAATATATATATATATACGGAATAAGACGAGATGGATAAAGAAATAGATTCATGCCTTTGTCAATGGTATTTGTGCGTAAGTAAACGTAACGAACCCGACTGGAATTCGAGCTCAGCTCTCTGATTTCTCATTCCGAGCTGATATTTAGTTACATTATTTACATTGTTCGGACTGTTGTCCTCATCTTTATTGTCATGTACCCGACGTTTGTAGGCTCCGGTCTTCTTCGGGTGATTGGAATTTCGAACTGAACCCTTTTGTCCACCGGGCTAGACTGTATTAGTTCCACGTGCCATACCTCTTCCGGATGTCTCACTTATCTCCATTTAACTCAACACTCCAAGTTGTTGTTCACCACTGCAGTAGCCAGGTATTGAACTCACAATTCTTTGGGCCAAATCACTGGATAAAGGGTTCAGTTCGAAATTCCAATCACATGGAAAAAGCCGGAGATTACAATGGTCGAAACGTCGTGAACATGACAAAAATGTGGACAACAGTCTGAACAATGTAAATAGTGTAAATAATTACAATACCTCATCTCAGAAATATAGACAGATATAGAAGAAGGCCGGAGCGTACAACGGTCTAAACGTCGTGAATATGGCAACGAAGATGAGGACAACAGTCTGAACAATGTAAATAGTGTAAAGAATTACAATACCTCATCTTAGAAATATAGACAGATATAGAAGAATGCCGGAGCGTACAACGGTCTAAACGTCGTGAATATGACAACGAAGATGAGGACAACAGTCCGAACAATGTAAATAGTGTAAATAATTACAATACCTCATCTCAGAAATAGAGACAGATATAGAAGAAGGCCGGAGCGTACAACGGTCTAAACGTCGTGAATATGACAACGAAGATGAGGACAACAGTCCGAATAATGTAAATAGTGTAAATAATTACAATACCTCATCTCAGAAATAGAGACAGAGCTGATATTTATTACACCACAACGCACATCCCAAATAGTATCATCCTGTTTAAATTCTTAAATCAAATTCACTAGAATGGTTTGCATCTTGTTTTATACATTTTTTGTCTTGAGAATTGATGACAAAAATCTTAAGCATTATTTGTTAGACTCACTAGTAATATTTTTTGTTGTCAATTCACACACACACACAAAACAAACAAAAAAAAAAACACAAAGATCAGAATACATAAATTTAGTTTTCTTCGTGGCCGAGTTGGTTAGGTCCTTCTGACCAGGGAGAGGCAGGATCGAATCCTGCCGGAAAGCGTATATTTTTCTTTAAGAGTTCGCGAATATTCACGCCGGTAGACGAAAATAAAAAAAATATACTGTTTAATAAATAAATGGAGCGTTTACTCAAATATGAGTATCCACTAAAAATATCGTTTAAAGTGATAAAAATCTCTTGGATTAATAAATAAAAAATTCATTACTTCATTAGAAAATTACTTTGGATAAGAAACTGGACAGGTATGATAATTCTGAGGAATCTATGATGAGAAAGATTTTGCTTAAAGACAAGGTTCAGACTTTATTTGATCGACCAAAGCTGCTTCGTGGCAGAGTCGGTTAAGGCACTTCGGATCTAATGATGGTTTGCATCGGTACAGGAGGACGAAAGCTCGAATTCTTCTGGAGAGCGCTTACTTTTCTTTAATAAGATTTCTCCAATATTCAGGCTGGTACACGAAAATAAATAGATATACCATTTAAATGGAACGTCTACTCAAATATGAGTACCCACTAAAAATAACGTTTTTTTAAAATTTATTTTAAAGTGTTAAAAATCTGTAGGATCAATAAATAAAAAATCTAGTACTTCATAAATCAAGTTTTTAGATATTTGTATTTTATTAAAATTCTAAAAATAGCCTTTTGAAGCAAGAAAAATGCTGAGACCGTAATAGCGGCGTCAAGAGAAAAACTTTTTCGACACTGTTTTTCTTTTGGTTACGTTATTGTAAAAATTGATTACCTGATGACGCTGTTTGGTTCTTGGATTGTGTTAAATTGAGCCTGGGATTGTTTTTACATGCCGCCATTAAATGCTGCTTCCATCCTTCATCGCTTGGTTTTATTTTCATATGGCAGAGTGGGCAAAGAGTTTCAGTGGCATCAATTACTAAAAATAAGAAACAGAAAATGAAAAATATTTCTTTAAACCGTAAGGAGTTGCCTCCCCTGATAAGAGTTTTAGTTAGAATTATCTCCCTTAGCTAATTGTTGGATATGAGGACGTTACTTATGTCGATTGGTCCACCTGTAAAAACTAGAGATAATTTTAGGGAAATAATGTTTTTTTTTTTTAGAATTTTCTCGAAACGCGGCATTTGTCAGAATCGAAAAATACTGACTTTTAAAAAATTTAGAAGAGGGTTCCTGTTTAATAGCAATACGGTGTAAAATCGATCCCTGAATTTTTACAGAGTTACATGGACCTAGTCGTTCTACGTACGAAAACTAGCTTTATTTATTTATTTATTTATTTATTTATTTATTTTTCAAAAATAAATAAATAAATAAACAAAACAAAAAAAACAAAAACATTATTTAAAAAAAAAGGACAACCGGATATATATAACTTAAGCAAACTTGGACCATCGTGCCCACATAAAACCCCCAAAACGAAGTGTAAAAAAACGGTTTTTCCTTTTACATCGTTATTATTTTATAGTGGGTCAGCCAATTTGTATTGGTTATAAATAGAAATAAAAACTGACCCTCTACAATTTTTATAATATCAAATGTAACAAAGACAACAACAAGAGAAATAATCAAGTAGAAGAAATTATGAATTTGTTCAACAATAAATATTTTTTTATAAACACAACAAATACATAATATATAGTGCAAAAGTTGATAAACACAATAGAGTTCTTTGGTGTGTGTTACTGAGAGAATTTGAGTTACTGTACTGCATGTGAGAAAATGAGAAGGTGTAGTTAGCTATATTTGTTTTTATAGGAAAATTAAACAGCTGTTTTTGTTTTTGTATTATAGAAAAAAGTATTGTTCTTGACTCACTGATTGTTATAGAGTTATCGCTCATTAACCAGGGATTCTTCCTGTGGAATAGAATATTTTGTGGGAGTGAGTGTTAAGCCTGGAAATGGTTGACAAGGTTTGTTGTTGTATTGAAGATAAAGTTCGTCTCCTTTGCTGTATTGACTTCCAATGAAGTCAAGTGAATTGGTTCAATATTTTAAGTGCCCACTGACCAAGTCGCGTCGAAGTTTCGTTTTTATTAGTTCTCTTGGTCACGTGGTGAGGCTCGTGAACATGTTTATATTTTTATGGCGTCAACTAGAGGTCAAAATTTCTGTCGGTACCTTCGGACGTAGTTGACGACACCTAATTAATATTTTACAACCAATCAAAATACATCAGTTGTTATATTTGGTTGGGAGCCTCTATGTGTTTTAATTGCACAAAATTTAAGATTTAAAAAAAAAATGTAGGAATCTGATTCTACAATTTTAACTACCTTCACTCCTCGGCATTATTTAGTTTTAAAAAGCGATGATTAGATTTGTAATATAAGGTAAACATATGAAAATTAATTTATACTTTTTTTGTTCTTGAGAACTTCAATAAAAATATCAAACACTGTTTATTTATTAGTTTCTTCATTTACAAAAATAATTTTATATTTACAATATTCTAAAACATTTAAAACTAATGCAATACTGTAGTAATCATAATCATCACACACACACACACACACACACATACATACACCCTTACAAATTAAAATCTTCAATAACAATCATTCATTGGATAAACACACAAGTGGGCGTCGCAATCCACCCACGCACAATATTTTTCTAACGCGTGACTAAGTCAAGTTTCCCGCCAAAAGCGCCGTGATTCCGTCACGTGACTACTATCTATAAAAACAAAACGAGTTTGCCTTTCTTTCTCTTTTTCTGGTCTCTTCTTACTCAGCCAAAATGTGATCTTCAAGAACTCTCGTCTGGACCTTGCGGTCAGACGTTAAAGAACATTCCATACCAACATCTCCGCATTCACATACGTACGAACTCTCCAAAATACGAACGTTCACACACACACACACACACACACACACACACACACATATGCTCACACAACCACAGTGTTAATTGTCTTTCTAAATGTTTTGTTTACATATATTTGTTTATATATATATATATCATATATGTTTATATATATATATATATATATATCGGTTTTGTTTGTTTGTCTTCCTTATCTTCAGTTGGACTTAATTCAAGTCCAACATTCTATTGTTGGTGGACCTTCATTTAGCAAGAAATATAAACACACGTGTTTTCTTTACATCTACAGCCCCGGTCCTCTGCAAAACAATATATATCATTTACCAATTTATAAAGAAATAAATATGAAAAATTTGTATTCGTAAATTATTAAACATCTGCTAAATTATTAAAACATGTCAGCCGCCTACTATACATGAAAAAAAAATCCTTATTATTTACCATTTTTTAAAGTCCGAATCAGTTGGCAATGAGCCGATGTTTTGCCAAGCAATTCCAATAAATGATATAATAAATAATCTAAATAAACAATAAATAAACAGCGTTTATTAATTGTGTTGCCAATTCTCAAGAACAAAAAAAAATGTATAAATCTAGTTTTATATGTTTTTAGGTTAATATTACAATTCTAATAAGCGCTTAAAAAACATTGCCGAGGAGTGAATGCAGCTAAAATAATACCGGTGTTAATGGAAAAACCGTCCTTATGATACTCCATGTTTTTGCGGACACATAGGTCCAAGTTTTCCCAGTTATAATTAAAAAACAAACACTTACATAAATTAATAAATATACACACTCGTTTATTCTTCATTTAAGATAAATAATTATTATCCTCTAATGTTTGTGTAGGTGTAGCGATCATCATCGCCATCACACGCACATAAACTGATCATACGGCAAGCATTCATTGGCTAATCTCCTCAAAACTAGCTTGCTGATTGGTAAATTCCGATCAATGAAATCGCCTGCACGCGAGGAATAATTTTCTCGCGCACAAGGCTGGGAGCCTGTCACGTGAGACACAACTTTATATAAACAAAACACGAATAAGCCTCTCTCGTGTTTCTCTTCATTCATCTTTTTCCTTGATGCCAAGATGTAATCTTCAAGAGCTCCCGTCTTAACCGTGCGGTCAGATGTTAAAGAACATTGCCAACAACTCTTACCGACTTTCTCGCAAGCCGCCAGTAGAGTCCAGCTATTTTCGCCTGTCCACACAAATCTACGACTTTACTCACAACATTTCAAACGCACACACTGACAAAGATTTTTGTAACACATTATACATATGTCTCTCTGTGACTCAGCCAAGTTCACGAACCAGAACTCTATTAATTTCTCTAAAGAACACATTTGTTAATTAGCTGTATTCTATTCTAACAGCAAATTCTATTCACCATAGAATTCTGAACATTCTTATTCAAGAGAAACTCTTTCGAACATTCAATCATAAATCAGAATACAATTGAATGGGAACAACTTTTTTTCCTTAGTCATTACACTTCATTGCATGATTTTTGTATGTTATACAGGGGGCCGACACTATTTTTGGGACACTTTGAAAAGTGTGCTTAAAGGTGTTTTTTTACTGCCGAGAGCTTTTGTGTTGATGAGTAGGTAGTTCAGCAGTAACTGTCCATTAATGGTATGAACATTGATTGATGGGTTTGTCTTTGGTTTCATGTTTTCTTTATTTTTACTTCAACTTAGGCGACACTATTTTTCGGACATAACACAAATTCCGGGTTTTTTAATGATTTAGTCGTCGAACGTCTACAATATGCAAATTTTCCGCAGGTAAATTGTACCCTGACCATTACATTTGAGTATCTTTACCATTCACTGCGAAGACGTATTACAATCCTGAAGAAGAATGCATTCAAAAGAAGTCATCAGTTTGGTCCGAAAGAAGAGAGAAGATGGGCTCAGCATCCGAATGATCGCCGCTGAGATGAAGCTACCGAAGTCAACAATTGAATAGATGCTAAGTACAGACTATGAGCGGAAGAAGAAGAAGAAGAAGAAGAGGAGAGGACGGAAAAAAAACAATTTCCAAGAGAACAGAAAGAAGAATGAAGAGGAGTGTTACAAGGTTGTTATTATCTGGAGAAAAGGTGACAGCGAAGAAAGTAAAGGAGAAGTGTGAACTTGACGTCAATGCTCGAACTGTACAAAGAAAGCTACACGAAATTGGACTTAAGTATGCTAAAATCAAGAAAAGAATTACACTAACGAGAAAACACAAGGAGGCAAGGCTGGGAAGCGCCAAAAGATGGATAACAAACCATGTCGACTTCAAGAAAGTGATATTTACTGATGAAAAACGTTTTAAGTTCGATGGACCTGACGGGTGGTGTAACATGGTCGAGAAAATGTGAACCTGTTATTCTCAACAAGAGACAGATGGGAAGAGGAGGAGCCATGGTTTGGGGTATGGAAACTTGTGGCTTGAGTGGTTAAAAGGACGTCAAAATAGCTTGAGCTACAGAGAACTTTTGGAAAAGAGAGCCCTACTACTCATAGAAAAAGAAATGGGAAGTAATTTTATTTTGCAGCAAGATAACTGCAGCATCCATGTGGCCAAATCAGTGAAAAATTGGATGTGTGAAGCAAATATAACTACTCTGGAATGGCCTGCAATTAAATTTAATTGAAAACATATGGGAAATGCTTGCAGAGCTTGTTTACGACGGGCCAGAAATAACCAGAGAGGCTGAACTGTGGCAGCGCATACAAGATGCTAAAAATAGACTGCAAATGATACGGATACAGGAGCTGCTCTTGAAGTACCCTTCATGCAGTACTATGAGTTATACGATATGCTAGGCCCACTTGGTGTGTGCTGAGACCTGGATCGTCTCCGACGTTAAACGCTGAAGACAGATTAGTCACAAATGTACACGAATGACAAATATAACCTACTCGACATGGCAACACTTTAAACTTAATAACTCAAAAATGAAAGGTTTGCGGACTTGCGGTTTATATGGACTTTTGTCCTTGTTTTGAAGTGAGAACCCCCTCCCCCAAAGTCTGTATATTCTTTTCGGAAATATAAAATAGAAACAGAATGTCCAATTTTCCTTGCAGCGAAGTTTGTTTTATAAAGTAATTAACTGTTCAATAGTTCAGTGTAAGATGCGTGAACGGACTTACTTGATGACGGTCAGCCTAATGTTTCTATCTGAGAAAGCTTTAGTCAGTAGCTGCTGGCTGTTTCTCTTCCATTGCGTGCGTGTATATGTACGTGTAGATCAAATAGGCCGCGGATTTGTTTTGAGCCTAGAGAATTAGCATGCTTTAAGTTTTATATCCGAAAGGGGATTCAAAATCTAATTTCACCTAGAGGTGTGAACTTTTTGAATGCAAGGTTTTCATTACACTATTTACATTATTCGGACTATTCTCCTCATCTTTGTCGCCATATTTATTACAACGTTTCGGCCTTTGTACGCCCCGGCCTTCTTCAGGTGGTTGGAATGTCGAACTCAACCCTTTATTTCGCTCACTGGGGTAGACTGTTCTAGTTCCACGTGCCATGTCTAATGAATGTCAGTTATCAGTTTATTTCTTGTTAATTCCTCTCTCCAAGTTCTCCACCGCCATAACCAGGTATTGAACTCACACTCTTTGGGTTCTGTAAGTGGATCTAACTAACGCCTTTATCCATTGTGCAATGTCTCCTTGAGGGGAATTATGTGTGTGTGCGTGCGTATGGGACAGACAAATTAATGCATTCGATTCTGAGTCTACTGATGGACAACGTTCCCTATAAAAAGGTCAGTTGAATCAGATAAACAATTTTCTGATTGGCTCAGAGAGGTGTTTCTTTTTCAACCTTTTACAATTTATCCAGGTGTTTGAAGTTTTTTCAGATGACGAAACACATTTGAGATATCGATTTTCAAACTCTTAGTGATCTCTTCTGTCTAAATCTTCCGTTTATTCTCCACGATGGTAATCAGAGCGTCTTTATCGATGTCAGAAGATCGCCCGGAGCGTGGTTGATTTTTTAGGTTAAAATCATCCTGACGAAATCTGCCAAACCGTTTTTTAGACCGTCCGAAACCTTCTGAATGTTTTTGCCGCAATTCCGACGCTTAATCCTCTCCAAAATTTCATATGGGGAAAATTTATTTATTTAGTTTTGCTTATCCTAGTAGAAGAGATGCGATTTCGGAATTAAAAGTGAAGTTACGATCAAACTGAAATACCCTTTCAAGATGTTTGATCAAGTAGTATTGCTGGCATATATGGTCTGGTGCCCCTTCTGTTTGTCTCGGGGTTCTTGATAGACTCCAGAGGCAGATATGCAATATAAATAGCCCTGCTCTGGCATCTCGTCTACAGTCACTTTCTCACAGATGCGCCGTCGCCTCTCTCTGTCTTTTTTTACAACTACTTTCATGGCAATTGCTCCGAGGAGCTGCATTCGCTGGTTCCCAGACTTCATGAGTTCAAGCGCCCTACGAGGCTGGCATCCCGCTCTCACCCCTTCACTGTCAAAACTCCTAAATGTAGCCGTCTTTTTTTACTCCAATAGCTTCATGTCTCGCACCTCTCGCCTGTGGTATTCCCTTCCCTATTCCTGTTTCCCTGTGAGCTATAATCTCCAGCTATTCAAGTGTAATGTCAATCGACATCTCCAGTTTCCTTGATCTATCCACTACTTTCATCCTTTCTTCTATCACTCCTATCTGATCTTGCTCTAAATTTTCTGTAACCCCTTGCGTCCTAGTGGCTTCCCGCCTTGCTTGGGGTGAAATGCTTAAAAAAAAAAAGAAAAAAAAGTCCGGAGCTGAAGGACGAGTGTTGACTGATCCCAACTGAAGGCTCGGCTTTCCTTGTTTTTCGTCAATGTCAACCTCTTTTTCACATTCACCTCCCCCTTTTCCACCTTTTTCTTCTTCTACTTCTACGACTTCTCATCTTCCTCTTTCTATTCCCCTTCCTCATTTTACTTATTCTTTAACTTCTACTCATTTTATTTCTCCTCCTACTTCCTCTTCTTCTTTCTGCTTCTCTTCCACTTTTTCCTTCACCTTATTACTACTACAATTTTTTTTTGTTTTTTACTCCTCTTCCTCCTTATTCTTCGTCTTCTTCCCCTCTTTCTATTCTCTTCCACCTTTTCTTTCGTCCTAGTACTCTTCCTCCTTTTATTCATCCTCCAACTTACACACTTCTTCAACTTTTTCCTTCTCCCACACCTTTCTTCGTTCTACTACTCTTCCTCTTATTCCTTACACTCCTCTCATCCTCCAACTTCTACTCTGCTTCTTCAACTTTTTCCTCCTCCCACTTTAATCACTTTTCTTCTCCTTCTATTCCTCTTCCTCATTCTTCTTGTTCCTCATTCTTCTTCTTCTTCTATACTACTACTACTCCTTCAGTTCTTACTACTTCTACTTCGCCTCCTACGCCTCTTCCCCTACTTCTACTTATCCCTCATACACCTACATTTTCTTGCCTCAATTCTACCTGACAAGCGAATACTTTAACCAGGTAGTTTGGCCGTTGACTCAACCGACCATCATTATTATCAGGGAAAACAGTATCTGGGGTGGGGGATGTTGGTGTCGGTTACACCAATGAGTATAACTCAGATAATAAAAGAAAATCTTTTACACTTGATAAACCTTCAACCATGTGTTTTTTAGGTCCTTGTCGCTGCCCGACATCATTGTGGACTCTGCTTTGTGACTGGATCAGCTCAGCTAGACGGGCTTTGAACCAGCTTCGCTGACATGTCTTTTGCGGATTTCTTTTTAAACCAGGGAACGTAGACTTAAAAAGGTTTTAGAAGAGTGTGGCCTATCCGAGTAGGAAGAGGGCTTATCACAGAATCTTATTCACAGAGGGCGAAAAGTAACAACAAACGCAAAAAAAAAAAAAAAGAAAAAAATGAATTCAGTAATCCGAACTACTCTTGGAATGAAAACAATATTTACCTTTACAACTTCTGTCACCAATGTGGGCATCATAGTTACTCTTCAGAACAGCTCCCTGGCATCTTGCACAATTCCTGTAGGAATCTTTTGCTGTACATTCTGTCAGCAAATGTTTCTTGAACATGGCTATTTCTACAACCTGAAGAGAAGCAAAAAAAAAAAAAAAAAAAGTCTTCATAATCTTTGGAAGTACACATATTAATAGAACGATCCTTACCTTCGCCACCGAATTGGACGTAGAACCAAATAGGTATCATGAATGAAGATCACATACTTAGATTAATTGTCGACAAGTTTCGTGGTAGGAAAAACTTGCTAAATTGTATGCATATATAATAGGAGAGACTTAGAAGAAAGATTTATTCTTTCTTTAAATTTTCCCCATTATAAGCATTATTATATCCATGATATAATAACACCGCAATTCACGGACGAGACGGATTAACTGAAAGGAAAAGGAATGACAAATTTTCTTGGTTCTCAGAGAGACTGTTATCCTATTTGTTATCCCGGAACATTACCTATTCTATTGTAATAGACTCTCCCACACATAAGTAGTAGTAGTAATAGCGGTTGCCAGTTGGGCTCAGTGGAGTTGAGTGAGACAGTCGATGTCAGACATTAAAGTATCAACCATCACAACTAGATTGCTGCGTCATTAACTATTATTTTCAAGTTCCTAACGTTTTGTACGTCGGACCTAATTTAGGACCGACTTAGTGAAATACATGCCTCCACTGTGAAAACTACTCAACACTATTAAACATACACAAAATTATATACACATATATACACGTCACACATTATGAAATGGACAAAGTCCGACAATTAATTTAAGACATTTTTATGTTTATACATTCTTTTTATAGATACAAATATTTAAGTAAATTGTCTGTTTATAATAAACAGTATTAAACAATATTTACCGGCCTGAATATCCGAGAAATACTGTTTATTATAAAACAGAGCATTTACTTAAATATTTGTATCTATAAAAACAGAATGTATAAACATAAAAATATCTCAAAATAATTGTCGGACTTTGTCCCATTTCATATTGTGTTACGTCATTTGTTTACATTTGATACGCCATGAGCAGATATGAATGTATGTGAGAAATTCATGAAAGATTGTAGCTTGAAAGCAGTAAATTCAACTTTGCTAAGCGAACGCTCCTCTGTGGCCAAATCAGTTAAGGCACGTCAAGCTAAATGACGGTTCCGTATAGGATACAGGTTCGAATCCTGTGAAAAATTTCTCAGACATTCAGGCCGGTAAATGTTGTTTAATACTGTTTATTATAAACAGAGCATTTACTTAAATATTTGTATCTATAAAAAGAATGTATAAACATAAATATGTCTTAAAATATATACACGTATACCAAGCAGAGAACAATACATCACATATATCTACACAGCAAAGCAGATTGTAAGGAGAAACAAAAAGGGAGGATCTTACATATAATATGGAGATACTCCTGTGTCTGGAGAAGCCATGTTTAGGACTCCAGATTCAAACGGGCCGGATTAATCTACTATGTCCCAGTTGAGGACGTATTCTACGAAGGCTAAACGGCGAGTCTTGGGTTTTCCCAAACTGAGGGCTGTGAACCGGTGTGGCACTATTTAGCTATGGCAATTGATTAACTAATTAACCATAAAAATGAAACAAGAAAATACTGAGAACGGTAAAGAAGATACCCCGAGATTTTATTTTTACTTTAAAAAAAATGTTACTTTTCTCAAAAACCCGAGAATTGCCATATGCGACCTTTTGACAATTAATTAATGATGTTTGTAAAAATACTAGTTAAAGAAAAACCAAAAACCGGCAAGTAAGGCCACGTATTAATTATAAAAAATTTGGAATGAGAAAATATTCCGAAGTACTTGTCGATATGGGGGAGAGAGAATTACCCGTATTTATTTTTCCAAGATATCATTTTAAGTGCCGGCAAGGCAAGGCCATGTGTTAATTATGAAAATTTTGGCATAAAATATCTCGAAAGAATTACCGATTTGAAGATAAAGAGATTTATTTTTCTCAAGGAATCCAAGGGTTCGCGTAGACGCTAACTCCACGAAAGGGACAAAATAGCGGGCTTTGACAATTGATTGATGACGTTGTAAAAGTTCTGGTCGAGAAAAACACAGAATAGCCAAGCGTCGAGGATATGGTTTTAAGTGGCCATGTGTTATTCGTAAGAATTTTGGCCGGTCAGAACGAGAATTTTGTAAAGAAAAATTCTAGTTTATAATTTTAATGAGGCCAGCTTAGCCACACCCGCACGGTCGGGAGGCCATTGGTCGAGTGGTAGCAGTGGTGATAGGCGAGGGTAATTTGATGAGAAAAACGAGGAAATTACTAACGCCCACCGAAAGAATTTGGGACGATGTACCAGTGTGAGGAGGAGGAAGTTTAGGAGGATAGCTATCCGGCAACCTCTCCTCACGGACGACGGGATCCCCACCAAAATGGAAAGTGATTAATTTTCCAAAATGGGAAGTAATCAATTTTCCTGGACGGGCAACAAAGAGGTTTCTTCTCAGAAATCGGGAATTACCAAGAACCCCAAGTTGCGTCTAACCCCGTACCGTTTTTTGGTCGATGTCCATATAAACGAGCGCCCTCGGTTCGTCAGTCACTCAGAGTCAGTTGGAGTTGGAGTCAGTTCGCTAGCAGGAACCAGAGAATTGCCTCGCAGAAGCTGACCGAGAGATTCCACCACATCCGACTTCGCCTATCCTACCAATAGCAACTTATACTGACGAACGAAGCTAAGCCAGCACTTAAAAACTAAACCAGTTGACTTAGAAGACCAGAACTTGCCTAAGAAGTATAAAAGTTTCACAGGTTGGAAGAAAAACACACACTCTTGTATAGAACAGATAGATAAAAGTTAATTTGTTTCTTTCAACATATTTGAACCTCTTGGGTTTTAATTGCTTCTTTTCTTTACGCTTGTGCGATATCGCCTCCAGTGTAGACTCATCTTACACTATGGCCCGATGCCTGATTGATCTCGTCTAATTAAGATCAAAATCACAACGTGGGTAGGTTAGACTTGAAATCGAAGTAGTTGCTTCGGTAACCAGACATTGGAAGTGAGCTGAGAACGGCGGAACTGGTGTCGAACCGGTTGCATCTGGTGTGAAGCCGTTTGAAACCGACCGACCATTCCACTTGGTACCCTGACCAAAGGATCCCACCGGGCAGCGACGACCACCGATCGACCGGGACACAGGTTGGTGACAGGGGCTAAGAGTCACCCCAAAACGCTGGTAGGAGAAATATCACAGTTTCGGGCCGCGACTTGTTGACCACGGGCCGACGACTCACTGTCACCTCCGACCCTGAACTGAACAGTGTCACACCGGAGTTTCTTCCTATATATGTGAATGATACTAACTACATACTGGCCATTGAACAGTGACATTGAAAGCTACAAAATTATGAGTGTGCGCAAAAAAAATTATTACATCATTTTCAATGTCACAATAAAACAAGGCACGAATACGAGCCGTGAAATGACACAGTTGATGTCAAGGGTGTCATTGGCTCTGGTCTATCTCTTTCTTTTCAATGGTTAGTATGTAGA
The DNA here is from genome assembly GCA_963932145.1 of Acanthosepion lycidas. NCBI lineage: Eukaryota > Metazoa > Mollusca > Cephalopoda > Sepiida > Sepiidae > Acanthosepion > Acanthosepion lycidas. Next base: position 50,497,211 of record OZ010612.1, read on the forward strand.
ATAAAATAGAATAACTGTGTCATTTCACGGCTCGTATTGGTGTCTTATTTTATTGTGACATTGAAAGTGATGTAATAATTGTTTTGCACACACGCATAATTTTGTAGCTTTCAATGTCACTGTTCAATGGTCAGTATGTAGTTAGTATCATTCACACGCATAAAAAAAATAAATAACAAAATATATTATATATTTATATATTAGGTTGGTGCAAAAATAATGTCGTTTTCTCACATATTTTACTATGTGAGAAAACGACATTATTTTTGCACCAACCTAATATTTACTGTAAAAAGTATTTTATTATGCCTACTTTTATATATTAGGTTGGTGCAAAAATAATGTCGTTTTCTCACATAGTAACATATGTGAGAAAACGACATTATTTTTGCACCAACCAAATATATCCTGGCTTTAAATAACCTGCAAAGGATTGATAAAATCAGCATTAAAAAAAAAAGTAAATTCCATAAAATCAAGTTGAGAGACAAAAGAAATAAACAAAGATAGAGGTAATATTTGGGGGAGAGACAAGAATGAACAGAGAAAACAAAAAAGAAAAATGTTTTTTTGGTAGAAAGATTCAATCTGACATCATACAAGGATGAATTGAGGGGAAATCCTAAACATCAAAAAAGCTTCCCCATTCATGGAACTATTTCCCTTCCCAAAACATCGTTATCACCCATTTACATCTATTAGGCTGGTGCAAAAATAATGTCGTTTTCTCACATGATGTGAGAAAACGACATTATTTTTGCACCAACCTATTTACTGTAAAAAGTATTTTATGCCTACTTTTATATATTAGGTTGGTGCAAAAACAATGTCGTTTTCTCACATAGTAACATATGTGAGAAAACGACATTATTTTTGCACCAACCTTGTATTTCTAATTACAATCTTGGCCTGACTAGCATGATGTTTGGATTATAGTTAGTATTTTGTTTATAATTGTCATATTGTGTGTCTAGTATTGAGTCTGTAACTGTGAACTGTGGTGTTTCATTTTCCATGGGGAAACGGCACACCATAGACTTGTAAGGTGCTGGAGAGACAGATTTAGCCTCTGCCTGTGTTGTGTGTGCGGGGTGCATGCTAAACAAATCCACCTCTCGGTTTGGCTGCTTTAAACGAGTGAATGACTGGACACTCTCGTCACTGTATAAAGTGACGTCACTAAGCGGGCATTACGTGATCCATGTGACTTATCGCCACCAAAGGGAGATAATTGCCTTTTATATCCCTACACATACTTTAAGAGAGCATTGAAAAATCATCATTCGCAGACCAGATGATGAGAAACGAAGTGTAGCATCTGGTCCAGCAGTCGACTGCTGGCCCACGGCTGCAGGAGCAGTTCCAGTCAGTCATCAACATCAGACGCAACCTCAGTTCGCCATGGGCCGCTACTCCAGCCTCTCCAGTCGGTCATCCTTACCAGCAGCAACGATATGCGATCTACTGTCGTTTTCAGGACAACGCTTTTCAACGACTACCAAAATTGTCCTTCTCAGGACAACGTTCTTCTCACCCCCGACATGAGCATGCAGATATATTTTTTGCTTCGTGCACTGTAAACTTATTTTTGTTGATATATTTTCTTTAAAGGAAATAAACTTGGCAATATCATTTTTTAACTCAAATCTTCGTTCTGTTTGTTGTCATCCGTCATTCAATATCTGTTTGCGGGATAATATATCACCCGATTTATCAATGATCATTTTCATAAGGGTTGTCTGAAGAGCTGACCGCTTTCTGTTTACACTGGGTGCACCTCGAAGAGATTGGAGTCCAAGATTAACGTATCTAACCCATTTTGGATTAGAATTAACCAATTACATCATGCTACAACAGAACATTTCAGATTAAGCAAATGACCAACATCTCATTGATAATCCAGTCTGTGCCAATCTTTTTATAACAATTTATGTGAAACAAAAAAATGAAAGCCTCTTGCCCTTACCTTTCTTTTTTATAATCATTTCATCCCAAACAAGGCAATAAAGCCACTAAGACGTAGGGCGTTAATGAGTGTGAAAGAATATAAGAAAAACATTATTAAGGAGCGAGAATAATAAAAGAACAGACATTAAGAAAACAGAAGATAACAATTGACATATTATTTAACTTTTTAAAGATCAAAGTTGAAATCAAGAAGTCGGAAGAAAGAAGAGAGTTCTACAAGCGATAAAAAAATCCGTTAACATGGAACTTACGGTTACATCAAGTCATTTCAACTGTAAAATGATGAAACCTTGTCGCCAATTTAGTACTTCGTTTAATTTCATAAAGTCTGGGTACCACAGAGCAAAATGAATCAAAAAAACAATACCATGAAAGTATTTATAGAAAAGGCATACGAAAGCTACACTACGGCGGTGGGAAAATGATATAAGCCGAAATGCCATGTTAGGACCATTGACATTGCAGATTCTGTTTTGGATCTCTAAATATAGAGCAGAAGCAGCAGACCATATGTGGCAGCAATAACAAATAAAGATTTTAATACCCAATGAGGTCTTCAGACGGACTTTTCTGGATATGTCTTGATTTTGAGCCTATTTGTGGCGACGTTTTGTCTTTCCTATTGGAAATTAAATTCTCAAACGACTGTTTCAAAATTTTAAATGTTGCGCGGTTGTCTTTCCACTTGAAGACTTTTGAGACACTTTTTATTTCAAAACAACCGGCGTCTCTTTGTAAGCAAAATATCTTCTCTATCTCCTACAAGTATCGAGGATTACGTAAGTGGGTACACTGTCTTTCTGTTTTTCTTTTTGTGTGATAACAGATAGGAATTACTTGACAGTATTTTTTTAACTCGTATTTTTAAATCTTTTTCTAACACTTGACACCAATTTTTTTAACAACAGAAACTGATAAATTGCAATCAAGATTAATATCAAGTGAATTGTCAACAAGTTTCAAGTTCAGAGACAATAAAAATTTCCAAAGATATTCTTTAGGGCGTGGGTGGTCATATCTCTCCATAATTCTTTGAAGCTTTTAGTAGGGTGTTGTATTAAACACGCACATATACATATATATTGAATCTTTAATAATGATTTCAGAAGTAAACCAGTTAACCTTCCTTAATTTTTTATAATTGGTGTAACATTCTATTCTTAATATAATTTACTTTTGCATAATACTAAGTTAAACTCTGTTAATATTGCATAGAGGTCTTTTGATGCAATGTCCTTCATCTACGAAATTCAGAGAACTTAAATTGTTATCTCTTTTTCTATGTGCTGTGTAACTTCAGAACATTGGCGATAATGGGTCTCCACAATTTCCTGTCCTTTCTAGTAAATTGTGTCTTTTCTTTATTTCTCCTAATTCCTATTCTACCTAGCGTACACACAAGCTCGTTACGAACGTTATGCGCAGTTTTCCTCGGTCTCTCTAACTTTCGATCTGTTCTTTGAGTGTTTAATTTTCCAAGCCCTCTTTCCTCATTATGTAACCTAGGAATTTCAATAATCTCTTTCAGATGCTAAGTTTAAGTGTCATTTTTGTTTCCGTTTTCTCTAAAACTTTGTCATTGTTTGGTCCGATGTATTCTCAGCATCTTTCTGTAGAACCGCATTTTTGTTGCTTAAAAACTCTTCTTTATATGTGATGAAATTGTCTGTGATGAAATTGTCCAGCATTCACAGTAATATAAGAGGACTGATATTACGTAACAGTTCAGCACTCTTTCCTTTGTTTCTAACAAAATCTTCCTGTTTCTTAATATTTTGTTTAGCACTTGGAAGACATGAAGAGATTGTCCAGCATTCACTGCCATAAAGGAGGATTGATATTACATAGAAGTTCATCACTCTTTTCTTTCTTTCTTTCTGGCCAAATCTTCAAGTTTCTTAATACTTTGTTTAGCTTTTGGAAGACATGAGGACATTATTCAGCATTCACTGCCGTAAAGGAGGATTGATATTAGATAGAAGTTCATCACTCTTTTTTTTCTTTCTAACGAAATCTTCCTGTTTCTTAATACTTTGTTTAGCTTTTGGAAGACATGAGGAGATTGTCCAGCATTCACTGCCATAAAGGAGGATTGATATTACATAGAAGTTCATCACTCTTTTCTTTGCTTCTAACGAAATCTTCCTGTTTCTTAATCCTTACTTTAGCTTTTGGAAAATATCTTTCGCTATTCCCCAATTAAAATTCCGTGCAACCTAGTCAACATATGATCAGTGCTCAGATCTTGTTGGATATTTTTTATAAAATTACCGACCTTAAAATCATAGACTTTAATGAATTTATTCTTGACAAGTAATAAAGATATCTGAAGTTTTCATTTCGACTTTTGTATCACACGATATAGAATTGAAAAGGAGTGATATAGGTTTCTTACCTGTTTGCAATGAGAGCATCTTTTAAGCATGCAACAAAACTTCCAGTAATGTATATCCAATCCTTTCTCATCGAAGGCGTCGTTTTTCTCACCGCAAAATATACAAGTGCTGCCCAAGAGAGACAAAGGAAGAACTTTTGAAAATATTTTGAAAACCATTGGTTTGCATCTTACAACAGACGTATTACACCATTTACACTTAAATGTATGGGGTCTTTCTAGAATCGATCAAAAAATTATTATTAAGAAAAAAAAGAGACAATGTTTTTTTCACCAGAGGAATGCACTAGAAATAATTTCTATAGTAAATGAATAATAATTGACAATGCTTCACGTAAGAAATTCAGACAACTTAAATTTATTACTATTTTATGTAAAGGCAAGAGAAATAAGATGAAAGAAATACTAGTCAAAAATGAATAATTGACAAGGCTTCATCTAAGAAATTCAGACAACTTAAGACTATTATTACTTGGTGTGAAAGCAAGAGAAATAAGATGAAATAAATCCTAGTCAAAAATGAATAATAATTGACAAGGCTTCATCTAAGAAATTCAGACAACTTAAGACTATTACTACTTGGTGTGAAAGCAAGAGAAATAAAATGAAAGAAATACTAGTCAAAAATGAATAATAATTAAAACCCTTAATCTAAGAAATTTAGATATCTTAAGACTATTACCAGGTGTAAAAGCAAGGGAAATAAGAAGGAAAATACTTGTAAAACATTAATAATAATCGACAATGCTTTATTTAATAAATTCAATTATTATGGAATAATTTTTACTAGTAGAAGTCATTACTTTAATACAATCATTTCCAGTGCATGCCTATAATGAAAATAATTTTCAATGCATTGCTATAATAAAAATTCAGTGCGTTTCCACTGTACAAATCATTTGCAATTCACATTTGAGTAAAATCGGGTCAAATGCAATTCCAGGTTAAAAATCATTTTCAATTTATTCTTATAGTAAAAAAAACAAAAAAAACAAAAACAAAAAAAAAACAACAAAAAAACAAAAAAACAAAAAATTCCAATGCATTCCTATAATAAAATGATTAGCAATTCATTCCTACAGGGAAATCGTTTCCAGTTCATTTCCATAGTAAAATCATTTACAATGCATACCTATAACAATAATAATTTGCAAATTATTTTTATGGTAAAAATCAGTTGTAATGCATTTCTACAATAAAATCACTAGCAATGCATTCTTATAGTAAAAATCATGCATTCCTGTAATAAAAATCATTAGCAATGCAATCCTATAATAAAAATAATTGTAAATTCAAAACTACTATAAGAATCATTAGCAATACATTGTTATAGCAAATACATCAGCAATGCATTCTGATAATGAAAATCATTGCCAATGCATTTCTATAGTAAAATCATTTCTAATGCATTCTTATAGTAAAATAATTGATAATGCATTCCTATAGTAAAAATCATTTCCAATGCATTTCTGTAGTAAAAATCATTTCTAATGCATTCCTATAATAAAAATAATTAGCAATGCATTCCTATGCTAAAAGTAATTTCTAATGCATTCCTATAGTAAAAACCATTTGCAATGCATTCCTATAGTAAAAATCATTTGCAATGCATTCCTATAGTAAAAATCATTTGGAATAGGTTCGTTTAACTCATTAGCAATGCATTCCTATAGTAAACATGATTCCCAATGCATTCCCATAATAGAAATCATCCTCCATTCTATCTTACTATAGTAAATTGCATTATTATTGCATTTACTGTACTAGCAAAAAGACAATTATTCAAATAAATGAAGCAGTTAGAAAGCATATCAATTCTACTTACTAATCCATATTTGAATCATCTTCAATTGGAATCTCGTCAATTGGTGTCGGCAGTTTGTTCTTTTTGTTGGCTTTTTCAGAAGCCTTTTTCGAGCTTTGATTTTCCTTGGGTACAATATTAATATGAATATTAATGTTGCCAAGTTGTCTTGTACTTGTATTCTGAATAGAAAACAATTAAGCCCAAAAGGCTGGGGTTAGTGTGTTAGTAACGTTAGAAACGAAGAGCCAATGCCGTCTCTGTGGATAACCAGAAGTCTTTTGGGAAAAATAAGCCAAGGTTTTAGTAAGGTTAGAAATAAAAAAGAATGGTAGTTTGTTCTTTAAGATCACCCGTTGATTGTGAAAAGAAGAAGCAAAACAGAGAGAGAGAGAGAGAGAGGGAGAGGGGAGGTGGGGGGGTGTTCAGATGGACATTAGCTTCAGAAACAAAAGCAGCAATCTTGTAACAGTCTTAAGTTGTCCGAAATTTCGAGATGAAACAAAGAACCATTCCCAATTTTAATTTTTGTGAATCAGTGATTTCTGAATGGGGAAATATTGCTTATTAAGTTTCCAAATAAGGGATTTTAGACTGGGGAGAATTTTCCATTTATAAGACGCGCGCCAATCCCGTAACCCATTAGAGTCGTGGGGGCAGCACATCAACTACACCTGCAGTAGAAGTATTATTTATTGGGCAAGATTGCCTGACGGATCCCAACACTCTCCAGCCCGGTTTTAAATTCAGAGTTACCTTTTCCTAGACCAGTTGCCACCCAAGGCTACAGAACCCAGTCTGGCCTGCTATTCACCCATAGCTGGGGGGACAAGCAGAGGATTCATAGCACGTAAGTGAATGTAATAGATCCGATTAGAATTCGAACTTCGAACCGCTATCCATTACTCCACCGTGCCTCCTCATTCATAAAATGATAATAAAAAAAAAAAGACATACATAAACGATTTGAGATGATATCCAAAAATAGGGTAAGAATTGATAAAATCAGGTTCCACAAAAATAAGAAACAAGACATGGATCTCCTGGAGTAGATAAATAAATGAAATAATTACTAGTCAAAAATGAATAATTGCCAAGGCTTCATCTAAGAAATTCAGACAACTTAAGACTATTACTACTTGGTGGAAAAGCAAGAGAAATAAGATGAAAGAAATACTAGTGAAAAATGAATAGTAATAGACAAGGCTTCATCTAAGAAATTCAGACAACTTAAGACTATTACTACTTGTTGGAAAAGCAAGATAAATAAAATGAAAGAAATACTAGTGAAAAATGAATAATAATAGACAAGGCTTCATCTAAGAAATTCAGACAACTTAAGACTATTACTGCTTGTTGGAAAAGCAAGAGAAATAAGATGAAAGAAATACTAGTGAAAAATGAATAATAATTGACAAGGCTTCATCTAAGAAATTCAGACAACTTAAGACTATTACTACTTGTTGGAAAAGCAAGAGAAATAAAATGAAAGAAATACTAGTGAAAAATGAATAATAATTGACAAGGCTTCATCTAAGAAATTCAGACAACTTAAGACTATTACTGCTTGTTGGAAAAGCAAGAGAAACAAGATGAAAGAAATACTTGTCAAAAATGAATAATAATTGACTGTTAATATAGACCAGCACCCGGATATACCCTCTTTCCGATTTTGGTGCCACTTGATCCCCAAAATAACTCATACACCCATTTACTTCTGCGTTACCCTTCTGTCAAAGTGGATGTCTCTTAGAAGACCGAACTTCAAAAGGAACCGTCTGCTGGTACATCAGAAACACTTCAGATCAACACCACTTTCTCCCATTGTACATGGTTTGTCCATAGTATCACACACACGTACGCATACACGTAATATATATATATATATATATATATATATATATATATATATATATATATATATATTAGTGTACTAGTGTATATATATATATGTGTGTGTGTGTGTGTGTGTGTGTGCGTGCAAGTATACCCATGCCGTAAAAATTGACGCCAAGAAGGAATGTATTATAAGTGATATGTATTATGTTGTAAGTAATTTTCATTTAATTCAAGTACAATTTTTTTCTGGGTAAGAAATGAGGAGGAAGTATGCAAAATAACAATAATTCATCCATCCAAATTCAAGTTCATATTTGTTTTTGAAAAGAAAAAAGAACTTTAGTTAAATAAAAATTATGAGAGACAGACATGAGTTACAGGCAACATTAGTCAAGTTGAATATTTGTTTTATGAATTTTATTTTATTTTCATCCCCAATTAAGAAGAAATAAATAAATATAATTTATGTACATATGTGAAAAACAATGAAATGTTGTTATATGTTTGTTTTTTTCTTTTCCAAAAAATATGACTTAAATTTGTGCAGGTGGATCATCGCTTGCGTGAAAGATTCAGTATGTTTGCGCGTTCTTAGTTGTAACGGAGGATAAAAGAGATAGAATTTATTTCTTACTGTGAACTGTGTCGCCGTTGTTCGGAACGGTCACTTTGTAGTTTTCAGCGCGGTAGCTTTTTGCATGTGGACGTGAATTAGGGTTTTGACTTCTGCGCGTCTCATGTCAAAATGTTTTGCACACAGCCCCTCAATTGTTGCTCACAAAAAACTGATATATATATATATATATATATATATATATATATATATATATATATATATGTATATAATAAAATAAAGTTAATTGGTAATCGTATGGATAATTCCAGGGGGATATATATCCTGAGAGCGCAATGTAATAAACAGATAATTAATTAACAAATCAAATTGGAGACTTCAGAAAGCCATGGTAATTTATTTCGCAAAATCAATAATTCGATTTCACTTCGTCAGAACTGGCGGTTTGCTGAAGCGAAATCGAATTATCGATTTTGCGAAATAAAATATTAGCAAGATTTTCTGAGGTCTTCTATTTGTTAATTATATATATATATATATATATATATATATATATATATATATATATATATATATATATATATATGTAAAAGTGAACATTGAAGTCAACACTTAGAGGCGACAGTCTGTTTCATGCTAGACGCAATCGTCAGGCCACGAGTGCTGTTATTTTTCTCGGCTATTTATATATACGGGTCAGTGGTGCATTGTGGGTAGTCTATTTTGGCGGTTATTTTACCGGAAGTCGTTTATTTGTTTATTTATTTGGGTTAAATTATTTTGCCAGTCATTATTTATTTTTATTTTTTTATTTTTATTTCTTATCGTATATATTTATTTTTTTTTAATGTTTTTTATTTTAATCGGTGTTTTTATTAACGAAGTAAAAGTTTGTTTATATTGCTTATTTAATAGTTTTGTTTTGATTTGGGAAGATAATTAAAGCTATTTATTCAATTTTGGGGTTGATTGTTGTCGTTTATTCTAACTATTATTTTGGCGGGAACAGTTTTTAATTCGTTTATTACTTCATGTATTTATTTGGATTGATTTCTTTATTTGTTTTTTTTTTCTACCGTCTATGCTTTCAATACTTCTGCCACATCTGGTCTGTTCCCTTTTCTATGCATTTAGAGATTCTTGATAAAATACAAAGAATCTGTAATATTATCGGTTCTGACGAGACATCTCGGCTTCAGACACTTGCCGTAGCTTCCTTCGTCCCTTGTCTGTCTGTCTCTCTCTCTCTCTCTATATATATATATATATATATATATAAAAGTGAACATAGAAGTCAACACTAAGAGGCGACAGTCTGTTTCATGCCGTATGCAATCGTCAGGCCTGACGATTGCATCTAGCATGAAACAAACTGTCGCCTCTAAGTGTTGATTTCTATGTTCACTTTTATATTTACATACGCTCTATCTCTGATATTGAGCACTTTATTCCATAAATATAGCACATCTTAAGACTATATTTCTTCATTATATATATATATATATATATATATATGAGGAGGCACAGTGGAGTAATGGATAGCGGCTTACGTGCTAATACCCTTGGGAAAGGTATGAATCCTCTTCTTCTCCCTCCAGCTATGGGTAAATAGCAGGACAGACTGGGTTCTATAGCCTTGGATGGTTATTGTGTGTGTGTGTGTGTGTGTGTGTGATGAACTCTTCTGTCGTTTCGGTTCAGTTTCTAATCCTGTACTTGTCCCCGTCGCCTTAACTCTCTCGACAGTGGACTTGTTGCTCAGGTGGAATAGCAAAGAAGGAACGCCGAACTGAACTGCCGACTATCCACACAGAAGATTTGTTTAGAGTGGTGAAGGCTTGTGTAGAACCAGCCACACTTATTGAAGGTGCTGATAACAAGGAGTTGGTCTAAATATTTGCTACGAACACAATGAACAACACCTCTCAAGGTTTTATTATCACGAAGATATACCTCTCCGGTTCTAGCAGTGCACAGAAGAGTGCAGAGCCTTTCGATGGTAATTTCACGTGATTTAGCTTGCCTATTGAAGCGGTTTATAGGGTTTGGCGCGTGGAGATTTAGGGGATGGGTGAAGACCAGTGTTGTCCGTCCATCTTAATAATAAGTGCAGCAGCCGAGTAACAAAGGTGCTACTTCTACTCACTGCCACCTTCACGCATAGAACATACGCTGGATATCGGAGTACACAGTTCGTCATCAATGTGCAATATATTGCTACAAAGTATAAATTATAAAATATAAGAGAAAAAAAAAAATATATATATATATATATATATATATATATATATACATACATACATACATACATACAAAGAAACAATCACACATAGAATCAATCAGCAATATTAATGCTATTATTGGCGACATCCATCGCTAGTAGTGTATAATGTATGCATTAAAATACTGTTAATCCATAGAGTGACGTGATCCTCATTTATAAAACAGTTTTCTGTTGTTTCCAGTTTATATGTTTTTTAAATGCACTTTCGAATAATCCTTTATTCATCGTCAAGCATATGTTTTCCTTATAAAATCAAAAACTTGAAGACCAAATTATTGTTTGTCGACCGAAAGATGTTTTTTTTTGAATATGTGCTATTATTGACGGTTGTGTACAATCTCGGAAGGTGCAAAGACGCAACGCTAATTTTTTCAAAATTTTAAGTGAGAATTTTATTTGAACTGTGATGTGGTAAATCCACGTATTCTATTTTTACAAGTGTATTCCGTTTATATGTTATGAACTAAGTATATAGTTCAATTAATATAGTGTAATGTCTTAGTAGTAGTTTTTTTATAGAAATTTTTTTGTACTGCGGATCGATAATGCATACATTATACACTACTAGCGATGGATGTCGCCAATAATAGCATTAATATTTCTGATTGATTCTATGTGTGATTATTTCTTTGTATATAAATTATATGCTGCCTAATGTTTTATATATATATATATATATATATATATATATATATATATATATATATATATATGGTAATAGTTCTCATGAGTTGTTATTCTTATTCCTCCCCTCCACTACAGGCAAATTGTACATATAGGAACTAGTTAGGCCTTCATAGAGACCTCGAGGTATTATGGTGGCTGTAGTAAAAATGGTAAATAAGAATGTTTTGTTTTGGTGTAAGTAATACTGTGCTATGTTTGGGTCAGTAATTGTGCCTTAGCTAATTTTAAGATAAGACAGATTGAAGACCAGCGTTTCCCTGTCCTACTTTTTGGCTTCGTGCCATATTTGTGCATTTGCAAAATAAATGTTACTTTCCTCTATGGTACCTAGACTTTATAAATTTAAGTGCACTAGATCGACGGCAAGGTCTCATCATTTCATACTTGAAACGGTTAGAGGAACCGTAAGTTCTATGTTAACAGTTTCTTCTCTCTCATTTTTGGCTCATATAAACATTTATATACAAGAAACTATACACTGTTTTGTTTTGTTTGGTTTGTTTTATTTTACGGCATGTCAAGATCAATTATTTATTTACTGCTGGCAATTTTTATTGCTGGTAATATTTTCCTTAAAAAATGTATTGCTGGTAATATTTTTTCTTCAAAAAATGTATTGCTGATAATTTTGTAAAAAAATTTATTGCTGATTTACAAAGTATTTCTGGTATTATTTTTACACATTCATGGTGTTTTGACCCCATTTAGTGGGGTTAAGTATTTTCCCATAGTTGGTACCCTAACTGGAGCTACCACCCCGGTCAGGGTAGACCTGGGAACACCCACGATTAAGAGGTGGTTCCACACTCCTCAAAACCTCCTGATCAGAGGCCTTGCTGCTGGACGTAGTTTATCATCTTACCCAGGACGGTCTATTTTGTTTGGTTTCTTGTATATAAATTGTAATCATTGTAAATATTCTTTGGGGTTTCATTTTTAAATAGTGTTTTTTTTATTTTCATTCTCTACCCCCACAGACAAATTGTACATATGGGAACGAGGTAGGACTTTATAGAGTGTCTGAGATATTATGCTTGACTGCCGTAAGAATGGTAATGTAGGAACATGTTGCTTTAGTGTAAAGAATACTGTGGTATGTTTGGGTCAGTAATAGTGGCTGGTCTTAAATCTATCTAGATTTAAGACCAGCCTTCCCCTTCCCCACCTTTTGACCTTGTGACAAGTTTTCGTATTAAAATAAAATAAATATTGCTTTCCACTTGGCTACCTAGACTTCACAATTTTAAGGGCAGTACTGGATTGGCAGCAATTTTACAGTTGAAATGGCCAGATATAACCGTAAGTTCTATGCTAACAGTTTCTTCTCGCACACCTCTTTTCCAGCTTCATACTTCGCAGTCAATTAAGGACAGTCACGTGGTACATAAGCCAAAACGGACAAAGGTGACGATATTAGCCTGAAGGAACCAATGGAAGTTCTCAATAAATCGCCTATGAAATTCAGTGTGAAATTAAATAAAACAAATATTAATTTTAAAACAATTTAATTCAATATTAAATACCTTTTCAAGTTTTCTTTCCGTGGTGGGTTTTTTCTGTTGTTCTTCTTCTTCGTTCTGAACAATCAGGAAAAAAAAATCATTATATACTGCGTGCCAAATTATTATCGAGATAACTTTTTACTAATATTTGAGTGATTTGAGTGTGCCAAAATGCCAAATTATTGAGTGGAAGAAATTGTAAACAGAAACATTAATAAGGAGCAAGAAAAAAAGAAGTGTAATCAGGAAGAGAGTAGATGGCAATTGACATTGCATTTAAATTTTTGAAGATTAAAGAGTTGGCTGGAAAGCATGGAGCCGGAAAAGAGTTCTACAAGCGAGAAGTGCGAGAAAAGAAACTGTTAGCATAGAACTTACGGTTACAAACTCAACTGTAAAGTCTAGTACTGTGCTTAAATGGTAGACTTAAAGATATGTGAATTTATTTAAAATGCATATAGAATGTTCCACAATCTCTATCGTCTATGTTGACTGATTTTATCAGTAGCTATATATTGTGAGCTCTGGGGGCTTGCTTGGGGAATTAGTTGGAGATTCGTATCCAGCTGTGCTGTTCAAACTCTCTGTCTCCGGGTAGAGAGGATCCCCAGATGAGGCAATGTCGAAGGGCAGAGTTTCGTCTCGAGAAACAGCTACCTGATCCCGTTTTATACGGGGTCTACGGGAAATGTTTGACCAAGCCTACGGGCTTGGATACCTCACATTAAATTTGGCCTTGTGCCACATCTGACCGCGTGAGGCTGTTGGTAGATATCCTTGCTTGAGGAATTACTAGCCTACCACCCGATTCCCTGTCTTTCAGTAGTGTACTCTCTTTTACAATAAACCTCTCTTCTTTCATCTATGCGCGTGTTACTGTTCCTTCACTCGAGTACCACCTTTGTCTGTCTGCAACCTCTTTAATGATACAACAGAAATTTTATCTCCATAATCTATCTTACATATTTATAAGTGTACTATTCGTCCATCCTTAGAATATTATTGCCACCCGAGGACCTGCTATATATTTAGAGATTCTTGATAAAATCTAAAGAAGAATTAGCAATATTATTGGTCCTGATCTGGTGTCTCGGTTAAAGTCACTTTCTCACCGCCGTAAAATTGGTACCCTGTGTCTTTTCTATAACTAGTTTCATGGTAATTGTTCGGATTAGCTTTTCGCTATGGTACCTAGACTTTTTGAATTTAAGCGCATTACTAGAATGGCGTCGAAATCTCATCAATTTACAGTTGAATTGGTTATATGTAAGTGTAAGTTCTATGTTTATAGTTCTTTTCTCGCACTTCCCGTTCGTGGAACTTTCTTCCGGCGAAGGAAAATCCCTATATTCTAGGCCCCGCCAGTGGATTGTCACACAAACATGAGTACAAGCCTATCAGCATTTCCAGTTGAGACCGAGAAGATTCCAAAACATTAAGTGGCCAACAAAATCTACGAACAATATAAACCAGTGCCAGTGCAAAGATCTCGTGACCCCCACCCCACCCCCACCAATATATGATACGTCGCCCCGCCCCAACACTTTACTATATCCCAGTTTTCATGAGTTAGTAATCATTATAAAATACAAATTTTCTTGTAAGCTAATTATGTATAATAATGGATCATATGCAATATAGGTGAACAATTCAACTAGAAAAATTAAAAATAAATACAATGTATCTAATTACAAAATCGAAACATGTCATAATAGATGATTCCATCTTAAATAAATTCACATATCTATAAACCTACTATTTAAGCACAACTAGACTGGCGACAAAGTGTTACCAATTTACAGTTGATTTGGTAACCGTAAGTTCTATGCTAACAGCTTCTTATCTCGCATTTCTCGCTTGTGGAACTACTTTCCGTCTCCATTCTTCCAGTCAACTCTTTGATCTCCAAGTGTTTCAATGCAATGTCAATCGCCATCTTCTGCCTTCCTGAGCCCTGTTGCTTTATTGTCTTTTTACTCACTCCCCTCCCCAGTAGAGTCTTCTCACCCTCTTTTTTATTCCATGTAAACCCCTGGGAGAAATGATTAAATAAAAAAGAAAAGAAAAAGAAAGAATGAATGAAAAGTTAACTAGCCTATCCGAGTTCAATGAAAACATTCTATTTTGCAATGTGTAAAGACGACCTGAAAAGCTGGAATATTGTTGGTATTCTATGTTGTTCGGCTAAAAATAAGTCGCCATTTTGTTTTGGAAATCAGCACTTTGCATATGAGTGAGTATATGTTGTATAGTAAGTATTTATGTGTTCCCGGAACAGTTTATCCCATAAACAATATTGACGGACTCATATGAGTCCAGGTTAAATTCAGAAACAGAAGACAATGAATTTAAAACAAACAGCTATTATATGCATATATTAACAAACAAGAGTAATTGCGTGTCTATAGATTGAAATGAAAGGAAAAGCCATTGAAACTAGCTATAAGAACGTGCTTGTTGTATGCGTGTGTGTGTGTTAATGGGAGAGAGACAGGCGTGTGGGATACACGTGTATGTATGTTCGTGTGTGCGAGAGTATCATGAAAATGAACGTGTTCCAGTGGGGAACACTTTACCCACGTGCGGCTACATCTAAAAGGAAGATTTAAAAAGTGGAAGATACAAAATATGATCGCCTTTTTATAGACTTCAAGAGCGGCCTCTAACGAGCATTTTTTGGCAAAACCAATTCGGGTAATCCATAGTGTAAATTTAAGTTTTTATCTCATGTCACTTATTTGCATATTCATAAAACCAAAGAAAAAAAAAAGTTAAAAACTGCGAGAGAATAACAAATATTTCAGAGTAAAAGTAATCGTCTACTTTTGTATTCCGATCGGAAGAAATGAATTGAAATTTAAATCCTTACCATTTTCCCTGCTAAGCTTTTCATCTGTTTCAATTGGTTTTGCAGGGCTTCGATCTCGTGTTTCTTGTTTTCTTGCACGGCCTGAAGTCACAAAAAGATTTGTTGGTTGTTTTTTGTTTAGTGGCATATCGACACTTCTATCAGTTATTTAATGCCGAAATCTAAATATGAAAATTCGAACTTTATAAATAATTCAAGAGAATTGCCATCATTTCATGATTTATTCGGAATCGGTGTTTGCACTTCCAATTTTACAAAGTCAAAAGAGGAGGGAAAACTTGTTATTCTTTACAAGAAAGCAATTTAAACATACCCCAACTATTTTTAAATTAAAAAAAAGAAATTAACAAGGTATGCCAAATTTTGAAATTTACTATAAAAGTGGTAATTTTAGAAAAATGTATTGTTGGTCATTTCGCTTTAAAATGTATTGCTAGTCATTTTGCTTTAAAATTTATTGTTGGTCATTTGCCTTAAAATATATTGTTGGTCATTTTGCCTTAAAATGTATTGTTGGTCATTTTGTTTTAAAATTTATTGTTGGTCATTTTGCCTTAAAATGTATTGTTGTTCATTCTGTATTAAAATTTATTGTTGGTCATTTTGCCGTAAAATGTATTGTTGGTCATTTTGTTTTTAAATTTATTGTTGGTCATTTCGCTTTAAAATGTATTGTTGGTCATTTTGTTTTAAAATTTATTGTTGGTCATTTTGCCTTAAAATGTATTGCTAGTCATTTTGTTTTAAAATTTATTGTTGGTCATTTTGCCTTAAAATGTATTGTTGGTCATTTTTTTTAAAATGTATTGTTGGTCATTTTGTTTTAAAATTTATTGTTGGTCATTTTGCCTTAAAATGTATTGTTGGTCATTTTGTTTTAAAATTTATTGTTGGTCATTTTGCCTTAAAATGTATTGTTCATTTTGTTTTAAAATTTATTGTTGGTCATTTTGCCTTAAAATTAATTGTTGGTCATTTTGCCTTAAAATGTATTGTTGGTCATTTTTTTTTTAAATTTATTGTTGGTCATTTCCCTTTAAAATGTATTGTTGGTCATTTTGTTTTAAAATTTATTGTTGGTCATTTTGCCTTAAAATGTATTGTTGGTCATTTTGTTTTAAAATTTATTGTTGGTCATTTTGCCTTAAAATTAATTGTTGGTCATTTTGCCTTAAATGTATTGTTGGTCATTTTGTTTTAAAATTTATTGTTGGTCATTTGGCCTTAAAATGTATTGCTAGTCATTTTGTTTTAAAATTTATTGTTGGTCATTTTGCCTTAAAATTAATTGTTGGTCATTTTGCCTTAAAATGTATTGTTGGTCATTTTTTTTTAAAATTTATTGTTGGTCATTTCGCTTTAAAATGTATTGTTGGTCATTTTGTTTTAAAATTTATTGTTGGTCATTTTGTTTTAAAATTTTATTGTTGGTCATTTTGCCTTAAAATTTATTGTTGGTCATTTTGCCTTAAAATGTATTGTTGGTCATTTTGTTTTAAAATTTATTGTTAGTCATTTTGCCTTAAAATGTATTTTTGGTAATTTTTTTAAAGAAATTTATTGTTGGTCATTTTGCCTTAAAATGTATTGTTGGTCATTTTGTTTTAAAATTGTTGGTCATTTCGCTTTAAAATGTATTGCTAGTCATTTTGTTTTAAAATTTATTGTTGGTCATTTTGCCTTAAAATGTATTGTTGGTCATTTTGCCTTAAAATGTATTGTTGGTCATTTTTTTTTTAAATTTATTGTTGGTCATTTTGCCTTAAAATGTATTGTTGGTCATTTTGTCTTAAAATTTATTCTTGGTCATTTCGCTTTTTAACCTGGGAATAACAGAAATTAAGACGTGGTTCCACGCTTCTAAAAAATTTCAATCCTCCCGATCAGAGAGACCCTTGCTGCTGGATGTAATTCATCGTTGTACCCAGGACAATCACAGAATGGATAAAAATATGCAAAAAACCCTACTTTTATAACATTTCGAATATTTCTGAGACAATAATAATAATAATAATAATAATAATAATAATAATAATAATAATAATAATAATTCTTCATATAATTATAAATTATTCGATGTCGGTTAATCAGCCGACCGACATTGGTTGTTGCATGTTCGTTTCCACTTTCAAACTCACTCAAAGAAAAGAAAAAGATAATTTCTAGGAATGCGATTAATGTTGGTAATGATATTGATAATAATAGCCGTTTCCCTATAAGGAAACATTTGGAATTCATATACCGAGCAGCCAGTACTGTTTCCGGTTGAAATTCATAAAATCTCTCTCTTAAAATCTTTTTTCCAAGAAAATAGCCTTCTCAATTCCAGTAGCTGTTATCACTCTTTCCATTATAGATGGAGGTTTTATTTTGAAGTATTGTGGAATGTCAACATCTTAATTATGCCATTATTTTCTCTCAAGTTACATATGCTATCCTTTTTAGTTGTTACTGCTGTTGGTTGTCCTAAAGTGATGTGGTTCCTGTTATTTGGTACAGTTGTCCGTGGATCTAGTGCCAGTCCATAATCAAAGAAGTATGACCTTTGCCCAGACCATCAAACTTCACTTACTCAAAGACTTTTTTCGTCGTTGATCTTAGAAAGCGGTTGTATACAGCTGACAATTTAAATATTTCTGACTGCGTTTGGCGCCATACACGACATTCATATTTTTATATAAGTAAAAGGATTCCCTTGATTACTACAATCTTAGGTTATTCAAGGCTGGGGTTAATCGTTATCTCTCACACCTATACAGACAAATGACCTCAAAACGTAACGCTCTTCCTCGAGTGGCCCCCGGGCCTTGCGACAGGTGAACCTCACTGTAAAAAAAAAACAAAAAAAACAAAAAAAAAAAAAAAAACAACAAAAAAACTTCTTAGATATTTAAATTGTTGTACTTGTTTCATTTTGGTTGCTCCAATTTGTAATTTTCGTTTAGCAAAGGTTAACAGCCATGCATTCCGTCTTATTGCTATGTCTTTCATTAAATTCTGTAGGCGTTCTTGTAGGTTCCTTTCCGTGTCTGTTATCAACACTGAGTCACTTGCAAATCGTATGTTGTTAACCTTAGAACACTAACCATCAAAAGTTAGACCATTACTAATCATGGGTATATCATACCCGATTTTGAAAATAGCAAAAAAAAAAAAAAATTAAATATAAATCTTTATTTGAAATATTTTACATGCAGGCACTTCAAACTGTGTACTTTGAGTTAACATTAATAGGAACTGAAAAACATATTATTTAGGTAGGAAAATCAGGTACTGAAAATTGTAATTAAAAATAGGAAAATATGCGCTGGCTACTATATACCCATGGCTAGTGTTCTAGGTTTAAATAACTCTTTGAGATTGATATGACGTAAAACAAAATAAACCAAACCAAATAAGTTTGTCGACAAAAATCATCTTTACTAAATTATGTCAATGAAATTTATCTACAAACTGATTACTTCCAAAGAAAAATATTCAATTCATACGAACCTATCTTGAAAAAAATCTTGCCAGCATTAACCCTAGAACGCTAACCATCAATTAAAGTTACAACACTACTAACCATTGGTATATCATACACGATTTTGAAAATATCAAAAAAAATATTTAATATAAATTATTATTTGAAATATTTTACATGCAGTCACTTTAAACTTTGTACTTTGAGTTAACATTAATAGGAACTGAAAAACATTTAGGTAAGAAAATCAGGTACTGAAAACTGTAATTAAAAATAGAAAAATTTGCGCTGGGTACTATATAACCATGGCTAGTGTTCTAGGGTTAAGTTTAACAATAATAACACTTGTGTTTTTACACAGTTGATAAATTTAATTATTCACACTAAAAGAACTCGGCGGAAGTTCACACGTTAACGTCATGCGCAGTAGAAGCGGAGAATGTTATTGATGAGGAATTCAGAATTTAAAGGTTTTCAAAGGACTGAATTTTTTTTAGTTTGGTTTATATCAGGGCTGATGTGAACTACACCCTAGACCTGGGCAAGCTTGATTGGGGGCCTCGAGCAATTCTTTGTGAAGCTCGCTATCTTATCAACATTTGCACCTACATTTATATACGTTACAAATTAAACTAAGCACAACTTATCGTGGATTTTGACGTTATTCTGAGCTTTTTATTTTTTATTTTCGCTCAAATCTGAATTTGTTTTGCTAATGCTAAGTCTCGAAAAATCACTATATAAAATTTACTATTTTTTATCCATAATGTCCAATGTGTTAAAATTATTCAACTTTTTAACATGAAAAATCACAAGTTGATGTTAAAAATTGCCACAAAACATTTTTTTAATCAACTTCAACCCGGTCAAGGCAGTAAAGCCACTAAGACGCAAAGAGTTACTGGGTGTGGAAGAATTAGAAAACGGAAACATTACCAAGGAGTTAGAACAAAAGAAGAGTAATCAGGAGGAGAGTAGACAGCGATTGACATTGCATTTCAATTTTTGGCGATCGAAGAGTTGGCAGGAAAGCATGAAGGCGGAAAAGATTTCCACAAGCGAGAAGTGCGAGAAAAGAAACTTTTGGCATAGAACTTACGGTTACCAACTCAACTGTAAATTGGTGAGAACTTGTCACCAGTATAGTATTGTGATTAAATGGTAGGCTTATAGATATGTGAATTTATTTAAGATGGAATGATAGATTATAAAATTGTATTTATTTTCAATTTTCCCAAGTGACTTTGCAATCGTAAGTTCTATACTAACATTTTCTTTTGTCGCTTGTGGAACTCCTTTCAAGTTCCATGCTAGGTTGGTGCAAAAATAATGACGTAATAATGTCGTTTTTTTGACGTTAAAAATACGTGAAAAAACGACATTATTACGTCATTATTTTTGCAGTAACCTAATAAAAAATTAATCGCTACCTACTCTCTTCCTGATTACTCTTTTCCGGCTCAGGATTAAAGTTTCTGTTCCTAAGTCTTCCACACCCAGTAACCCCTTGTGTCTTAGTGGCTTTACTGCCTTTGCATGGGGGAGCGATTAAAAAAAAATAAATAAATAAAATCTTTTATAATACTATAAAGTGTAGAGAGTGAAGTGGCTTTGCAAAATAAGAAAGAACTGTTATGTGTCTCTTGTTGACAAAAGAAAAAATAATTAGATCTTATCAGTTTGAATATAAAAAGCACATACCTTGAGCTCCTGGTTTTGTTCTTTTTGGTCGACTTTATCAAAATAATCAAATATCTGTCGATACAGCGTATTTTTTCGCGTCTTCTCATCATCGAGTGGTAAGAAATTCCGGACAGGTCCTCGTATGTTTTCGTACAGATTCTGTATAATGCGAACAGCCACATGTCGAACCTCTTCAGCATTGTGAGGAAGACAAGCGTTGTTGCAAAAATTCATAATATCTTCAACGGTTACACCTGGACCATTACTGACAAAAAAAAAAAAAAAAAAAAGAATATATAAATATAAAAGGAGTAAATTATATAAAAATGCATCTGGAATATATTGGAGCATTGCACATACAGCTGTAGACAGAGTTATTCGCCCCCCTCTGAATATTTGCATATTTTTTAAGGAAATGCGAATATTAGCAAATACTTACTGAATTTAGCATAAATAGTTGATTTCGTATTTAGTTTGTAATAATTCGTGAAATACTTTCAATCTATTATATTGATAATTATGGATTTTCAAAAAAATTAGTTCTGTCCATAATTATTCCCCCCCACACCACTCATGGAAATTATGAAATAATATCGCTCAATGGCAATTGTGATGTGTTTTTCTATAATTTGGCAAATAATATATATATATATATATATATATATATATATATATACCTGTTCTTTATATATATATGTATATATATATATAAATGGTGCTTTTTCTTTCTCTTTTCGCCTTCTTTCTTTTTATAAAAAAACACCTACGTACATATATATATATATATATATATATATATATATATATATATATATATATATATATATTAGGTTGGTGCAAAAATAATGACGTAATAATGTCGTTTTTTGACGTATGTTTTAACGTCAAAAAACGACATTATTACGTCATTATTTTTGCCCCAACCTAATATATATATATCTGTCAGTAAAAACACACGCCCACACATACACAAAC
Source organism: Acanthosepion lycidas (assembly GCA_963932145.1). Taxonomy (NCBI): domain Eukaryota; kingdom Metazoa; phylum Mollusca; class Cephalopoda; order Sepiida; family Sepiidae; genus Acanthosepion; species Acanthosepion lycidas. The sequence continues at coordinate 50,519,254 of OZ010612.1, forward strand.
ATATGCAGACACAAACAACGCAGTACACGTACACCAACACACACCCACATCAACAGGAGGACCATCAGGTAATAAAAGTAATAACCTACTAAGCTTACAGTGACATATCATTATCGTTGAAAGTATTACAATCCTAATAGTAAGTTAAATTTATAGCGGTGTTTACAGTTAACGGTTAGTTCATGTCTTTGTTTTATATCTTTGATTTATATCTTTGATTTAAGAGATTTTTTTAAAAGAGTCGTGGAGATATTTCCTGTTTCATCGCTTTTTGTGTGTGTATATATCTAAATACGTCTACGTGGTTATTTATTAGGTTAGTGCAAAAATAATGTCGTTTCCTCGCATATGTTACTATGTGAGAAAACGACATTATTTTTGCACCAACCTAATATTATAATCTGATTGTGCATGTATTGTCTTTTGCAAGATGTCATCCCCCCCTGCCTCTGTTTATGCCTCAAATGTTGTCATGAAGTTCAGAGCAACATTTGATCTTAACATTTATTCCAACTTAATTTCTATAAAAACAAAAGGAATAGAATAACATATTTATTTTTTCTTTTTTCCTCAGTAATTTTATCATTTTAAACTTAATATAAATTAAATTTAAATTCTAAAATGGGTAATTTTTAATTCCAATTTTTATTGTATAAATTAATATTTATTAGTGAGAATAAATTATATTTTAGTCTAACCCCAACATTAAAGCATTAAATAATTATTATAACCTTAGTTCGTTGTCAATTTTTTTGAATTCTCGTATACTTGTATTTTGATTGGTCATTCTAGCTTATGTAATGGCGTTTCCCCTTAGCGAGGGGTGTTTGATTGATTTGAACCTTTTAATACCCTTTATTCTACATTCAACATCATCACTTGAAAAGACACCAGAAGTGTTGAAACAAAATGACTATTTTTGTAGTGATTTTATAACATATTTATTCTCGAATAAATAATTGTATTTGCAATACTCTGTATTGAGCACTCTTTTAAGAATAGTATTTGTTGGTTATTGGAATTTATTCCGTATACACCAATATATATATATATATATATATATATATATATATATATATATATATATATATAATAAACCCTCTACACAAATTTTCGATAGAAAAACTCTGAAAATCAGTTATTCCTGCATTAACAACATATATAATATTATTAACTCACACAACAACCTATTATTAAAAACATTTTATGACAGCAACACATCAGAAAACAAGCCTCCTTGTAATTGTAGAACCGGAACTAACTGCACAGTTGGAAGTCTCTGTAATTCGGAAAATGTGGTATGCCAATCTACGATTTTTCCGAAAGAAAATATCAATGATAAAAAACAATACATAGGTATATCGGCCGTGAGTTTGAAACAGAGACTTTACAATCATCAACATTCCGTCTCCAAGGCTTGTTTAAGATACTAAACTGCTCTATCCAGACGTTATTGGAAACTTAAAGATGGAAGCTTCACCCCACAAATTAAATGGGATATCATCTGTCAGTCTCTGACTCCCAACAATTTCCGGAACAGCCGTAATCTATGCATACAAGAGAAATTTATAATGATTAAATATAAAAATTCTGACCAATCAGAGAATTTAATATATATTTTCATTATATTTTACCAAATATTTGTTCGCTAAAAGAAGCATAATGTTTAACAGACAAAAAGAATTATAACCTGGAGTTTGGAAGTCCGATTTCTTTGTAGATTTGTTCAACCAATTCGGCTCGACTTTGAGCCAATCTTGGTGCTATTGTTGGTTTGAACGGTCGAACACATTCATTGGGAACAACATTTGTTGCCTGTTAAAAAAAAAAAATTGAAAAAGAAATTAACCTGGAAAAAAGGAACAACAAAATCAGGGCAAATATAAACCTTCGTCAGTTCCCCACCCCCCCAAAAAAAACAACAAAAAAGCGTTTTTTTCCCATAACACCGGTTTTATTTTAACCACTTTCACTCCCTTTTATTGTGTTAAAAACCGATAATTTGAATTTATTTTGTTGATTCTATTTCAGTCTAAAAGCCTTGTCCCTAACGCCTCGAAGACCAAACTGCAATAAAATAAAAACTTCAATAATACAATAAAATTAAAATAGGGCGAAACCTTTTGGACACCTATATATATATATATATATATATGTAAGCAAATATATGGATATAGATCCGACAGTATGAAGAAAAATATATATATATGAAGAAAAATATACTGAAAGAACAAACAAAAATCCTAATATGCGATTATGCTGTTTTAATGTTTAATGTCAACGTCGGACGTTTCGGTCTAATAGACCATCTTCAGGACATATTCATAAAACATAATTAACATAGACCATATACAATTCAACATGAAAAAGACGATGGACATAAGAGCAAGACCAATCCAAACAGATTACTGGAATCTTTTATAAGATCAGCGTTCCGTTTAAATATGATCACGTGGTCGTCACGTGGGCGATGTTGTGAAAACGTATTCCTAAAATTTGAGTATTTTGAATGAAGATTTTAAAATATTTTCATAATAAAAACCTTAGGCGGATTTATGAAGCAGGCATAATATCTGTCTCACGCACGGTGAATACTAGACCTGGCTGATTTAATATTTCCCCTTTTCTAGCAAGACTAATGCTCGCCAAACGTACATATAACTTTTAGATCAAAATAAATTCTTTTCGTTTTTCATTCAAAATGCTGAAAATTTAGTAATACGTTTTCACAACATCGCCCACGTGACGACGACGTGATCATATTTAAACGGAACGCTGATCTTATAAAAAATTTCTGTTATCTGTTTGGATAAGTCTTTTTCGTACGTCGTCTTTTTTATCGTATTTTATTTATTTTATGGATTTTATACGATACCAGTCAGAGCTTTACATACGGATTGTTTGTTTCTGGAGTGAGTTGGACGAGCTGTGTTGACCTATCTGATAAGTTTTGCAAATCTTTTTTTTTCTTTTTAATTTTTGTTTAAAAGCCTTTTGTTTTTGAGTTTTCTGTAGTCGTACATTTTTTTTTTGGTTTTTCTTTCTTGCCTTTTTATCCCCCCACCCTCACTGTTTTGTTTGTTTTCCTTGGTTTGATCCTTTATTGAAATTTATTTTTGTTTGTCCACCGTTTTTCTTTATGTTTTTCTTTTTATTTTACTGCAAAAAAATATTGTTTTAACACTTAAAAGAGATTCGTTCTGTCGTGGTGGTCGTCGCAGGCCACCATGGACGAGAACGTAAACAATACACCACCGACGGTGTCTTTAGAAAATTCGGCCTGGTCTGAGAATAGGCCGAAAAAGAAAAAAGATGCCGTATACTACGAAGCTCAGAGAGAGACCTTTGAAGGGTCGTTTAAGGAAAATGAATTCCTTACGATCCCGGAAGCACTGGAAGCAGTGGAAAATAAGATCATTTCCCTGCTGACGTCCGACGTGAAAAGTCGGAAATTAACCGGAGTCAGCAGGGAGACAATGGAAGAGGTCTTAAAGACCTTAAAAATTTATCCAAAGGTGCTGGCTAGGAGGTCAAACGCAATGTGGGACATTCTCTTACCAACAGAACTGGATGCGAAGCAGTTGGCAGGCAGCGTGTTAACAACAAAAAACCTCAAGCTGCAAACGGAATACATGGGCACACGTAGGACTAAAATAACAGTCCACGGAGTGCCTGTGGACATCTCGGAGGACAGAATGGGGGCCTTCTTCGCTCAGTATGGAAAAGTGGAGGAGGTCAAAGCGATACTGAGCAAGTCCGGCATTGCCACGGGTGACGTTGAACTGCAGGTGACCATGAGCCAGGAAGAATTTAGGAGAATTCCCAACACCCTGGTTTGCAGGAAAAGAAAGATGTGGGTAGTGGTGGAAGGCAGGCGACCGAATTGTTGGGTGTGTGGTGTCCGGGGACACATGGCGAAAGATTGCCCAACGAAACAGCCTCAGCCTGTAAGCCAGCCCACGCCACCAGTAGCAGCAGTAGCGGTGAACGAAAAAAATCCAGAAGCAGATAAAAACGATGACGGCACCTGGAAGGAGGTTGTAAATGGAAGGAAGGGGAAGAATGTACCAGCTCCCCCCCAAAAGGATAAGCCTCAACCAGCACCAAAACAGCAGGTGGAAAAGAAAGAAGGGGAAAAAGAAGTGTCGAAAAAACAGTCACCCAAAAAAACCCCACAGAAACAGCAGCAGCAGCAGCAGCAACAACAACAATCACAACAACCACAGCAGCAGCAGCAGCAGCAACCAAAGGAACAAAGAGACAGTCCGATGGAAGTTCAACACATGCCTCCACCTCGAGTGGCGTCTCTGAAGAGGTGCAGAGAAGAGGAGGAGGAGGAGGAGGAGGAAGAAGAAGAAAGAAAAACACAAGAAAGTTGTTCTGGTCGTAGCCGGGCGGAACGCAGTCTGGTAAAAACCAGGAGGCGCTCCTTCCCGGCTTCGCCAATTAGACCGTCCTGCTCTCCCGGCATTAAGAGCTTCCCTTCCTCCCCTTCCCGTGCTACACCCCCCTCTCCCTCCAAATCTTCCCCGAGTTCGTTGAACACACCACCACACGCGTCCACCTCCTCCCCTCCCCATCCTGCTAGGGAGAAAAAGAAGAAAAAGAAAATGTTTGAGGGTCCCGAGTCAATTTGTAAAATTGACAAAGAAGAGTACATAAGGGGCCTGTCCAAACAAAGGAAGGCCCTGTTGGAGGTGCTGTACAAAACGACGGAGGTGGACGGCAAAAGTGTCGAGAACCCCCGTAATTTTCCAAAGACTCCAGGTGTCATTACCTGTATCAGAGACTCTGGTGGCAAACTGAAGGTGTGGAGCCACATATTCGAGGCCAGGGATGCCTTTCCGAACATTAAAATGTGCGAATTTGACAACCCCGTCTTAAAGAGATTGCGCAACTTTTGCTCTGGGAGGGTCCCGGTTTTAGTTCACCCCTCCTTATATAGGGCTATTAAATTAATGTACCCTATTGACGTCGGCGGTATTGTCCTGGGCGGTCGTATGACGACTGAATTGGGCACTGGCAGTCTGGGACAATCTGTCGGGGTCCTGCTCAACGCAGATTTCCGCCCCGTATGTGTATAAGGTTTTTGCACTTATTCTTTTTTCTTTTTGCAGGCCTAGACGATGGCAGTTAAGTTAGCTATACTGAATGTGAATGGCTTGAGGGATCGGGGTAAGGCTTCCCGCCTGCTCCGGGACCTGTTGTCTTTTGATGTGGATGTCGCCGCGATCGAAGAGACCCACTTTGTTTGCAGTTCCGATGCGTGTGTGCTGGAGGATGACTTTGTCGTTTATTCAGCATACGGGGACCGGTCTGCCAGAGGTGTTTCTTTGCTTGTCAGACGTACTCTCGATGCGAAGGTAGACCTTGTGCATACCGATGCAGAGGGCCGGTTGATCGTGGCCGATATTGCCGTGAAAAGTGGTTCGTTCCGAGTCGTTGCGGTTTATGCGCCCAATGACCAGAGGGAGCGGGTCTCGTTCTTTCGGCGGTTGGGGCCGTTCCTGGTGGATTCAACGCGCCTAGTTTTAATGGGGGACTGGAATGCCATCCTGGACCCCAAGTTAGACAGGGGGCGGGGTGCTAGCGGGAGAGGGGGCGATCGCAGCTTGGTCGATCTGATCGACGATTATGGTCTCGTCGATAGATACCGGGTCGATCATCCCAAGGGAAAAATGTGGACGTGGGCTCTTAATTGGCCTTTTGACAAGGTGGTTAGCTACCTTGACAGAATGTTAGTGAGAAGAGCCGACATAGAACTACTAGATTGCCCTACGTTCCACTGGGTAGGCTATTCGGATCACAAACTCGTTTGTGCCCGGGTGGCGTTAGACAATAGGCCTAGAATGGCTGGCTACTGGAAGTTCAATCTGTCTTTACTGGACAGGCGGGACTTCCAGGAGCAGCTAACTAGACTAGTGCAGCGGGAGCTAGTGGGGGCGGTTATCGGGAATAGGTGGTGGGAACGCCTTAAATGTAGGATTAGGTCCTTCACCACTGATTTCAGCAAACGGCTCGCTCTAGATAGAGCTGAAAAGGTGAAGACGCTTAAAGCTAGTTATTCCCGGGCGGTGGCTGGGGGGGATCCCCTAGAGATAGCCTTAGCTAAGGAGGCCCTGGATCGATCGAATAGCGAGCGGTACATGGGTCAGGTAATTAGACATAAGTTAAGCAAGATGTCTTCCGAAGCCGTGAACTTGGGCGCAGATCTGCGCAGGGAAGAGGTCCGTCGAGGTGGCGATCGTTACATTCGTGAAGTCAAATCCCCGGAGGGGCGTACTCTTCGGGCCACTGACGACATGTGCGGAGCGTTTCGGCGCCATTTCGAGAACCGGTTTACCAAGGAGCCTGGTCTCCGTGAGGAGGAGTTTCGTAGCTATTTGGCTGACTTTCCTCGGCTTTCGCCGACTGAAGCGGCTAGCTGCGAGGGAGAGATTACGGAGGGCGATGTCTACGCGGTTTTGAAGAAGGTCGGCAGAGGCAAGTCGCCCGGTCTGGATGGTTTGCCCTATGAATTGTACTTGAGGCTGTCGCACATCTTTGTTCCAATTTTGACTGCAGTGTTCAACAACTGGTTTCGGTCGGGGTCCATCCCCAACCGGATCACCAGGGGTGTGATCACTCTGTTGAAAAAGGGCAAAGGTGGTGGGGGGAACCTAGATGATTACAGGCCCATAACTCTGCTAAACACAGAGTTAAAGATTATGGCCAAGATCCTGCAGGAGCGTTTGCAGTCAGTTGCCGAGTCTCTGTTGGGACCTGAGCAGACTTGTTCTGTGAGGGGCCGAACAATTCAGAGCAACCTGCATCTGATCCGCACGATCATAGAGGGTGTAAAAGACGACGAAGAAGCCGCGCTGATCAATTTGGATCAGTCCAAGGCATTTGATAGGGTCGACCATCGCTACCTTGCAGCTGTCCTGCAGGCCGCTGGATTCGCACCCAACTTCTGCCGCTGGATTAGCCTCCTGTATCGCTCCCCCAGTGCGGTGGTACAGGTGAACGGAAGGCTGTCGGACGCGTTCGTGCTGTCTAGGTCGGTTCGTCAGGGTTGTCCGCTGTCGCCTCTCCTTTATGCTTTGGCGTTGGAGCCTCTCCTTCGCCGGCTGAAGGACGAGACCGGCAGTCCGGCCCTACGTGGAATTGCCGTTCCTGGAGGGTCTCGAGCCAGGGTTTCCGCGTACGCCGATGACGTATCTGCTTTCGTGTCGTCCCGCAACGACATTGAGGTGGTACAGAAGGCGCTTGATCGGTACGAGAAGGTGACAGGGGCCAAAATAAACCGCGACAAGTCGTCCGGCTTGCGGTTAGGTGCCTGGAAGGGGGTCGCTCTTCCGGGCCGCTTCGGTTGGACAGACGGTCCTGTCCGCATTCTTGGAGTGTGGTTTGGGCCTGACCTCCAGCTGGAGAAGAATTGGTCTGAAGTACGAGCAAAGGTCGATTCCGCCGGTCAGACTTGGAATCGACGGAGGTTGTCCGTGAAGGGCAGGGCGGAGGTGTGTGCTACATACATTTTCCCCCTGATTCTTTATCGATTGTCCGTACTTCCTCTCTGTAAGACTCACAAGAAGGCGCTCGAGCAATCGCTATCCTCCATTTTATGGAGGGGACGCGGGAATCGAGTCGACAGACGAGTCTGCACTAAACGTCCGTGTCATGGGGGGCTGGGAATGCCGCACCTGCCGAGTCACATCCGTGCCTCTAGGTTGGCTTTCCTACGCCGTGCATTGACTGGAGGAGATCCGATTCTGGAGGGGATTGTTAGGGACGCGTTCCCTGGCCTTACCATCAGTCCCCCCATCTCGCGGGTTGAGCGCGGTCGTAAACCCCGGGATCAATCGGTTTTCCTTCGCGAGTGTCGGTCGGCCTTGAGGGCCGTTCCCCGGTCCAGTGACCTTTCTCGGCCTAGGAAGGTCTTCTATCGTGAATTAGTGGAGAGGCCCGCGAGGGATCTCCTACGAGATACGCTCGGCTTGTCGGAGGAGGAGTACTGCTCCTACTGGTCTTGGGCGCCAGCGGCGGATTACCTCAGTAACCCTGAGTTTTCGCTTAGCTGGCGATTGGCTCGGAATCGGCTGCCTCTCAACGACAAGGCTTTCATATGGGGCTTGGCGGATTTGCCAGACTGTGAACGGTGTGGTCTTGGCTTAGAGGAAACGGCTGCGCACGCCTTCTACCATTGCCCCCAGGTCCGCCCCTTATGGGACCATGTCGGCGAGCTGACGGCTCGTCTCGCTCCCGAACAGCTTGTGTCCATTGATCGCGCATACGCGTGTGACAATGTGTCGCCCCCGTATTCCGGGATGAAACGGATGGTGTTTCTGACGCTGATGGCCACGGCTCGAATGGTGATTTGGACGACGCGAAAGGAGGAAGTCTTGCGAGGCAATCGTCTTTCTCATTCGGATCTGATTCGATTCTTTGAGCATCAGCTCAAGATGAAGATTAGATCGGATAGAAAACGATTGCATTCGACAGTCTTTAGCGAAAGGTGGGTAAAAGAAGCGAGCTTGCTTCGTGTGAACGGGGCTAGCCTTGATTTTCTCTTCTAGGTCAACCTATTGCACATCGGGGTGGCTTCCTGTGGAACCCTCCCCTTGGTTAGGTTAGACAAGCTTCAGTGTACCTAGTTAATGTGAGTAAGTGTTGTTCCTGGCCTGCATCCCGGCCGTTCTTTGGTTATGATCCAAGTCGAGATTCCCATCCTCCCCAGTTTGTTTTGACCCCCGCCCCATTTTCATCTCGACTGGGTCAGTTTTATATTTTCCCATTCCAGCCTAATATTTTATACTTTTTCCCACTCCCTTAGCGAGAGCGTCTCTTGATTTTGTCCCCTGGGCAGAATACAGCGGCCTCTCTGTTTTATGGGTTGGACGGTCCCTACTAACATCAATTATGTTTAGTTTGTATTTGTGTTTATTTTAAGTTTATTATTGGGTTCATTTCCCTCCCCTCTCATTTTATCATTATTAGAATTGTATATATATATATATCATCATTAGAATTTTCATGGTATGGGGCGCGATTTTGGTAGGTCTCCCTTGAGAGCACGTGGTATTATGGTGGTTGAAGGATTGTTTGGTGATGGACGAGTTCTTTTGGTGAATGTGTAAAATGTAATGTACGAATGGGTCGCGAATCTGATTAGCTAGGTATAAGATAGTTAGTGTTGACCAGCCTCTACCCCTCCCCTTTATTGGCCTTGTGCCACAATTTGTACTTTTTGTTCAAATAAATACCAGTCTTGCTCGTACGTCGTCTTTTTTATCGTATTTTATTTATTTTATGGATTTTATACGATACCAGTCAGAACTTTACATACGGATTGTTTGTTTCTGGAGTGAGTTGGACAAGCTGTGTTGACCTATCTGATAAGTTTTGCAAATCTTTTTTTTTTTTTTTCTTTTTAATTTTTGTTTAAAAGCCTTTTGTTTTTGAGTTTTCTGTAGTCGTACATTTTTTTTTTGTTTTTCTTTCTTGCGTTTTTATCCCCCCACCCTCACTGTTTTGTTTGTTTTCCTTGGTTTGCTCCTTTATTGAAATTTATTTTTGTTTGTCCACCGTTTTTCTTTATGTTTTTCTTTTTATTTTACTGCAAAAAAATATTGTTTTAACACTTAAAAGACATTCGTTCTGTCGTGGTGGTCGTCGCAGGCCACCATGGACGAGAACGTAAACAATACACCACCGACGGTGTCTTTAGAAAATTCGGCCTGGTCTGAGAATAGGCCGAAAAAGAAAAAAGATGCCGTATACTACGAAGCTCAGAGAGAGACCTTTGAAGGGTCGTTTAAGGAAAATGAATTCCTTACGATCCCGGAAGCACTGGAAGCAGTGGAAAATAAGATCATTTCCCTGCTGACGTCCGACGTGAAAAGTCGGAAATTAACCGGAGTCAGCAGGGAGACAATGGAAGAGGTCTTAAAGACCTTAAAAATTTATCCAAAGGTGCTGGCTAGGAGGTCAAACGCAATGTGGGACATTCTCTTACCAACAGAACTGGATGCGAAGCAGTTGGCAGGCAGCGTGTTAACAACAAAAAACCTCAAGCTGCAAACGGAATACATGGGCACACGTAGGACTAAAATAACAGTCCACGGAGTGCCTGTGGACATCTCGGAGGACAGAATGGGGGCCTTCTTCGCTCAGTATGGAAAAGTGGAGGAGGTCAAAGCGATACTGAGCAAGTCCGGCATTGCCACGGGTGACGTTGAACTGCAGGTGACCATGAGCCAGGAAGAATTTAGGAGAATTCCCAACACCCTGGTTTGCAGGAAAAGAAAGATGTGGGTAGTGGTGGAAGGCAGGCGACCGAATTGTTGGGTGTGTGGTGTCCGGGGACACATGGCGAAAGATTGCCCAACGAAACAGCCTCAGCCTGTAAGCCAGCCCACGCCACCAGTAGCAGCAGTAGCGGTGAACGAAAAAAATCCAGAAGCAGATAAAAACGCTGACGGCACCTGGAAGGAGGTTGTAAATGGAAGGAAGGGGAAGAATGTACCAGCTCCACCCCAAAAGGATAAGCCTCAACCAGCACCAAAACAGCAGGTGGAAAAGAAAGAAGGGGAAAAAGAAGTGTCGAAAAAACAGTCACCCAAAAAAACCCCACAGAAACAGCAGCAGCAGCAGCAGCAACAACAACAATCACAACAACCACAGCAGCAGCAGCAGCAGCAGCAACCAAAGGAACAAAGAGACAGTCCGATGGAAGTTCAACACATGCCTCCACCTCGAGTGGCGTCTCTGAAGAGGTGCAGAGAAGAGGAGGAGGAGGAGGAGGAAGAAGAAGAAAGAAAAACACAAGAAAGTTGTTCTGGTCGTAGCCGGGCGGAACGCAGTCTGGTAAAAACCAGGAGGCGCTCCTTCCCGGCTTCGCCAATTAGACCGTCCTGCTCTCCCGGCATTAAGAGCTTCCCTTCCTCCCCTTCCCGTGCTACACCCCCCTCTCCCTCCACATCTTCCCCGAGTTCGTTGAACACACCACCACACACGTCCACCTCCTCCCCTCCCCATCCTGCTAGGGAGAAAAAGAAGAAAAAGAAAATGTTTGAGGGTCCCGAGTCAATTTGTAAAATTGACAAAGAAGAGTACATAAGGGGCCTGTCCAAACAAAGGAAGGCCCTGTTGGAGGTGCTGTACAAAACGACGGAGGTGGACGGCAAAAGTGTCGAGAACCCCCGTAATTTTCCAAAGACTCCAGGTGTCATTACCTGTATCAGAGACTCTGGTGGCAAACTGAAGGTGTGGAGCCACATATTCGAGGCCAGGGATGCCTTTCCGAACATTAAAATGTGCGAATTTGACAACCCCGTCTTAAAGAGATTGCGCAACTTTTGCTCTGGGAGGGTCCCGGTTTTAGTTCACCCCTCCTTATATAGGGCTATTAAATTAATGTACCCTATTGACGTCGGCGGTATTGTCCTGGGCGGTCGTATGACGACTGAATTGGGCACTGGCAGTCTGGGACAATCTGTCGGGGTCCTGCTCAACGCAGATTTCCGCCCCGTATGTGTATAAGGTTTTTGCACTTATTCTTTTTTCTTTTTGCAGGCCTAGACGATGGCAGTTAAGTTAGCTATACTGAATGTGAATGGCTTGAGGGATCGGGGTAAGGCTTCCCGCCTGCTCCGGGACCTGTTGTCTTTTGATGTGGATGTCGCCGCGATCGAAGAGACCCACTTTGTTTGCAGTTCCGATGCGTGTGTGCTGGAGGATGACTTTGTCGTTTATTCAGCATACGGGGACCGGTCTGCCAGAGGTGTTTCTTTGCTTGTCAGACGTACTCTCGATGCGAAGGTAGACCTTGTGCATACCGATGCAGAGGGCCGGTTGATCGTGGCCGATATTGCCGTGAAAAGTGGTTCGTTCCGGGTCGTTGCGGTTTATGCGCCCAATGACCAGAGGGAGCGGGTCTCGTTCTTTCGGCGGTTGGGGCCGTTCCTGGTGGATTCAACGCGCCTAGTTTTAATGGGGGACTGGAATGCCATCCTGGACCCCAAGTTAGACAGGGGGCGGGGTGCTAGCGGGAGAGGGGGCGATCGCAGCTTGGTCGATCTGATCGACGATTATGGTCTCGTCGATAGATACCGGGTCGATCATCCCAAGGGAAAAATGTGGACGTGGGCTCTTAATTGGCCTTTTGACAAGGTGGTTAGCTACCTTGACAGAATGTTAGTGAGAAGAGCCGACATAGAACTACTAGATTGCCCTACGTTCCACTGGGTAGGCTATTCGGATCACAAACTCGTTTGTGCCCGGGTGGCGTTAGACAATAGGCCTAGAATGGCTGGCTACTGGAAGTTCAATCTGTCTTTACTGGACAGGCGGGACTTCCAGGAGCAGCTAACTAGACTAGTGCAGCGGGAGCTAGTGGGGGCGGTTATCGGGAATAGGTGGTGGGAACGCCTTAAATGTAGGATTAGGTCCTTCACCACTGATTTCAGCAAACGGCTCGCTCTAGATAGAGCTGAAAAGGTGAAGACGCTTAAAGCTAGTTATTCCCGGGCGGTGGCTGGGGGGGATCCCCTAGAGATAGCCTTAGCTAAGGAGGCCCTGGATCGATCGAATAGCGAGCGGTACATGGGTCAGGTAATTAGACATAAGTTAAGCAAGATGTCTTCCGAAGCCGTGAACTTGGGCGCAGATCTGCGCAGGGAAGAGGTCCGTCGAGGTGGCGATCGTTACATTCGTGAAGTCAAATCCCCGGAGGGGCGTACTCTTCGGGCCACTGACGACATGTGCGGAGCGTTTCGGCGCCATTTCGAGAACCGGTTTTCCAAGGAGCCTGGTCTCCGTGAGGAGGAGTTTCGTAGCTATTTGGCTGACTTTCCTCGGCTTTCGCCGACTGAAGCGGCTAGCTGCGAGGGAGAGATTACGGAGGGCGATGTCTACGCGGTTTTGAAGAAGGTCGGCAGAGGCAAGTCGCCCGGTCTGGATGGTTTGCCCTATGAATTGTACTTGAGGCTGTCGCACATCTTTGTTCCAATTTTGACTGCAGTGTTCAACAACTGGTTTCGGTCGGGGTCCATCCCCAACCGGATCACCAGGGGTGTGATCACTCTGTTGAAAAAGGGCAAAGGTGGTGGGGGGAACCTAGATGATTACAGGCCCATAACTCTGCTAAACACAGAGTTAAAGATTATGGCCAAGATCCTGCAGGAGCGTTTGCAGTCAGTTGCCGAGTCTCTGTTGGGACCTGAGCAGACTTGTTCTGTGAGGGGCCGAACAATTCAGAGCAACCTGCATCTGATCCGCACGATCATAGAGGGTGTAAAAGACGACGAAGAAGCCGCGCTGATCAATTTGGATCAGTCCAAGGCATTTGATAGGGTCGACCATCGCTACCTTGCAGCTGTCCTGCAGGCCGCTGGATTCGCACCCAACTTCTGCCGCTGGATTAGCCTCCTGTATCGCTCCCCCAGTGCGGTGGTACAGGTGAACGGAAGGCTGTCGGACGCGTTCGTGCTGTCTAGGTCGGTTCGTCAGGGTTGTCCGCTGTCGCCTCTCCTTTATGCTTTGGCGTTGGAGCCTCTCCTTCGCCGGCTGAAGGACGAGACCGGCAGTCCGGCCCTACGTGGAATTGCCGTTCCTGGAGGGTCTCGAGCCAGGGTTTCCGCGTACGCCGATGACGTATCTGCTTTCGTGTCGTCCCGCAACGACATTGAGGTGGTACAGAAGGCGCTTGATCGGTACGAGAAGGTGACAGGGGCCAAAATAAACCGCGACAAGTCGTCCGGCTTGCGGTTAGGTGCCTGGAAGGGGGTCGCTCTTCCGGGCCGCTTCGGTTGGACAGACGGTCCTGTCCGCATTCTTGGAGTGTGGTTTGGGCCTGACCTCCAGCTGGAGAAGAATTGGTCTGAAGTACGAGCAAAGGTCGATTCCGCCGGTCAGACTTGGAATCGACGGAGGTTGTCCGTGAAGGGCAGGGCGGAGGTGTGTGCTACATACATTTTCCCCCTGATTCTTTATCGATTGTCCGTACTTCCTCTCTGTAAGACTCACAAGAAGGCGCTCGAGCAATCGCTATCCTCCATTTTATGGAGGGGACGCGGGAATCGGGTCGACAGACGAGTCTGCACTAAACGTCCGTGTCATGGGGGGCTGGGAATGCCGCACCTGCCGAGTCACATCCGTGCCTCTAGGTTGGCTTTCCTACGCCGTGCATTGACTGGAGGAGATCCGATTCTGGAGGGGATTGTTAGGGACGCGTTCCCTGGCCTTACCATCAGTCCCCCCATCTCGCGGGTTGAGCGCGGTCGTAAACCCCGGGATCAATCGGTTTTCCTTCGCGAGTGTCGGTCGGCCTTGAGGGCCGTTCCCCGGTCCAGTGACCTTTCTCGGCCTAGGAAGGTCATCTATCGTGAATTAGTGGAGAGGCCCGCGAAGGATCTCCTACGAGATACGCTCGGCTTGTCGGAGGAGGAGTACTGCTCCTACTGGTCTTGGGCGCCAGCGGCGGATTACCTCAGTAACCCTGAGTTTTCGCTTAGCTGGCGATTGGCTCGGAATCGGCTGCCTCTCAACGACAAGGCTTTCATATGGGGCTTGGCGGATTTGCCAGACTGTGAACGGTGTGGCCTTGGCTTAGAGGAAACGGCTGCGCACGCCTTCTACCATTGCCCCCAGGTCCGCCCCTTATGGGACCATGTCGGCGAGCTGACGGCTCGTCTCGCTCCCGAACAGCTTGTGTCCATTGATCGCGCATACGCGTGTGACAATGTGTCGCCCCCGTATTCCGGGATGAAACGGATGGTGTTTCTGACGCTGATGGCCACGGCTCGAATGGTGATTTGGACGACGCGAAAGGAGGAAGTCTTGCGAGGCAATCGTCTTTCTCATTCGGATCTGATTCGATTCTTTGAGCATCAGCTCAAGATGAAGATTAGATCGGATAGAAAACGATTGCATTCGACAGTCTTTAGCGAAAGGTGGGTAAAAGAAGCGAGCTTGCTTCGTGTGAACGGGGCTAGCCTTGATTTTCTCTTCTAGGTCAACCTATTGCACATCGGGGTGGCTTCCTGTGGAACCCTCCCCTTGGTTAGGTTAGACAAGCTTCAGTGTACCTAGTTAATGTGAGTAAGTGTTGTTCCTGGCCTGCATCCCGGCCGTTCTTTGGTTATGATCCAAGTCGAGATTCCCATCCTCCCCAGTTTGTTTTGACCCCCGCCCCATTTTCATCTCGACTGGGTCAGTTTTATATTTTCCCATTCCAGCCTAATATTTTATACTTTTTCCCACTCCCTTAGCGAGAGCGTCTCTTGATTTTGTCCCCTGGGCAGAATACAGCGGCCTCTCTGTTTTATGGGTTGGACGGTCCCTACTAACATCAATTATGTTTAGTTTGTATTTGTGTTTATTTTAAGTTTATTATTGGGTTCATTTCCCTCCCCTCTCATTTTATCATTATTAGAATTGTATATATATATATCATCATTAGAATTTTCATGGTATGGGGCGCGATTTTGGTAGGTCTCCCTTGAGAGCACGTGGTATTATGGTGGTTGAAGGATTGTTTGGTGATGGACGAGTTCTTTTGGTGAATGTGTAAAATGTAATGTACGAATGGGTCGCGAATCTGATTATCTAGGTATAAGATAGTTAGTGTTGACCAGCCTCTACCCCTCCCCTTTATTGGCCTTGTGCCACAATTTGTACTTTTGTTCAAATAAATACCAGTCTTGCTCTTATGTCCATCGTCTTTTTCATGTTGAATTTGCTGCTTAAAAACGCTGTGGTTAATTTGAATATTTTTACAAAGCCAAATTTTCATACATCGCCTCCACCTTTCAGCTTCTTTTACCCTTTACCGTTAGGTTTAACTAAGTCTGCTCTACTCACTGTATTGGGCACTTTATTTAGTTGTTTTGCCTACTCGTATCGGGGTTTTTTTCTTTCGTCTTTGGACTTGCATGCCAGACGATTATTTTAGGAATACGTTTTCACAACATCGCCCACGTGACGACCACGTGATCATATTTAAACGGAACGTTGATCTTATAAAAGATTTCAGTTATCTGTTTGGATTGGTCTTGCTCTTATGTCCATCGTCTTTTTCATGTTGAATTGAATATGGTCTAATGTTAATTAGGTTTTATGAATATGTTCTGAAGATGGTCTATTAGACCGAAACGGCCGACGTTGACATTATATTAACATTAAAACAGCATAATTGCATATTAGGATTTTTGTTTGTTTTTTCAGTATATGTTTCTTCATACTGTCGGATTTATATCCATATATTTGCTTATATATATATATATATATATATATATATATATATTATTATTATTATTATTATTATTAATAGAAATCTTATAAGTATAAGAGATTATATTCGCTCGGAAAACCTTCGGTGTCTTGATTTGCAAATAATCAAACCAATACCAAATGGAAAAAAAAGGTATAAAAAATAAAGAACCAAGAAGATGTACGTTAGCCGAAAATAATCGTCTGGCATGCAAGTCCAAAGACGAAAGAAAAAAACCCGATACGAGTAGGCAAAACAACTAAATAATGTGCCCAATACAGTGAGTAGAGCAGACTTAGTTAAACCTAACGGTAAAGGGTAAAAGAAGCTGAAAGGTGGAGGCGATGTATGAAAATTTGGCTTTGTAAAAATATTCAAATTAACCACAGCGTTTTTAAGCAGCAAAGTTGCCATGGTAACGATTTTTCGTTAGTTTTTTTTTTTCAATTTTTCTGATGATGTTGACAGCAGAATAACAACTTTAAGCATCCAACTGGTTTTCACATCTTCCGCTTGAAATACGCCAAACTTAATGAAATTATTTTTTAATTTTGTACAGAAGTACACATTACTTATCCTTTACAGAGTATTGCTTATAAGGAATGCCCATGTTGGGTTTGTAAAATTCGTCTGCTCCCATATAGAGATATTGGTCACATGATGTTAGGCGGTCTCTCATTGGTTAATAAAACCACATGGGTTCAAAAAAAAAAAAAAAAAAAAAAAGAATAAATGCTGACCACCTCTTGAGAAGGGACCGGATTTGCTCTGAAGTAACACAAGAAATTCTCTCTGCTGCCAACGATACCAGTTACCGAGAGTTTTAAAGATGCAAGCTATCTAGCCCTATTTCCTTTCACAAGATGGATAAGTCCGCCTAACATATATATAGAAAGGACATTGTGTTTATGTTAACCGTTGTATTCATGTTTAGATGTAAATAAATATCTTTATTATATGTTGATAAAGTATTCTTCTTATTCGTGTCAATCCCAAAGTAAAGTGCGACTAGCACAATTAATTGGTTACCCCTACGTGATATGAACACGCAACCTTAAAAGGCGAAAATTAAATTAAAACCGCATGAACAAAACTTGTAGTTTTAATAAGAATTAAAAAAATATTTTTACTAAATGATGCAAAATCTTCGTTTTCGAAGACGGGGTAAAGTAAAATTGTATATTTCTTATTGAATATATATTTGAATATTATTATTATTATTATTATATTACTAAATTATTATATTATATTATTATATTATATTATTGATATAGCATACCTACGGACGATAATGGATATGTCACCATTCACATAAATACAATAGTAAATACTGTATGTTGGTCTGCAGGTGGAGATTCGTCTCCAGCTGTGCTGATCAAACTCTCTGCCTCCGGGAAGAGAGGATCCCCAGACGAGGCTGTGTCGGAGGGAAGAGTCTCGTTTCGGGGAACATCTACCCGACCCCGTTTTATACGGGGTCTACGGAGAATTTTAACCGAGCCTACGGGCTCGGATACGCTACATTAAATTCGGCATTATGCCGCATCTGACTTCGTGCGGTGGTTGGTAGATATCCTGCAGTTGGGGATTCATTGTGGAATTCATTTGACTTATTTCTAGCAGTTGACTACTTCTACTCGCTGCTGGCGAGTCTTATATGTGTTGTTCTTGTTCTAAGTTTTATCGTTCATTACCAACCTTCGTTTGATTATTCTATTCAGTAACCTTCCTTATGTTATAACAATTATATTATTATTAAATATATATTTTTTATTGAATAAAAAATTACGAGTCAGTCGCCGAAGAAAGTAAGTCATACAAACTTTGTGAATTTATGTTATGTGTTTGGGTCATAGAGCAGATAGCTAACTTTCTTTGACTGGATGGTATGTACATTCTGCCACAGTAATAGTGTGCGTGTTTATGTGTGTGTGTGAACGATTCTAAACAGACGAACAGACTCGACTCTAACTCTACTGGTGGACAACATTTCTTTTTTCATAAAAGGTTAATTGTATCAGATAAGCTGTTTTTTTTAAGAGTCATTCATATTAATCCACAAATAAAAAAAATGGAGCTTTTTTTCTTTATACGGATATTGTCGGCTGGATCTTTTAAGTTCGAATGAGGAATTTTTAATTCGAAAAAATGCTTATTGGCTTTGAAATAATTGTTCATTGGATTTGAATTTAGACTTATTTTAAGTTACTACGAAACTTTTCTGTCATTTTCAAAAAAAGAAAGAAAGAAGTATGAAGATTTGTAGGGTATTAGATTAGTGATTGTCTATATTTCTGAGATGAGGTATTATGTACATTATTTACATTATTCGGACTATTGCCCTCATCTTTGTCGCCATGTTTATTACAACGTTTCGGCCGTTGTACGCTCCGGCTTTCTTCAGGTGGTTGGAATGTCGAACTGAACCCTTTATTTCGCTCACAGGGGTAGACTGTTCTAGTTCCACGTGCCATGTAATAGTGTGCGTGTTTATGTGTGTGTGTGTGAACGACACGGAGGGACAAACGAACAGAATCGACTCTAACATTTTTCTTTATAAAAGATTAGTTGTATCCGATAAGCTGTTTTTTGAGTCATTCTTAATAATCCATGAATTTAAAAAATGGAGCTTCTTTTCAAAGCAAAGCACCTTATCCAGATTTTGTCGGTTGGATTGTTTGAAGTCCGAATTAGAATTCTTAGTTAGAAAAAATGGTTATTGGCTCTAAAATAAATAAAATAAAATAAATCTTATATGTGTTGTTCTTGTCCTAAATTGATATCATTTTATGAAGAAACAAATATTTTTGACACCTGCATAATACGAATTGCTGGTTATGTTAGGGGTGATAAATGTGCAAGAAATAGTCTATCTTACCTTGACAACTGGATACTGGGAAATTTCAAGAACAAACCTTTTGGCTTCTTCTCGTGTCCTCGCGGCCTGGAAACGAGAATAAAGAGCGGTTAGTAAATCTCTATCTATAAAAGGCAGGATGTGTGTGTAACGAATGCACGGCCGTAATTTTCGACGGATTTGCACCAAAATTTACATGCACATGCTCCAAGTTAGCGGGAAGGCCAAAACCGACTTTGCATTTCCCAACTCCCAGCGATAGTGGAAATAATCGATTTTTTCAGGCTTCTACGGCAGTTTTCATGTAGTTTGCGGCCATTTTCTACTGGCCAGAGTGAGAGCCAATAGCTGACTGACACGAATGTTAACTAGCATGCAAAAAAAAAAAAAAAAAAAAAAATCGATAGCTGCATTCGTTACAAGTGGGAAAAATTTAAATCTGCATGGCACTTTACTCTAATTGGCTCATTCGCTTGTTAAACTCAACGTTGATTCTTATTCCACAGAACTGGGTTGGGCGTGAAAAAGTATTTGTTGTTAACACTCTTTTTTCATTCGGTTTTTCCAGTTACGAGTCCTTTTTTAAAGCTGATCGTTTTGTGTTCATTTTGTTTAGTTCTTTTTTCGTAACAGATTTAATGTTTAGTATAGAGCTTAGAAAAAATTTGCAGTGTGAGATAGACAAGAAGTAAGGCATGTAGCAACATCAGCATGGCAAAGGGCACTCCTTTAAAGGCAAGGAAAGGCAAAAATATTTTAAGTCAAGTGATAGCGACTGGGCCATGCTGCTAGTATGCAGTAAGAAAACAAGGAAAAAGAAATTAGGGAAAAACTCGGCAGTAATAAATGTGGGACTGAAATCGTCCTAAACAAAGGAAATAAAATATTCAATATCTGTAAAAATATATAAAAGAAAGAAATACCTAAATTGAGAAATTGGAAAATAAAATGCCTGAAAAAAGTTTAAAATTGGTCGACACCAAGAACGATGATAAACATATGAAATTCACTAATCTTGTAAGATTTTTTCTTTTAAGACGTAGGCGATCATAGCTCTCCACCTCCCTCTATGCTTTGCAGCTACCTCCCTCTAGACCATGTTCTGTTATCCGCTTGCTTAAGCCCGCTAGTTGGGTCATGCGTTGTTTTTCATTGTCTCTCTTTCCCTTTATTCCACCCGTGAGTGTCTGATTCTCCATCCCTCTTTCCTTATTATGTGTTCCAGAAACTTCAGTATGCTATATTTTTTTTAAATATTTATTTTAATTCTAACAAGTGATGAGTCATGAATTAAATGCCAAGTTAACAGAAACACGCTTCGTTTTTCTTTTAACAATGTAAAAAAAAAATGCAATGTTTTTTTTAAATTATTTTGTTTTACAAAGTTGAAGTTATTATTAGCAACGTAGTTGATTAAGAGTTAAAAGTCCGATAAAATTAACTTAACCTTTTAAAATTGAGATAAATCTTAATTTTTAGTCTATTTTGCTTAATAGAACTTTAATGATCTAAACAAAAAAATAAAAATAAAAAAAACAATAAAAAAAAATAAATAAAAGATTGCATTGTTTTACTATCGCGAAAACTAGTAAATTGAAAAAAAAATGTCCATTTTTGGACTTTAGGTAAAGTTTCTGTACTTAAAAAATATATTAATTTTCAATTTTCTTTTAAATTTCCGTTCGATATTTCCGGAAAAAATTGGAATGCTTGTGATATCCTTAAAATGATTTGAATTCAGATGTCTGTCTTAATTTCGGTGCAGGTGAGGCCCATACAAAGGTGAGTCGTGTGTAACAAATCTAAAAATAGATAAAACAGAGGCCCGAGCAGTCATAAAGTATTTTCAAAAGAAAGGTATGAGGCCCAAGGAAATCTATGGTGAAATGGTTCAGACACTTGCTGAGGACTCCCTTTCCTATGCAACTGTGAAAAAGTGGGGTGTGGAATTCAAGTAGGGCAGAGAGTACAGAAGATGAGACTCAGTCAGGTCGTCCAAAAACCTAAATCACTGATGAACAAGTTGATGCCATTCACCGTATGGCTTTCGATGACAGACGTCTTACAGTCCAGCGGATAGCTAAGCCCATAGGCATCAGTTCTGGTTCGGTTTATACTGATTTTATTGAGATCTTGGAAATGATCAAGCTGTCTGTAAGATGGGTCCTAAGAATTTTGACACCAGAACAGAATCTGAAAAAGGTTGCCATTTTCAGGACTCACTTTCAGGCTGACACTGAAAGTTTCATCCGCAGATTAGTGACTGAAGATGAAACCCGGCTTCACCACTTGGAACCTGAATCAAAGATTCAAAGTAAACAGTGGAAACACTGTGGTTCTTCATCCACAAAGAAGTTCACGCAGACAAGCAAGGTGGTGGATTTTTTTTTATTCTGAAGGCGTAATCATGATAGATTACCTGAAAACGGGAAACACTTTCGATAGACAATAATATGAATAAGAATTAAGACAACTGAAGGAAACAAACAGTTAAATCGAAACGCAGAGGGAAATTGAGCACAGGTGTGCTCTTGCTCCAGGATAACGCGCCCGTTTACACTGGTCTGGTTTTGAGTAGCTGAAACAGCCAACTATCGCTTTTAATTGCCACCTTTTACACTCCAGACTTAGCTCCATCTGACTTCTTCCTGCTTTCTAAACTAATATCCTACCTGAGTGGTCGCCATCTTGGAAACGCTAATGTGATCATATGTGCTTTCAAAGAGGTTTTGGAGGACCAAGACGCTGCATTCTTCTGTGTTGGGATTGCAATACTTAAACATCTTTGGGCCAAGTGCATTGATGTCAAGAGGAACTATATTGAAAAATATGTGAAAAACCGTTTTGTCACTGCAATTTCTTCTGGGTCAGGCTTAAAACTTTTTAAAGGACTCGCATATATTATAAGAATATTTAATAGCCAATCCCTATTGCAGACGCACGCTCAGGCACATTTGTGTTTGTTCAACACCCACAGAGCCCACCGGAGGTTTATATTGCAACTATGCTGAGCAGACCGTAGTTACGTTTTCTGGGAGAGAGCGTGTTACCTAGCGTGATCAACAATTTGAACAAGACCAGCTCTCTCAAACACTTGGTCACGATGACTTCGTGCTAGCACAGCTATCCACGGCCCCCAAGTGTTCCGTTTGTCCAATTTCGCTCACAAGGCTTGGGAATGGTTTTCAGGAAATTTCCAAGGGTTCCGCACGCTTGGATTGTCCCCACCTCCAGATCGATAACATCAAGTAGTCTCCTTCCTGACAAATTGACCGTGGTGAGAAGGCCCAGGTCCTCATGGTCAGAAAGCGAACGTTCTAACCACTTCACCACGCGTCTCTCTCTCTCTCTCTCTCTCTCTATCTATCTATCTATGTGTGTGTGATGAAATAGAGAAATCATCTAATGAAATAGCTAGCATTTCTATATATGGCTTCTACAAATCTGTGTTCTATGCGGCTAGCAAATGTCAGGTGAAAATCTGTGAGTAGAAATCATGCTGTCTGGTGCTATAACTAATAGATTTGGTACTCATCAACAGTAAAGAATGCTAAGCATTTGCTTTCAGAGAGATATTCTTAATTCTGAGAGATAACACCTTACAATTCAACCAATTCCGCCATACTCTTCAATTTAATGATTTTAATCTATCCATGTTTGATTGACTTGATTTAAATAACTTGCAAATGAAATTAGTAGACTTCCAAGAAAGGGAAGTATAGAAGACAAGCTTTATCCAAAATAACCTGAAGTTACGAGAAAAGGAATTAAAACTATTGGCCTATGTAGCAAAAGAAAAATATGCGCTTAGAAAGCAGAGCTGAGAACCTCATTCTTGCAGAATGTCAGTCCTTTGCATCAATGAAAATGTTGCCTTGTGGCGAGTATGAAATAATAATAAATCTCTTTACCCACTCTTTTCAAATTCGGCTGAGCTGAGAGAAAAAAAAAAAAAATAAACGAAAAGAAATTTGCGTTGAGCCAATGAAAACCTTGCCTTCATAAAGATTAGCCGGTGAGTTGAAAAAAAAAAAAAAAAAAAGGAACAAATTCGCGAGCCAATGTGAAATTGCTTTTTATATAATGAAAACATTGCCTTCACAGAGATTGGCCAGCAAGTTGAAAAAAAATGGGAACAAATTCACGAGCCTATATGAAAATGCTTTTGGAACAATGAAAACCTTGCCTTCACAGAAATTAGCCGTTGAGCCACTAAAAAGAAAGAAAAGAAAACACCGAGCCTATGCGAAATCATTTTTGATATAAAATGAAGAAAAAATTTTTCTTAACCAGACAAGAGTATCTGAAGTTATGCGAAAGGTTTCGTTTCTATTCACCGCGTCCAGTGTCAAATTACTCGCCAATTATATTACCGGCTTTTAATCAAGCACGTGGCGCTTCAAAGAATTTTCTTTCAAAAATTCAAGAAAGCTAAGTATTTCAAACAATCTCTCTTCATCTACTTTTGAATGTATGCTAACCATATATCCCTTCTGTGAGCTGTTGCAGTTTTTTGGGTATTATGTACTAGTGAGCTAGCCCAAATGACTTGACTCATTTTATAGTCCACCAAAGGAAAATAAGAGAAGGTAAGAGAATACTTCCAAAAATGGAAATAATGAATTTTTCCTGACCGAAAACAAAAGAAGGGGTTTATGGATTTAGACTTATCAGGGAACCTCAGGCCCCGACGAGCCCACCCCCGGTTTTGAATCGGCGTCCATATAAGCAAAGTCGCAGCGAGCAAAAATCAGTTTCAGTTAGAGTTTCAGTTGGAGTTTAGTTAGTTTTGAGTTCGAGAGAGAGTTCCAGTTGAGAGCTCTGAAGACCCACCACGAAGAGCTGACCAAGATTCGCGCAACTTCCGAACTCATCTTCAAACCAAGAACAATTTATTTTTTGAAGGACGACTTAGACTCACACCACCAAAATAAGCTTTGCGAATTTCGTCTGAAAACCACGTGTCACAATCCATATAGCGGGTCGGGAGATAGACGCACTCCTATGTATCCAGCAACCAGATATAAAGTATTGTTATCCTTTTTTTTGATACCATTTTCGACTTATTATTTTCTTTTCTTTTCTTTTGCCCGTACTTGTGCGATACCGCCCTCATTCGAACTCAAGCTTGCAGTACGGCCCCAACGCCGATTGATTTCGTCAGCCTAAGATAAATTCACAATGTGGCTAGGCGGACTGGAGATCAAAGTAGTTACTTCGGTAACCAGACGTTGGAAGCGAGTTGGGAACGACGAGGCTGATATCGAATCTAACCAGATTCCCATCCGAATCACTTAAAGGTTAGATCATCACAATTGGCGCCGCGACCGGAATAAGACTCTGGATCGGTTTTGGATGCCACAATTGGTGCCGTGACAGCAGGACAAGACCCGGGATCGGCTGACGTCACAATTTGACGTAACGGTTGGATGCCACACTACTTGTCAAAAGGTAAGCCTAAAATTATTGCTTTATATACTGAACAACATGAGCAACGAACACTCTTACCTTTGTTTTAAACGTTTTTGAATATTATTTTGTGACAGATCATTTAATCTGTTGTATGAACATTTCCGCATTATGACAATTAGTCTTTAGTCTTTAAACATTTCTGATTTATTTTCCTGAAACGAGCTACTGACACAAGTTCAAGCATGTAAATTCATGAATAAGTTCTTGATCTTGTTTTGTTAAAATTACCCAGGTGTGTTTCTTTGTCATTATCACCCTTCATTAATCTTCTTGGGTAAATTAACCGTTCATTTTAACCTCGAAGCCCCATGCCACTATAGGTCCCCTCAATGCTGACCATTTTTGGTTCTTACAATTCTTGTAAAACGTTGCTGTCATCCAAGAGTTATGTAAGGATCAGACAGCACCGATCGCCTTGGTAGAGATAGAAGAGATTCGGCTTTTAAGCCGAAGACAACAAAGTTTGAACCTCGAATTCAAAATATTAGCCACCAAGATGCAGCAACAGGTTTTCGCATTAAAATATATCGGTAGGTATAAGAGTGGTCAATTTATGTTTATGATAAACTTAAAAGTGCCAAAAATGACCTGGCAACTATAAAACTTAACCATGTCTGATCTAGAGAAAGCTATATTGATTATCTGAAAGAGGTTCGTGCGAAGTGATGTCGTCAACATTTTGTCTCCCTCCATCTCAGTCTGTACATTTCTTCCTCTTTCAGTCTGTTCATTCCTTCAGGTCAGTTTGTTCATTTTTCTCTCTCTCTCTCCCTCCAGCTCGGTATGTTTATTTCTCCCTCTCTCCCTCATTCTCAGTCTGTTTATTGCTCTCTCACCCCACAGCTCAGTCTGTTCATTTCTCTTTCTTCCTCCAGCTCAGTCTGTTTATTTCTCCCTCTCTGCCTCCAGCTGAGTCTGTTCATTTCTCTCTCTCCCTGCAGCATATCTCTCTCTCCCTCCAGCTCAGTTTGTTCATTTCTCTCTCTCTCTCTCTCTCTGCCTCCAGCTCGGTATGTTTATTTCTCCCTCTCTCCCTCATTCTCAGTCTGTTTATTGCTCTCTCACCCCACAGCTCAGTCTGTTCATTTCTCTTTCTTCCTCCAGCTCAGTCTGTTTATTTCTCCCTCTCTGCCTCCAGCTGAGTCTGTTCATTTCTCTCTCTCCCTGCAGCATATCTCTCTCTCCCTCCAGCTCAGTCTGTTCATTTCTCTCTCTCTCCCTCCAGCTCAGTCTGTTTATTTCTCTCTTTCTCCCACCAGCTCAGTCTGATTATTTCTCTCTTTCTCCCACCAGCTCAGTCTGTTCATTTCTCTATCTCTTCCTCAAGCAAAGTCTGTTTATTTCTCACTCTCCCTCCATCTCAATTTGTTCATTTCTCTCTCTCTCTCTCTTCAGCTGTCTGTTCATATTTGTCACTCCCTCCAGCTCGGTGTGTTTATTTCTCTCTCCCTCCACCTCAGTCGATTTCTCTCTCTGGTCATCTCTCTCTCTCTCTATCTCTATCTGTTCATCTCTCTCTCTCTCTCTCTCTCTACCTTCATTTCAGCCTGTTTATCTCTCAATCTAGGCTTATGGCCACCTCACGTTGAAACACCAGATCCCGAATGATCACCGAAGTTAAGCAATGTTGAGCTTTGTCAGTACCTGGGTGAGTGACCACTTGGGAATACCAGGTGCTGTAAACTTGGATGTGCGGGTGGTGTAATGGATAATGGCTCGGAATTGTTAAACCGAGAGCCGAGTTCCAATTGCCGCCGGTATTATTATATTCACTTACGCGCTTGGGAAAGCTATGAATTCACGTCTTCCCCGCCAAGCAATGCGTTAATTAGTAAGGCTTCATATCACTAAATAGAAAAAGGCTTCATATCACTAACTAGAAAAAATTCTTAGAATCTAAAAAAATATTTTCTGGTTTTAAATAACCTGAAAAGGGTTGATAAACCGTAATAAATCAAATCAATTAGTCTTATATGTCGAAAATTTCTTCAACTCAAGGGTAATCAAAATCAGTAAGCAGTAAGTGATTGCAAAACACGCCGAGTCTCGCGTCCCAATTTTAAACAGGGATCAAATAATAGAGAGAAGAGCGCACGAAAGAACTCCTTTCGGGTAATGTCCTTCTCAAAAAATAAAAGATAGATGAGAGGAAGAGAAGGCAGACCTTAAATAACAAAGAACAGACCTGCGCATTCCACCCTTCCGGTAACAAAAGACTACAAAATCAGTTCCGTGGAGCAGTCTCGCTTTGATAAACTCGAATCCGTCGACCACTCAGTTTCGGCGTCCGATGGCCGCTCCATAAGCGCATGTAATTTCATTTATTTTTACACATATAAGACTAGCCTTAGAGGATTAATCTTATTGGCTATTCGTAATTTTATAAATATTGTCTTATGTGACTAGTCGGAAGATTTATCTTATACTAATTTTAGTCTTAAGAGGATATTGTGAGACCTGAAACTACCTACACAATAGACTCTTCCAGGCCTATATTAAGTAGGCGACATAGCACTCTACGAGTGAGAGAGTGATAGAGACTGACAGAGTGTGACAGTGAGAGTCTAGTACGACGACCAGTGTTGGACACTAACTTATAGTAAGCTCTGCTTACATTATCTCTGTAACCTGTTGTTAATATATCTTTCTTACATCTAATCCGTGTTCCGTGTTTTACTTCTGTGGGCCCAACTTTGACACCCACATCAGAGGATAATTTTATAAAGTAGTTATAAGCCGTAGAAAATTAATGAACCAATAAATCAACCTGCAATTGCAAACATAAAATAAATGCTTTTTTTTACTTACCGTTTCTCCTGTCCGATGCAAAAGATTTGGCATGATTTTTTCCAGTAGGTAGATAGTCTCGACACGAGGAATTCTGAAAAATTCAGACGGAATCAAAGACTAGAATTCAGCAACATTTAGAAAGAATAAAGATAAGCTGTTTTTTTTTTAGAGTCTTATTTTTTTAGAGTCTTTTTTTATTTTTTTTTATTTTTTTTATTAATCCCTAAATCTAAGAAAAATTGGATTTGTCGACTTAAAACTTTAACGTCCGAATTAGAAATTTAGTTCGAAAAATGCCTTTTTTATTGACACTAAAACGCTGTGAGCATATGTATGTGTTTGGGTCATAGTGCGAACAGTTAATTTTTTTGACGGGATGGCATGTAAATTCGGCCATAGTGATAGTGCATGTGTGTGTGTCTACGATACGGAGGGACGAACGAAAAGATTTGACTCTGATTCGACTGGTGGACAGCATTTTATATATAAAGGTTAATTACATCGGATAAGCTGTTTGTTTTGGGAGAGTCCATAAATCTAGGAGAAGGAGCTTCTTTTCAAAGTAAAGCAACTTATCCGGATTTAGTCGGTTGGATCCTTTGAAGTCCGAATTAGAATTCTTAGTTAGTAAAAATGGTTATTGGCTCTAAAATAATTAAATAAAAATTTTTTTATGCATTGTTCGTGTCCTATCGTTCATTAACAACCTTCGTTTGATTATTCTATTCAGTAAACTTCTCTAGATTATAAGAATTATATTATTATTATTATTGAATATATATTTCTTATTGAATAAAAAATTACGAGTCAGTCGCCGAAGAAAGTAAGTCATACAAACTCTGTGAATTTATGTTATGTGTTTGGGTCATAGAGCAGATAGCTAACTTTCTTTGACTGGATGGTATGTACATTCTGCCACAGTAATAGTGTGCGTGTTTATGTGTGTGTGTGTGTGAACGATTCTAAACAGACGAACAGACTCGACTCTAACTCTACTGGTGGACAACATTTCTTTTTTTTTATAAAAGGTTAATTGTATCAGATAAGCTGTTTTTTTTAAGAGTCATTCATATTAATCCATAAATAAAAAAAATGGAACTTTTTTTCTTTATACGGATATTGTCGGCTGGATCCTTTTAAGTTCGAATGAGGAATTTTTAATTCGAAAAAATGCTTATTGGCTTTGAAATAATTGTTCATTGGATTTGAAATTAGACTTATTTTAAGTTACTACGAAACTTTTCTGTCATTTTCAAAAAAAAAGAAAAGAAAGAAGTATGAAGATTTGTAGGGTATTAGATGAGTGATTGTCTATATTTCTGAGATGAGGTATTATGTACATTATTTACATTATTCGGACTATTGTCCTCATCTTTGTCGCCATGTTTATTACAACGTTTCGGCCGTTGTACGCTCCGGCTTTCTTCAGGTGGTTGGAATGTCGAACTGAACCCTTTATTTCGCTCACAGGGGTAGACTGTTCTAGTTCCACGTGCCATGTTTAATGGATGTCAGTTATCAGTTATCTCCTGTTAATTTCCATCTGAAAGTTCTCCACTGCCTTAACCGGGTATTGAACTCACACTCTTTGGGTCCTGTCACTGGATCTAACCAACGCCTTTATCCATGTGTCCTTGAGGACATCTGGGTATGAATTTCTGGGTATTATAAACCTAATGTCTTCAGCAACCATTTTTACCAGTGCTCATATTGCAATTTTGCTATTATCATTGCATGTTTTTACCAGAGATCATATTGCAACTTTGTTATCATTGCTTTTCTCTGGCACTCCTTATCACTGGTTCCCATATTGTATTTATTTCTATGCTTGGTCGGCTCAGGAGATTTTTGTGGCCTAGCATATGTCCTGATTCCTTAAGTTTACGAATTTTCCAATGGTGTTCCTTGTCTATGATCTCAACATGATCCCACAGGGGACGGTGATCTCCCTTCTCTCTCCATATGTGGTCAGCCACGGCTGATTTTTCTACTTCCCCTCGCGTTACAGCTTTCTGGTGTTCTTGAAGCCTTACCTTGAGGGGGCGGCCTGTCTCTCCTTTATATTCCTTTCCGCAGCTGCACGGGATAGCGTACACACAGTCTTTAGTCATGTTCTCCTCTATGGGGGGTCTCACTCGAGAGAGATATCTGCGAAGTGTTGTCAAGCTTTTGAAGGTTGTCCTGGTGTTATATGGACCGCAGATCCTTTGTATTTTCTCTGATAACCCCTTCACATAAGGCAGGTAGACTGTTTTCTGAGTGTTGTTGTCCTCCTCCTCTTGTACTCGCCTATCACAGTTTTTGGGGGCTGCTGGCATGTACTTGTAGTCGTTACGTTGTAGGGTAGTTGTTACTTTGTAGGGTACTACTTATACTGACCAATTCTTTATCTAACGTCTCTGGGTCGTCACTTATGACTTTTGCTCGGTGCTGTAAGTAACGGACGATCCCTTTCTTTACGCTGTATGGATGGTGGGAGTTTAATGCAGTGTATTTATAGGTTCAGAAATCGTCCTCTAGCGGCGTTTTTTTTTTAAGGAAAGTAAGTGGGGTTAACTCCACACTTCCTATATGGTAGTGAATGCTGGACAATCTTCTCAAAGATGAAAAAGAGACAGAAATGTAGTTCTAAAAAAAGGATGCCGAGAATACCATGGTCCGCACATGGTCCATCGACAAAGATATAGAGAAAATGGAAACAAAAAGGAGACTTTTACATAACCCCAGGAAGAGATAGTTGACATTTGTAGGGCACATAATGAATTAAAAGGGCTTGGGAAATGGGATACTTACAGGTCAGATTGAAGGCAAAAGGGATATTGGAAAACAATATATATTAGGTTGGTGCAAAAATAAGGACGTAATAATGTCGTTTTATGACGTATTTTTTAACGTCAAAAAACGACATTATTTTTGCATCAACCTAATAACTTAAACCGGAAGCTTGAGAAGAGGGTTTAGTAGAGAGGAACCAAAAGACAATATTTTATCAAGAGCTACAAAGGACTGAAAATTATGGAAGGTTATGATATTTGTGAAATTGTGAATTTTGTTTTTGCACTTACAAACATACTGACTTAGAAATTCTGGCAAAAATCAAAGAATTGTCAGATTTTAATGAAACGTTCAAGACTTTTTTTTATTGTTTTATTTTTTTTTAAAAGCATTGCGCCCCGAGCAAGGCATGAAGCCACTAGGATGCAGGGGGGGGGTTGCAGAAGATTTCGAGCAAGAGCAGATAGGAGTGATAGAAGAAAGGATGACGGGAAGGACAGTGTGTAGATCAAGGTAACTGGAGTTGTCGATTGACATTACATTTGAATAGTTGGAGATTATAGCTATCAGGGAAACAGTAATTGGGAAGGGTGTTCCACAGGCGAGAGGTGCGAGGTATGAAGCTATTGGAGTAGAAGAGACGGCTACATTTAAAAGTTTCTACAGTGTAAGGGTGAGAGTGGGATGCCAGCCTCGTAGGGCGCTTGAATTCATGGAGACTGGGAACCAGTGAAAGCAGCTCATCGGAGCAATTACCATGAAAAAATTTGTAGAAGAGACAGAGGGAGGCGACGGCGCGTCTGTGAGATAGTGGCTGCAGGCGAGACGCCAGATCAGGGCCAATCACATTACATATCCGTCTCTGGATCTTGTCAAGAACTCCGAGGTAAACAGAAGGTGCCCCAGACCATATATGGCAGCAATACTCCATGCAAGGGCGAATGGTCGTTTTGTATATTGGAAGTATCGATTCAGGGGAGAAAAATTTCCTGGCGTTGCACAGAGAGCCAACTTTCCTCGCGGTGGACGATGCAATTGACTCAATGTATTTGTTCCATCTCAGGTCAGCAGTCAACGTGAGACCGAGCAGACGCAGGGAGTTGCTCTCAAGAAGTTGACTATCAGACATTCTAATGGGGGGCAGGGTAGGGATCTTTATGGTGGTTAATGGAGAGTAGTTTAGTTTTTGAGGCGTTAAATTTGACCATCCAATTGTTGCCCCAGTTAACAACCGATTGGAGGTCCATTTCAAGACGCACGGCCAGGTTAGTTTTGTCAGCGACACTAGATTTGTTTTTGAGGCAGGAGTAAATTGTAGTGTCGTCCGCGTAGATGCCAACTTGGGAATCTATGGCGTCAGGAAGGTCCTTGATGAAAATAAGGAATAGAGTGGGGCCAAGAATGGATCCTTGGTGAACACCTCCGTTCGTGGGATAGGAACTGGAGAAGAATCCGTTGAGAACGACTTATTCGAAAATGAATAAATCATTTTAGAAATATTTCTTTTTTATAAATTCATTAAATATTACTGCCCAACTCATTTAATTTTTATGAAATTTCGAGAAGTTCTTTTTTGTATCACGTAATGTTTATATTTGTTATAAGGAGAAGTCCTCGGAGAATTTAAATCATCAAAATTCTTTGGTTATACAGGACTCGCAGCCATAGTAATATTACTTGAATGAGAAAACAAAAAATGCCGTAAAACTAAAACATTTTTAGTTAGAAAAGTTTTAATTGCTTTTATGAATAACTATTGCCTAAGAAAAATAATTTTTCGATGAATAATGAATTTTTACAAGAATTGTGTTCATTTATAAAAAATTGATTTAGAATAATTTATAAATTTTTAAATCTTTTAAAATTCTGTAATTAACTTGCAGATGTCAATACTGATATGAAATTAAAACTGTATTTACTGATTATGAATAGAAAAGCTTACTACAATGCAAAGATTTCCAGTATTATAAAAAGAATTTTGAATTCTCTGTGTGTGTATAAACGTGTCGATTTTTGTAAATACGGATGCTCATACACAACATTGTCGGAAAATAAGAGTGATACCCATAATAAATTTATTTGCTAACATTTTCTCAGCATGTGTCTTCCTAAGTAAGACTATAAAGCCAAAGAACCTAAAATTCAATGAAATATTAGAATGATTAAAATATTTTATTAAGTTTTTATGATTATCGGGCAGTTAAAAAATCATATAAAAATGCGTTCATGTTGTATTCGTCAAGTAATTTTTTTAGTAATTTCCCCATAATTAAATTTTCCAAATATCAGACTGTCAATAAATCAAACAAAACGTCAGAAAATTAATAAAGGCTTTTCTGTGATATTTTGAACTAAAACTAAGTAATATTTCTTTCATTCAGATTAATTAAACTTTAGATTAGCTAATTTTCCTCAGTGTTTCAGAAAATTATATTTTATGTTTCAAAGATTCTTTTAATAAAGAGAATTATTTTGCGTCGACAGATCTGTTAATAGAGATGAAGTTATAGTTTTTACTGATAGATGAAAAAAATGATTCCAATAAATTTAAATTTGGTTTGAAACACAGCAGCGTGTTTTGCTTATTGGGAATATGAAATTAAATCTATTAGTTATTTAATTAAGATTAAAGCTTCAAAAAAGTTTCTCGTTTATTCTATGAATGGAGCGAGTAAGCAATAAAGAAGTCTTAAAGAAAATGGCAACAGAAAGAATTCAGAATCAGGAAAAGACAGCTGAAATTTCTTGGACACATAATGAAGAAGGGGAGCTTGGAAAATTAAAGACCCACAAGGCATATTAAGGGAAAGAGAGATAGAGGAAGGCAGAGAGACACCTGATGAGTTTGTGGGAATGGATAGCGGGAGTATTAGCAAAAGAAGAAAAAACTGTTAAGCGTCACAAGGGTTCGGAAGTTGTAGAGTTTCACGATCGGCTATTTCCTGAAAGGACGTGGCAAAATATAGAAGAAGAAGAAGAAGAAGAAGAAGACGATGATGATCGCTTTTAAGGAGGGAGTTATCTAGTATATAGATACAGGGTGACCCCAAAAAACGGGAACTTTTTAACAATCCAATAAAACCAAGAGTGATGGAAGAAAAATATATTATTCATAGTAATTGAAACCTTAAAACATGCCATTTAAGAAACAATGATGGAATTTTCATTTTTTTAAAATTATGCCCTGTAGATGGCGTCCTTTTGTACGAATGCATTCTTGAAATTTACTGTTGAGATTCCTCATTGACTGCTGCAACGTTTCATCTTGAATTCTAAATGGCGAAATGTTTACTTGCTCAAGGTCACTGTCTTGCAGCGTTGCCACTTGCTCATGTCTGGCAATACGCACTTCAAAAATTCCCGTTTTGGGGAGGGGGGTCACCCTGTATTTGTGTTTGACGATTTTTTTTTTATTGATTTGTTATTTCAATGGCTTATCAACCTTTTTCAGCTTATTTAAAGCTGAAACATATTTTGGGATTGTAAGAATTTTTTTGAGATAATAATGATTTACTGATACAAGTCTTACTATTTAATCCATAACTGGGGGTGAAGAGGTGGATTTATACATTTCGAAGGGTATTTGTATGTAAGAGTATATAACAGACCTGACTGAAATTCAAACTCGACTCACCAATTTCTCTTTATTCATTACACCACCCGCACATCCAAGCAGCTGGTATTCCCTAGCAGTTTCCCATCTAGATAGTTATTGACCAGGATCAACGTGGCTTAACTTCGGTGATCGGACGAGAACTGCTGTTTCAACGTGATATGGCCGTAAGCTCTTGTTTTCTGATCATAATTTAATCCTTTTTAATTATTAATATTTCATTCTGGGAGCCTCAGGAAACTTATGTGTTTAACTATAGTGACAATTATGCGCTTTTTACTTACTTTTTTTGAGGAATAAATTCTTTGAAAATCATCTGGAGTAATTTCTGAAGTGACTTGAAGACCTAGAAGTAAAAATAAACGGCTTATTAGAGGGTGATGGTTAACAAGGCGTCTGAAGTTATTATGCAAATTGTATAAACATCAATAATTCGATATTGTGTTGAAAAGTTTTTTTCAAAATTTAAACGATTAATTTAGATGTCAAAACAAAGTTTAAATTGAATTTTTAGGTAGTTTCAAAATGTTTTATCAAGGTTATTGGAGTTATAAAAAAAAAGTTATTATGCAAAACTAAAAAATCACATTTTACTTGAATAACAAGTTAATAAAATCACTAACAATTATCAACATCTATAATAGAACAAACATCTGACTTATTATAAAACGCAGATTTTGTGTGTGTGTGTGTGTCTGTACGTTTATATATTGGATCGGATTTCCTACATTTTTCAACCGATTTCAACAAAACTTCACAGGACTACGTAAAATTACCTTTGTGATGGTTCTGACAGTGCCAAAAATTGGGAAAACACAATTGTTTTTGCTCGAAATCAATTTGAAAACACGATTAAGAGGCATCGCGAGAATGAAAGGGGGACAACTCATATCGAGTTATACTTATTATAAAACGCAGATTGTGTGTGTGTGTCTGTACGTTTATATATTGGATCGGATTTCCTACATTTTTAACCGATTTCAGCAAATCTTCACAGGACTACGTAAAATTTACTTGCGGTGATTCTGACAACGCCGAAAATTGAAAAAACACAATTGTTTTTGCTCGAAATCAATTTGAAAACACGATTAAGAGGTATTAATGAAAGGGGGACAACTCATATCGAGTTATAGGTATTAATATCGAGTTATCGAGTTATACTTATTATAAAACCCAGGTTGGTTGGTTGTTTGTGTGTGTGTTCGTTTATATATGGGATCGGATTTCCTACATTTTTTAACCGATTTCAACAAAACTTCACTTTTTTTTTGGCAGGTAGTGTCTTGCATACCTTTTTCTTTATTTTTACATTCAGAATTCTTTAAAAATTCCATTTACATAACAATTGTTTATAATAAAATTCTATTCAATCGATAGACTCACAACGATTGAAAACAATGTTTTTGTTTGAGTTTGGGTTTGACCAATTCGTAAAAAAAAAAAAAAAAACTAATTAAGACATGCGTGTCCGTCAACCTTAAACAACAATCTTTGTCAATTTTATTTTTCAGTCTTTATGATGGTCGATACTTGATCTATCTCTTACTGTTACATCCACGAGAAACGCCGGGCTCTACTGCTAGTATATGATAAGTCTTTGAAGCATTTACATCTTAATAGAGAGGCTGTTCTTCTCAATAACAGCCAGCAATCTATTATCCATTGTTTTTTTATGAAAATATTTTTACTTCAGTAGGTTCAATTTCCGACATGGTAGTTTTAATTGCTTCCCATAGGCCTGATTTGCTGTCATATTGTTTGCCACCTTCATATAGTTTCATCTTCACAATTGACCATAGATTTTCAATTGGATTCAGACCAGGCCATTCTATTATCTTATCTCCTGTAAACCTTAGATACATAAAAAGGAGCATTGTTGCGCATAAATATACACTTCACCATGAAACTGCCAGGCTTGTACTATTCAAAGAAAGTCTTGTCCATGAAATCGTAATAGTTGGCACTGTTCAATTTAAATCCTTCATTGACTTTAAAGGTTCAATAATAGATCCAGTCAACAATTCCAGTCCGTATCATCACAATGCCACCTCCTTGCTGCTATTCTTTTAACCACAAGCACATCTACATCAGAAAAAAAATCCATCTGTTGGTCTATCCATCAGGTTCATTGGCTGACACCAGAGAATTTCCATGTATTCGTTGCCCAATTTTAACACTTTAGAATATTTGCTTTACTTCAGACTGATAACATAAGGAAATCTCCTTCCTGATAAATCGACCACGGTGAGATTAGGGCGCGTCTCAGGCACAGAAAGCGAACGTTCTAACCACTCGGCCACGCGCCCATATATATATATATATATATATATATATATATATATATATATATATATATATATATATATATATACAAATATAGATAGCTATACTCGTTTCTAAAAACCCTCGAATTTTTGATTTGCCAATAATCAAATCAATCTCGAGGGAAAAAAGGTTTTAAAAAAAGAAAGAGCTACAAACATGAAAGTCTGTCGAAAAAAATCGCACAGAGGCAGGTCTGAAGCCCAAAGATAAAAACCCGACACGAGTAAACAACCAACTAACAAAAGAGCTCAATACAACCGGCTTTCCCTAACGATCCGTTTAGGTGAAACCTAGGTAGGTTTGTCTGGCTCCCTAAGTGCATATATATATATATATATATATATATATATATATATATATATATGAAGAAATATAGTCTTAGGGTCTCCTATATTTATGGGATAAAGTGCTCAATATCAGATATAGAGCGTGTGTAAATATAAAAGTGAACATTGAAGTCAACACTTAGAGGCGACAGTCTGTTTCATGCTAGATGCAATCGTCAGGCCTGACGATTGCATATAGCAAGAAACAGACTGTCGCCTCTAATTGTTGACTTCAATGTTCACTTTTATATATATATATATATATATATATATATATATATATATATACCCATAATATATTAGGTTGGTGCAAAAATAATGTCGTTTTCTCACATTATGTGAGAAAACGACATTATTTTTGCACCAAACTAATAATTATGGTATATGTGACTAAGTGGTTACAACATATCGCTTTCTGACCATTAAGTTTAAATTTAACCATAGTTGATTTGCCACTTTTTGATCATCTCAGTCTGTGGTAGTGGTCCCAGTGTCTGGCACTTTTGCCAAGATCATGTTTTGACCCATGCCTGTGAGTGAAATTTGGTAGATAGATCTTCCTGGAAGCCACTGATGATTTTACAAGCACAAAGTCACAAGAGGGTTTGAGCGGACTTGTGTTGTTCAAACTGCAGGTCATGATAAATTATACACTCTCTCCCAGAAACTATAACTAATGCCTTCTCCGCATACAGTCTGTCCAAAGGTATTATGCAAAACCAGTAAATCATTTTTTTTACTTCAATAACAAGGTAATAAAATCAACAATTGATTAACACCTATGATAGAACAAATAACACACATGTATGATAAGTCTTTGAAGCATTTACGTCTTAATATAGGGACCCTTCTCGATAAACGCCTGCAATATGTTTAATTTCCAATCGAGTTCACACCAATCAAGGTAATAAGGCCAGTGGAGCACAAGAGGATGCTGGATGTGAAAGTGTTAGAGATCGATTGACATAGCTTCTAAATTTTGGTTTTGTTTAAAATTGATTGGAAAGCATGGAACCGGAAGCGAGTTCCACAAGCGAGAAGTGCGAGTAAAAGAAACTATTAGCATAGAACTTACGACTACATTTAGCCAGCTCAACTGTAAATAGACCAGATCTAGACGCCAGTGTAGTACTGCGCTTAAATTCAAAAAGTCTAGGTGCCATAATGAAGAGCTCATCTGAACAATTACCATGAAAGTATTTATAGAAAAGACGCAAAGAGGTAACCTTACAGCGGTGGGAAAGTGACTGAAGCCGAGTCGCCAATTTCATTTACTTGTAAATGGACATGCTTAATTCGAAAATAACAAAAAAATTTTGATAAGATCTAACGTTTTGGAGTTATCGACAGTAAAAGTGTGAACTCATTGGCGTCGCGGTGGATGAAGTTGAAATTAATTCTTCACTCGTTTTTAAATATTCAGTTTACAAAGTGGTAAATAAAATAAATGTAAAATAATGATTGAAAAAGCGCGCCGAAATAATATTAAAAACAGATAAAATGTTGTGAAAGAAAGACAGAAAGAAACGTACAAAAGAAGGAAGGAAGGAAAGAAGGACGGAATAAAAGAAGGAAGGAAGGGGGAAAGAAGAAAGGAAGGAAGGAAGGAGGAAGGAAGGGAGAAAGGAAGGAAGGAAGGATGGAAGGAAGGAAGGAAGGAAGGAAAGAAGAACGGAAAGAAAGAAGGAGGAAAGAAAGGAAGGAAAGAAGGGAGGAAGGAAGGATGGAAGGAAGGATGGAAGGAAGGAAAGAAGGACGGAAGGAAGGAATGAAAGAAGGAAGGAAGGGGGAAAGAAGAAAGGAAGGAAGGAGGAAGGAAGGGAGAAAGGAAGGATGGAAGGAAGGAAGGAAGGAAGGAAGGGAGGAAGGAAGGAAGGATGGAAGGTAGGAGGAAAGAAAGAAGGACGGAAGGAAGGAAGAAAGAAAGGAAGGAAAGAAGGAAGAAAGGGAGGAAGGAAGGAAGGACGGAAGGAAGGAAGGAAGGAAGGAAGGAAAGAAAGAAGGACGGAAGGAAGGAATGAAGGAAGGAAAGAAGGAAGGAAAGAAGGAAGGAAGGGAGGATGGAAGGAAGGGAGGAAGAGAGGGAGGATAGATGGAAGGAAGGACGGAAGGAAGGAAAGAAGGAAGAAAGAACGAACGAAAGAAGAGAAGAAAACGAATTAAATATAAAAAAAACAAGTCAAAATAAAGAAAAAAGACGAAAAAGTATTATGAAAGAAATAAGCGGAAAAAGAAGGAAAAATCTATATATCTACTAGGTTGGTGCAAAAATAATGACGTAATAATGTCGTTTTTTGACG
This sequence comes from Acanthosepion lycidas, assembly GCA_963932145.1. Taxonomy (NCBI): domain Eukaryota; kingdom Metazoa; phylum Mollusca; class Cephalopoda; order Sepiida; family Sepiidae; genus Acanthosepion; species Acanthosepion lycidas. Next base: position 50,557,961 of record OZ010612.1, read on the forward strand.
TTAAAGAATACGTGAAAAAACGACATTATTACGTCATTATTTTTGCACCAACCTAATATCTATCTATCTATCTATCTATCTATCTATCTATCTATCTAAATCTGTTTCTATCTATATATTACTGCTTGGTTATATTTACCTATCCTCAAAAGAAAACGAAATAAATAAAAAAAAACAAGCCAAAAGAAAGAAAAAAAATACGAAAATTATAAAAGAAATGAGCGGAAAAAAGAAGGAAGAAAAGAAAAATCTATCTATCTATCTATCTATCTATCTATCTATCTATCTATCTATCTATCTATCTATCTATCTATCTATCTATCTATCATAGTCTCTTCGTATCTATCTATCTATCTATCTATCTATCTATCTATCTATTACTGTTTGTCTATATCTATCTATCTATCTATCTATCTATCTATCTATGTATCTATCTATCTATCTACTTAATCTCGGTCAGTTCATATCTATCTGAGTCTGTTAATATCTATCTATCTATCTATCTATCTATCTATCTATCTATCTATTATGGTAGACTTATAAATATGTAAGATGGATTCTGGAGATAAGAATTATCTAGCACATCAGAGTGAACCAACTTTCTTAGTAGCAGACCTAGCAATATTTTAAATATAGTCTCTCCACTTCATGTCAGCGGAGAATGTTATCCGTTACTTTATTGGGGGTCAGCATCAGCCATGCTGATTGAAGTCAGAAAGGAATCTCTCAGATGATTAATATAATAACAGTTTAGTTTTGGATGTGTTAAAATTAACAAGCCATTCTTTGTCCCATTTAACAACAGACTGAAGTTCGTTTTAGACATCAGCAGCCAATTTGATTTTATCAAACTGATCAAACTTACTATCAAGACGAGTAAATAGTTGTGTCATCAGTGTAGATACCAATTTGAGAGTTGATGCCATCGGGAAGGTCATTAATGAAAATTAAAAACAAAGTAGGGCCAATGATGAAGCCCTGGGGATACCTGCATTAGTACGAAAGGAATTGGAAGAGGAACCGTTCAGAATTTTATTGCACAATTTGATCGGAAAGATTGAATTAGTTAAAGTATTATCCATTGATTTTGTTAAATTGTTTAATTCAGAAGGTTCAATTTTCAACATGGTGTCTTTAATCGCTCCCTATAGGTCTACTAAGCTGCCATATTGTTTGCTATCTTCATATAATTCTATGTTCAGAATTGAGCATAGGTTTTGATAGGGTTCAGATCGGGACTTGGTGGTGGACATTCCATTATCTTCTCTCATGTGAATCTTTACGCTCAAAAATTCACAGGTAACCTTAGATATAAAGGGTGTTCCAATAACTTGGACCGATTTTAAATGAGAATTAAGTTTAAGCATCTAATGATTTTTTTTCTTTTTCTTTCAGATTTAACAACTTATGTCTTTGACAATTTCAACGATGGAAAGATTAACAATCAAACAACGTGTTAAAGTTATCGAAGCCTATTACGAAAATGGACGTTCAAACAGAAATGCATTTCCGCGCACTTTACGATTTTTGGGGGTCAATATAATCGACCAACCGAGAGTGCAAATAGAAACGATGTAACGCTGTTGCGGAGAGGTTCAATTCCTGCGCGCGATGATGAATAAAGGTGTCTGGATTTTCGGCCACATTCTCATGCACTGCAGCAACGTTTTCAGCTGAACGGCGTAAACGTGCAAGCAATGGTGATTTTCACATCTGACACCGACCCCGTTTGTTTGAATTTATGAAAGATTTATTCCAATTACATTTTTGAAACTTTATATATATATATATATATATATATATATATATATATATATATTAATGCATGTTTCATTAAATAATATAGACAAGTTTTGTCTATTTATTTTAAGTAAGTTCCTTTCATATTGTCTGATAACCTTAATCACATTATCGTTGAAATACGAAAGGAAAACACCATATTGATACATGTTTAAATCCAATCTAAGCTTTCGGCTTACACAAGCCATTATCAAAGATGACAATTTCAATAAATCAAACAACATACGGACGAAACAATGATAGTCCGCCCTTGCTGCATGAAAATTTCCAAGTAACGACAAACTCGTATATGCAACAATCGGAAGCGAAAATCACGTCGCAGCTTATATCCTTTGTATTATTTTATATCTCATAGTGTACTTTAAATATATATATATATATATATATATATATATATATATATATATATTGTACATGTAATAAATCTATTAGTATATAATCCAAGTGGATCTTAGTAATATCAACTATTAAAACTGATCCGCAAAAAGGGATCAATGTATTTATTTTAACAGAGCATATAAATTACACAACAAAATTCAGAATTACCTCATATGGGGGTGGATAGATCTATTTCAACTGACGAAAACTACGTCAGTCTTATTCAACCCTGGTAATTTTGGATTTTGTTGTGTAATATATATATATATATATATATATATATATATATATATATATATATATATATATATATATATATGGGTCAAGCAGCTCAGTTCCTTGGAACCGACAGTCAGACACCAGCACATATGATTTCATTATAGTGGTGAAGGATTTTTGTAGAACTGACCACAGTTTTTGAAGGGCCGATTACAGAGACCTGCCACCAGGTCCCCAAACAACCCTCCGCAGATTTTGAATTCAGACTTGTTCTTCTCCTAGACTAGTTGCCAGTCTGCATGTTATTTGCCCATAGCTGGAGGGAGAAGAAGAGGATTAATACCTTTCCCAAAGGTATTAGCACGTAAGTGAATGTAATGGATTCGACTGGAATTCAAACTCGGCTCTCTGTCTGTCTGTCTGTCTGTCTGTCTGTCTGTCTCTCTCTCTCTCTCTCTCTATATATATATATATATATATATATAATTGTATTGTTGTTCTTTACCGCACGATGCTCAACGTTCCATGCCCTGTTTCAGCCTAATGATTGTCTCTTTGAGTTTCATAGTGTAGTAAGGAACAACGATATATATATATATATATATATATATATATATATATATATAGATAGATAGATAGATAGATAGATAGATATATCGTAAAATAGATCTATCGGACGCTTTGGTGTAGGGTCATTAGGGATTTTCAACATTATGCCCCCCTCTCTACAGTGACTCAGCCGTTACTGATCGGATACCTTCCGTTAGCTACAATATATATCATATATATATTATATATACATTATATGCATTATATAGGCGTGTGTGTGTGTGTGTCTGTGTCTAATTTATCTGCCACTGAATATGATTTGGTGATTGAATCAATGAATATTTTCCAAGATCTTACCGCTGAAACTTGGTCATCGATCCCTCTTTTGATCAGCAAAATGGATGCCTTCAGGACGGTTCGTGGATCTTCCGATTTGGACAGTTCAATCATTTGCTGAGTCAAAGACCGGAGAGCTTCTTCACGGTTCGTCCAATTCTTGGAGTAAGCCTTTGAGACCTGCAGGGACAACATTTTTGAAAAAGCTCACACTTTTCTTTTCTTTACTTTTTTTTCTTCATTAAGCATTTAATCCCACGCAAGGCAATAAAGTCACTAAGACAAAAATAGTTACTGAGTGAGAGAGAATATAAGAAAAGGTAAACATTATTAAGGATCGAGAACAATAAAAGAACAAGATTTAAGAAGACAGAAGATGACGATTCGCATTGCATTTAAATTTTTGAAGATCAAAGTTGACCGGAAAGCAAGAAGTCAGAAAAGAAACGGTTAGTATAGAACTTAGGATTACATCTAATAAATTTAATTGATGAGATCATGTTGCTAATCTAGTATTGTAGTTATTAGGTTGGTGCAAAAATAACGTAATAATGTCGTTTTTTGACGTATTTTTAACGTCAAAAAACGACATTATTACGTCATTATTTTTGCACCAACCTAATAAATTCATAAAGTCAAGGTACCATAGAGGAAAGTAATATTTATTTTGTTTTAATACAAAAATGTGGCACAAGGCCAAAAGGAGGGACAAGAGAAGGCTAGTCTTCAATTTGTCTTATTTTAAACTTAGCTAGCCACGATTGCGTCCGGGGTATGACGATAAACTGCGTCCAACAGCAAGGAAGGCCTCAGATGGTGTTTTCAGAAAAATAATGTTGCCAGCTGTACGTTTTTGAAACAATAATGTTGCCAGCTAGACGTTTTTTTGGAAACAATAATGTTGCCAGCTGAACGTTTTTGAAACAATAATGTTGCCAGCTATACGTTTTTTGGAAGCAATAATGTTGCCAGCTAGACGTTTTTTGGAAGCAATAATGTTGCCAGCTGAACGTTTTTTGGAAGCAATAATGTTGCCAACTATACGTTTTTTGGAAGCAATAATGTTGCCAGCTAGACGTTTTTTGGAAGCAATAATGTTGCCAGCTATACGTTTTTTGGAAGCAATAATGTTGACAGCTATACGTTTTTTGGAAGCAATAATGTTGCCAGCTATACGTTTTTTGGAAGCAATAATGTTGCCAGCTAGACGTTTTTTTGGAAACAATAATGTTGCCAGCTGAACGTTTTTGAAACAATAATGTTGCCAGCTATACGTTTTTTGGAAGCAATAATGTTGCCAGCTATACGTTTTTTGGAAGCAATAATGTTGCCAGCTATACGTTTTTTGGAAGCAATAATGTTGACAGCTATACGTTTTTTGGAAGCAATAATGTTGACAGCTATGCGTTTAATTGTACTGTATATTTGATATATATATATATATATATATTAATTTAATTTGGCATTAAATGACCTACAGTGGTTGATATGCCATAAAACCCAACCAACCAACCAACCTAACCACGATTACTTACCCAAACATACCACAGTATTCCTTACACTCAAACAATACATTATTACTTATCATACTTACTCTTTGGTTTAGTTCAGTTTATTTTACAGTATATCAACCTCAATGGGTTATTTAATGCCGATAAGATTTTTATTGCTGGTAATATATATTTTTCAAAAATGTATTGTTGTTAATATTTTTTTTTACGTATTTATTATTAGAAATCAATAACAAAAAATATTTTTTTAAACCTATTTATAATACGCACCCCTACTATTTTCGAGAAATTATGACACCTGTAGTTAAGAGAATTAGTGCAAACTTTTCCCGAAAAGCGAGCATTATTGAGGAGAAAGGGCAATAAAAAGAATTCGATTCAAGGAGAGAGACTATGTCAATAGATGTCGCATTTAAATTCTTGGAGATTAAAGCTGACAGAAAAGCAAGAAGCTGGAAGAGAGTTCCATAGGCGAGAAGTTTGAAAGAAGACAACATTAGCAATTTCAACAGTAAAATGATGAGACCTACATACCAGTTTAGTACTAAGCTTGAATTTTTGTAGTCGACGTACCAAAGAGGAAAACTATATTTATTTTCAAAAAACAAAAAAACAAGGCCAAAAAGGGAGATGGGGAAGGCTGGTCTTCAATCTGTCTTATCTTAAACTTAGCTAGCCACGATTACTGACACAAACATACTACAGTATTCTTTACACCCAAATAACACATTCTTACTTACAATTCTTACTTACCATTCTCACATTACCATTGGTATATCAACCTCAATGGGTTATTTAATGCCAACAATTTTATTTTAATATTTTTTTCTTCTAAAATGTATTACTGGTAATATTTCCCCCCCAAATTGTATTGCTGCTATTAAAACCTATATTTACACCTCTGTAATATTTTGACTCCAGTTTGGGGGCTAACTATTTGCCCATTGCTGGCACCCTAACAGGTGCTACCACCCCGGGGTAGGGTAGACCTGGGAACACCAGCAATTAAGTGGTGGTTCTACGATCCTCAAAACCTCCTGATCAGAGGCTTTGCTGTTGGATATAGTTTATCGTCTTACTCAGGACGCCCATTCTTACTACAGTCACCACAATACCTCAAGTCTCTATGTAATCCTAACTAATCCCCATATGTATAATTTGTCTGTGAGGAGGGGATAAAAATAAAAACATTTATAAAATGAAACCCCAATGAATATACCATAGAGAAAATTTCATCAGAACAATTATCGTAAACGTATTTGTAGAAAAGGCACATAGAAAGTTATATTACGGCGGTTGGAAAGTGACTGAAGCCGAGATGCTAGGCCAGGACCAATAATATTGCTGATTCTTCTTTTGATTTTATCAAGAACTAGCAGTAGAGCCCGGCGTTGCCCGGGGATATAACAGTAAGAGATAGATCAAGTATCGACCATCATAAAGACTGAAAAATAAAATTGACAAAGATTATTGTTTAAGGCTGACGGACACGCATGTCTTAATTAGTTTTTTTTTTTTTTTTTTTTTTTTTTTTTTACGAATTGGTCAAACCCAATCTTTATGAGTCTACCGATTGAATAGAATTTTATTATAAACAATTGTCTTGTAAATAGAATTTTTAAAGCATTCTGATTGTAAAAATAAAGAAAAAAGTGTGCAAGACAATAAGAAACACGACCTGCCAAAAAAAAAAGAAAAAAAGAAAAAGTGAAGTTTTGTTGAAATCGGTTGAAAAATGTAGGAAATCCGATCCCATATATAAACGAACACACACACACACACACACAGCAAAAGCCGTATTTAGCGGTCGTCTGAGAAAATACGGTAGTAATCTGCAGGTGGGCATACACTAAGATTGACTGAAATCAACAAAGTAATAGACATATTATAACCCCGATCAAGCATAGCAGAATAGTGTCTTTAAGTGAAATCCTTTTCAGTACTATAAAAGGAAAGGTATCCCTCCCTCTTCCTCTCGTTTGTCCCTTTTTCAGTTATCTGTGTACACCTATAAGTATCTTTTGACCTCCCTATGTTACTCTTTCATCACTTTAAACGTTATTTTTAGTGGATACTTATATTTGAGTAGACGCTCCATTTATTTATTAATTACATAGATTCACGAAATTTCTATATCTGCGCAGTTTCGTATCCAAACGTAAAAAAGCAATTTCTAAAGGAATGGATTTTTTATTTATTAATCCAACAGATTTTATCACTTTACACGTTATTTTTAATGGATATGCATATTTGAGTAGACGCTTCGTTTAAAAGCAGTATATTTATTTATTTTATAAAAAAGTACGGTCATTTATTTTTTTTTTCGTCTACCGGCCTAAATATTCGAGAAATCTTAATAAATAAGAAAATATGTCCTATCCGAGAGGATTGGAACTGAGGTACTCCTGGGCTGAGTAAACGGTCGTTACAAATGCTGTGGTCTAACTGACTGAGCTATAGAGTAGTCAAGCAGATCAAACCCGGGAGAATGGTGCCTTTAAGTGAAATCCTTCTTCTCATAGATTCTCAGTTTTGTATCCAAAAGGAAACAAAGCAATTTCTAAAGTAATGGATTTTTATTTATTGATCCGATAGATTTTTATAACTCATACGTATCTGAGTAGACGCTCCGTTTATTTATTAAAGAGGATATTTTTTAAAAATTTTGTCTGTTAGCCTGAATATTTGAGAAATCTTCGATATATTTTTGTTTAATAAGATTTCTCGAATATTGAGGTCGGTAGATGAAAATAAATAATCCGTTTAACAAATAAACGGAGCGTCTCTCCTCAAATATGAAACAGACGGTTAAAGTGATAAATTATGTCGGAATTTTGTATCTGTCTATATTTCTGAGATGAGGCATTATGTACACTATTTACATTATTCCGACTATTGTCCTCATCTTTGTCGCCATATATATTACAACGTTTCGGCCTTTCAGTATCTGTCTATATTTCTGAGATGAGGTATTATGTACACTATTTACATTATTCCGACTATTGTCTTCATATTTGTTACCATATTTATTACAACGTTTCGGCCTTACAATATCGATCTATATTTCTGAGATGAGGAATTATTTACACTATTTACATTATTCCGACTATTGTCCTCATCTTTGTCGCCATATATATTACAACGTTTCGGCCTTTCAGTATCTGTCTATATTTCTGAGATGAGGTATTATGTACACTATTTACATTATTCCGACTATTGTCTTCATATTTGTTACCATATTTATTACAACGTTTCGGCCTTACAATATCGATCTATATTTCTGAGATGAGGTATTATGTACACTATTTACATTATTCCGACTATTGTCCTCATCTTTGTCGCCATATATATTACAACGTTTCGGCTATTCAGTATCTGTCTATATTTCTGAGATGAGGTATTATTTACACTATTTACATTATTCCGACTATTGTCCTCATCTTTGTCGCCATATTTATTACAACGTTTCGGCCTTTCAGTATCTGTCTATATTTCTGAGATGAGGTAGACTATTTACATTATTCGGACTATTGTCTTCATCTTTGTCGCCATGTTTATCACAGTATTTCGGCCTTTTAGTATCTGTCTATATTTCTGAGATGAGGTATTATGTTCACAATTTGCATTATTCGGACTATTATCCTTATCTTTGTCGCCATATTTGTTACAACGTTTCGGCCTTTCAGTATCTGTCTATTTTTATGAGATGAGGTATTATGTTCACTATTTACATTATTCCGACTATTGTCCTCATCTTTGTCGCCATATTTATTACAACGTTTCGGTCTTTCAGTAGCTGTCTATATTTCTGAGATGAGGTATTATGTTCACTATTTACATTATTCGGACTATTGTCCTCATCTTTGTCGCCATATTTATTACAACGTTTCGGACTTTCAGTATCTGTCTATATTTCTGAGATGAGGTATTATGTTCACTATTTACATTATTCCGAGTATTGTCCTCATCTTTGTCACCATATTTATTACAACTTTTCGGCCTTTCAGTATCTGTCTATATTTCTGAGATGAGTTATTATGTATAATATTTACATTATTCGGACTATTGTATAATATAATTATGGCGACCAACATCAGGACAATATTTCGAATAATGTAAATAGCGTCTGTCGGATTGGTAAATAAAAAATATCCATTACTTCTATAGAAATTTTGTTACTCTTTATAAAAGAGTATAATCTATATGTATTGAAAATGTGTTGAAGTTTATTCCTTTTGAAAATGTTTAATTCAATTTTTTTTTTACTTTTCAACTTCAACCTCGTCCACTAAAACTCGTTCTCCTCCAGTGGCGTATCTATTATGAAACTATTGAAGCTTAAACTTCAGGGCTCCTAATCCCAGAGGAGTCTCTGGAGCAACTTTTGTAATGAGTAAATTTTTTAACAAAATCGATATTTTTTAAGTGTTAATTATTAAAATGAAGCCATTTTAGTGACAGAATCATAAAGCAGTGGCTTGAAGTAGCTAATGTTGGCCTCAGAATATGCTCTAGTATCCGTTGCCTATGGCCTCACCCCCCCAGTTATATGGGTATTTGAAATCACAAGAATTTATTCATAGCCCACATTTTTTGCAGTCGGATCCTCAAATCTATTGACGATAAACTACATCCGGCAGCAAGGCCTCTGATCGGCAGATTAAAGGTTTTGAGCAGTATGAAATCACAACTACTATTGTTACTATATGGCAGTGGAGGCTGTACAATATCCTAACCGGTGAAGAAGAGACTTGAAGCAACAGAAATTGGATTCTACAGAAGGATGATGAGAATACCGTGGATAGATCTTATAAACAACGAAGGCTTCTTATAGGACACAAAATAAGGAAAGAAGGAAGGCTTGGGAAATTTAATACTCACAAGACATATCGAAGTAACATGGAGAGTCAGCAGGCTACCCTGCGTGACGAGCTTATGCGAATGGGTGGCAGGACGGAGATTAGGGCGGAGGTAAAAAATGATTTAGATCTGCGAGTGATAGATGATTGTGGAGGGCCATGATTGTACACAGTTTGTAGGGATATAGCACCCAGAAGAAGATCTGCTGACCTACATATGAAAAGACTCCCCTCAAAAAGGTCCCCCAGCGCCAAACGCCTTTTTTGTTCGTTTATCAGCGGAGACTGTCATCTTTTAATTTGAAGCAATACTCACTAATTGTTGGCCGAATATGTCGATTGCGGTCGAGGCTTCTTTTAGGTCTTTTTCGCTCATTGGCTCCAAATCTTGGCCATTTCCTGCAAACAGACAAGTAGACAGGTGTCAGCAATCAGATTCTGTAAAGAAGACATGTTTCTCAATATAAAGTGTCCATATTGGCTAAAATAACTCCCTTTAATTCTGTAGTAGTTAAGATATTTTTTACGCTTTTATTTATCCAATGCAATGCTTCAGAGCCACTTAAGGTAGAGGGTTACTGAGTCGTAGTCGTTTTATGGACGTGGGGATGGCAATTATCACGATATGTGGGATAGATAACGTTAAACACCGGGGTTCTCAACGAAGAGCGCACACGCCACAGGGGACAATTTGATTTTTAAGGGAAAGGGCAATTTGATTTTTGAGGGGACAATTTGATTTTTAAGCGGAGGGGAGAAATTGCAGATTGAGTTATTAACAGTAATTTTTTTTCTAGTGAGTGTGTGAATATGAGTGAGTGGTTGAGTTAAACAGTATGAATTACATTTACCGGATTTGTTCGAGAAATTTCGTAGAGAATATGCGTCCTCCAATAGGAATCGAACCTGTATCCTATACAGGACCTTCCTTAATCTTGACGGGCTTAATTTCTTGAAAAAACAATAAAACAATTTAATGGAGCCTTTATTTTTGTTTATATCAAATTTCTTGCTTATATTATTTTTTCCTAAATACCTTTAAAGCTCATCGTATTTCTTCATCAACAAAAGGGTTTTGGAAATTATTGTTGATAAATGTTTGTTTTATGTTGTTTAATTCTCTATAAAACAATGGGTCCGAATAGGAAATCATTTTCGCACGATAAATCATGTTTTTTTTTGTCATACTTAATTTATATCTGTCTGTAAATTCGCTTTTATAATTAAGGAGCGATATAAGAATCGACACGACGTGATGATGGTCAGTTTTATATCTGTTGTAGAGTAGCTAGCACTCCTTCTGCACTCTACCAGATAGCATGGCTCATAACATTAAATCGTCTACGATTAAGGACTTCAACAGTTGATTAATAAGTTAATATTCGTAGTGATCTTACTTCGTTTGACTATACAGCATTTGACCCTCATCTATTCCTTGTAAGTTGTCTTGTTAATTGTTTTGTAACTTATTGTTCTGTGTTCTTTGTATGTTATCCGTTAGCACAAGCTACTGGTGCTGAAGAAATATATTAAACACTGATTCTTCTCTGTGTATCACTTACCTCGACAATACAACAATATCTCAAGCTATCGTCAATATATATATATATATATATATATATATATATATATATATATATATATATATATTCATACACGCTTCATTAAATAATATAGACAAGTGTTGTCTATTTATTTTATGTAAATTTTTTTCGTAAATTTTTTTCGTAACTTAGGGCAGGCATTTTTAGGCATTTAAAACAACATGCCTGCCCGCATACACAATTCCGTAAAATACTTGTCGAAAACACAATTATACTTCGACATGAAAACAATAGACAAAAACTAAAAATCCTTGAAGCATTATACATGAAACAGTTGAAACCCAACCTAAACAAAATCAATTATGGCATCTCTACAAATATTTTTAAATGTCTATAATTGGTAACAGAAGCAAGTGGTTTATACCAACGGCTTTCGATTCATACTTCTACAATTCACTCTCGTGTGGTCATGTGTGACGTCATGAGATGCGGTGCGATTTTCGCTTCTAGCGTCTTATATGCGCGTGTTTATCGTTGCTTAGAAATCTTCTATGTAAACATTGACAGACTATGATCACTGTCGTGTCCGTATATTGTTTAATATGTTGTAATTGACATCTTTGATAATGGCTTAAGTAAGCCGAAAGCTTTGATTGTATTAAAAAAAATATGGATCACTACTGTGAATTTCTTTCTTCGTTCAACGATGATGTTATTAAACTTATCAGAAGTTACGAAAAAAATTTACATAAAATAAATAGACAACACTTGTCTATATTATTTAATGAAACGTGTATGAATGAAATGATTGCTGCCTAAATACACACAATATATATACTTATATATATATATATATATATATATATATATATATATATATATATATATATATATATATATACGTGTGTGCGTGTATGTGTGTATTTGGGCAGCAAGGTTTCTTTTAAACATTTTTCGTTAAGGAAAATTTTATTAATTTTTTTTTTTTTTTTTTTTCAGCGTTCTTACATTTTTCCAGTTTGGTGGCAGTGAGCGAGCACGAAAACTGTTCATATCGTCGATTCTTCCAAGCGCTATCGGACATTTCTTTAGCCATTTTCAAGGAGTTTGATTTTGGTGTAGTTAGTTTATTTTCATGTTTTGACACTGTCAGATGTATTATTTGTGAATTATAGTAGCCGCGACTCCGTGCCATCGTGTGTTGGGCGTGGCTAGAAACGAGTGGGCGACTTTCTATTTTTAAATGACTTTCAGCTCTCCGTTATTATTGTTAAATAAGGTAAGGTGGAGGAAAGCTGTGTGATGTACAATGCCTCTCTTATAACGAGGTATTTTTGATTTACAAAAGGCTCTAATGTTATTGACTAATATCTTTCTTATAGATTATGGGTTAATAAATGATACATGTTTTTTTTTTTTTATAGAGCTTTGCTCTGATAAGTGTCATGTGAGGCGTCTACTCAAGGAGGTGGGCATATGTCCTATATATATATATATATATATATATTTAATTAATTCATCGAGTCTGATAGAAACCGTTGAGATTTCTATCAGACTCCATGAATTAATTAGTTAGGTTGTCAAGCAAATATCATACCAACTGTTCTGTCCGGGTTTCAATTCTCGGTAGTGGATGCGCACTGCTGATGAGTCCCAAATATAGGACGAAACGGCCGTCCAGTGCTTTCTGCATTCTGTTGAGGTTTCTTCTAGACTCGATGAATTGCTTAATTATGATTATTTCAAATCCTCCTAATAATTACTATATATATATATATATATATATATATATATATATATATATATATATATATATATATATAAAATAGATTACCTGGATTAGCATATGTCCAATATTAGAAAATAGATTACCTGATTTTGTCAGATTTTGTTCAGGAATAATTGTGGCTTCTTCTGTTTCATCCCCATGTGCAAATTTGTTTTGTTGCCTATTAGAATGAAACAGGTATATTAATTTAAATCACTGTATATACACATATATTTATATTGACTGTAAAGACGATATTACATGAAACAAGTTGAAAATAAAATGTAGACCATATGTTTAAAGTGTTATTTAAAACACATCTGGAATGAGTAATAGTATACCGGCACAGAATCCATCAGCATGGTCGATGGTAATTTCCAGGAAAGCAATTACTCGCGCCTTTTTGGGTCTCACTTTTTTCCCCCACATCAAGTGGAACGATTATATTGAATCAATTGCTAGGTCTGCTGCTAGGAAAGTTGGCTCCCTGTATCGTTCGAGACAATTTTTCTCACCAGAATCTATCTTATACATTTATAAATCTTCTATGTATTTAGAGATTCTTGATTAAATTCAATCAAGAATCTACAATGTTATTGGTCCTGACCTGTCATCTCAGCTTCAGTCAATTTCCCTCTGCCGTAGTATAGCTTCTTTGTGACATTTCTATAAATATTTTCATGGTAATTGTTCTGTCAATATTTCCTCTTTAGTACCTAGATTTATGAATTTAAGTGCAGTACTAAATTGGAAGTTAGGTCTTCTCACACTTTTCATTTATGGAACTCTCTTCTGATTTCTTGCATTCCAGTCAACTTCGGTCTTCAAAAATTCTAATGTAATGTTAATCTTCAGTCTTCTTAATTCCTGTTATTTTATTGTTCTCTCTGCTAAATAATATTTTCTTCTCATATTCTCTCAGACTAAGTAACCTATTGAATCAGAGTGGCTTTATTATCTTGGTATGAAGTAAGTAAAAAAAAAAAAAGAAAAAAAGATTTTCACACGCATACAGTGTAACATAATTATGGGTTTTTGCATAACGCAACCTTAAAAGATTCTGATGGTTAAGCAGCAAAAGGTGTGTTATACATGGATATATATATATATATATATATATATATATATATATATATATATATATATATATATGGTGCGATGGTGTACATAATACCTCATATCAAAAATATAGACAGATACTGAAAGGCCGAAACGTTGTAATAAATATGGCGACAAAGATGAAGACAATAGTCCGAATAATGTAAATAGTGTACATAATACCTCATGTCAGAAACATAGACAGATACTGAAAGGCCGAAACGTTGTAATAAATATGGCGACAAAGATGAGGACAATACTCCGAATAATGTAAATAGTGTACATAATACCTCATCCCGAAAATATAGACAGATACTGAATGGCCGAAACGTTGCAATAAATATGGCGACAAAGATGAAGATAATAGTCCGAATAACGTAAATAGTGTACATAATACATCATGTCAGAAACATAGACAGATACTGAAAGGCCGAAACGTTGTAATAAATATGGCGACAAAGATGAGGACAATAGTGCGAAAAATGTAAATAGTGTACATAATACCTCATCTCAGAAATATAGACAGATACTGAAGGGCCGAAACGTTGCAATAAATATGGCGACAAAGATGAGGACAATAGTGCGAAAAATGTAAATAGTGTACATAATACCTCATCTCAGAAATATAGACAGATACTGAAGGGCCGAAACGTTGCAATAAATATGGCGACAAAGATGAGGACAATAGTGCGAAAAATGTAAATAGTGTACATAATACCTCATCTCAGAAATATAGACAGATACTGAAGGGCCGAAACGTTGCAATAAATATGGCGACAAAGATGAGGACAATAGTGCGAAAAATGTAAATAGTGTACATAATACCTCATCTCAGAAATATAGACAGATACTGAAGGGCCGAAACGTTGCAATAAATATGGCGACAAAGATGAGGACAATAGTGCGAAAAATGTAAATAGTGTACATAATACCTCATCTCAGAAATATAGACAGATACTGAAGGGCCGAAACGTTGCAATAAATATGGCGACAAAGATGAGGACAATAGTGCGAAAAATGTAAATAGTGTACATAATACCTCATCTCAGAAATATAGACAGATACTGAAATGGAAAGATTATATTGAATCAATTGCTCGGTCTTTTCGCCTGAGTCCGTTTTGCACATTTGTAATTTTACCATGTTCCGTGCCTTCAATATTACTGCCATATCTGGTTTGGTATTCCTGCTATATATCACGAGATACTCGACAAAATCTAAAGATGTGTCCGTAATGTTAGACATCCTGACCTGGCATCTCGGCTTCAGTCACTTTAACATCACAGTGATTTAGCTCCCTTCTGTCTTTTAAACGTACTACTAGATTGGCACTTAGGTCTCATTATTTTACGAATTAGCTAGATGTAACCGTAAGTTCTATTCTGATAGTTTCTTCTCTCGCACTTCTCACCTGTGGAACTCTCTTCCAGTTTCTCGCTTCAAAGATTTAAAATTAAATTTTAAATTTACGTTCTTCAAAAATTAAAACGCAACTTCTGTCTTCCTGATATCTGTTCTTTTATTGGCTTTAGGCAAGACAACATCGTGTCTAGTCTGAAGAATATGGACTGTCAGGAGTCTTATAACGTAAATTCAAACCCTGACGCACTTTTGAGCAAGTTACTAACAGTATACTCCTTTTTTGTAATCGGCCCCTTCACGCAAATTAAAGATGGACTCCTCTTCATTACCCACTGCTAAAAATAGTCATATTTAGTTATCTAGTGTGTTCCATATTGGTCAGACTAGCTACGATGCTGTCCTGTCTAAACCAACAAAAGAATTAGCTGGACTCAAGTGAAGAAAATCCTATTTTTTCCATATAAGTCCTAAAACGCAGCAAATCAACTATCACAGATGCATTCTTTGCAATAGCTATTCGAAATTTCGAAAACATCTATGGTATACTCATTGTACACAGATGCACAAAGGAACAAAATACAGTTGAGGGCTTTTGCATTGGAATTGCAATCCTGATCTATGAACTACAGGGCAACAACAAACTAGGGAAAGATCTTGACCCTTGCCAATCTCTGTCATGATATTGCAAGCGGTCGGTGGAGGAAATGGAACAGATTCTTAGTGACTTTACTGAGAGTTTTTACTGAGAATTGTGGATGTTAGATGTCAGCCCATTTCAGGAAAAACACATGGGAAGAACGTCAACACAAACGTCATCGAACCAATCTTCAGAAACGCCAATATACAGATTGATTGTTCTGGGTTCGGTTCGAAAACTCAAACAAATTTTACCTGAAGAATGCCGGAGCGTATAGCGGCCGAAGCGTTGTGAGTATGGCAACGAACACGAGGACAACAGTCCGAACAATGTAAATAGTGTAAATAGTTACAATACCTCATCTCAGAAATATAGACAGATATAGAAGAAGGCCGGAGCGTACAACGGTCTAAACGTCGTGAATATGGCAACGAAGATGAGGACAACAGTTCGAACAATGTAAATAGTGTAAATAATTACAATATCTCATCTCAGAAATATAGACAGGTATAGAAGAAGGCCGGAGTGTAGAAAGGTCTAAATGTCGTGAATATGGCAACGAAGATGAGGACAACAGTCCGAACAATGTAAATAGTGTAAATAATTACAATACCTCATCTCAGAAATATAGACAGATTAATTACATTATAAAAAACAAAATTCAACATAATTTTGAAAAACTAACAACATTTCTACTGTTCTTTTATTGTCTAAAGTCTTTTCATTCTTTTCCCCTCCCAGTAGTCTCTTGCGTCTTAGTGGCATTATCGCCAGCCCAGGTCAGCTTTTGCACAAATAACCTTAGAAAGGTAAGGATCTATCTTTTCTTCTCTCTGGCTAGAGATTAATAGCAAGGTCAACTGGGTCCTAGAAGGAGGACAACACTGAATTGAAAACCAGTTGGGCATGTGGCTACCAATTCCACCCAGTAAGATCCTATTAACTTTGGAAACCAGAGTAGCTACACCTAACGTAGTGAGGCTGTGTCCTTATACTCTACATATATGGATTCTTGTCAGTTCTCTGTTCAACCACTGGTTTGGGTACTGATAAAAAATCACATGCACTAGTTCAATGGAATTGATTGATTTTTTTTTACGGCTTATCAACCAGTTGTGAGTTATTTAAAGCCATATAAACCTGCTTTGGATCATAAGAATAATTTTTTTTCAGTGAAAACTGCACTAAATTTTTTAATTTTTTGAGAATAACAATGATGTTTTTTTTCAAATACAAGTCCTACTGTTTAATCCATATCTAAAGGGAGGGGATGGATTCCTATTTTTCCAAAGACTATTTGCGCGTAAGTGAATGTAAAGAACTTGATTGGAATTGGATTTCTCATTCCGTGTTCGCAACCCACTACACCACCCGCACATCCAGCTAGTGGAAAAAACGACACGAAGGTGAGTATTATTTGATATGAAATACCTACAACAATGGAAAATGGGATGAGAACAAGTTACCATCGTGGATTGAATAAAGTATTCGGTTGAAAATTCCAAGAATTTTGTAGTTATAAAATGTCACACAGTCTGGTTTGGTAGATTAAACGACACAAAGGTGAATAAAAATGGCGACTATTAATTGAGATGAAATGTTCCCTTTGATTAGAGTTACTTACCTGTTTGTAAATTAGGCACTTCGACGTAGTGTAATTGTTAGCAACTACTGAGTTCGATCCTCACGGGGTGCTCGACACTTTCCGCCTTCTATGCTTAGAAAATAAAATGACACAGATCATCATCCAGTCTTTTGTAGTTTCCAGATATCTTTGAAGGCTGATTCTTTTAGTTTTGTAAGACAGTTCTAGTTGAACTAATCCTCTGCCTCCTTCGGGTCTGGGCGCATACAGAAGATCAATTTAAATACTTACTTGCTGTGAGCGGAAGCTTATGCAGGGAAGTTATAAAAATAATAACCTAAGGAAGCCTTCCCCCAGGCAGTACTTCTCCTTTTGGAGACGCCTGGAGCGTCCCCAAAAGGAGAAGTACCGAGGGGGCTTGGACAATTTTTCCATAGTATTGCCTTTAAACTGACTTTAAACATCGACCTTGTGCCACATTTGGTAGTGACGTGGGCGCGCTGAAAAAATACCCTTACCTGTTTGTAATTGGTAAGGGTCGTTCTTCGTATGGCGTTCGAGGCACGCTTCTTTGAGTTGAGAGAGAAATCGGAGAAGAAAGATCAATCTTTGGAATGAAATCATTTATTTCTTTGGGATTATCTACAAAAAAATAGAAGTTTCAGTGTTAGTTTTAAAATAGCTAAAAAGAAAAGAAATACATTTGAATTTTTAAAATTTAATTTCTAAATTTTTGCTGTATTTTTTACTAGCTTTCTCTTATAACTCAGTGAAAAGTGTCTCTTATAAAAAAACAAAAAACATCATTTCTTTATCTATATTGCTATAGTTATTTAGCATTCTTCCAGTTGGGTTCTTTATATTCATTTGCGCACAAATAGCTTTGGGAACGGTATAAAACCCCTTTCCCCCAGCTATGGATTAATTAGTAAGACTTGGTTCGCTAAATAATTATTATCTTAAAAAATACTTGCAATCTAAAAATATTTTCTGGCTTTAAATAACCTGAAAATGGTTGATAAGCCGTAAAAAATGGATCAATCAATCATTAGTGTTCCTTTATGACGTTGGCGATCATGGTTCTCCACAATTTCCTGTCTTTTGTATCTTAATAAATTTTGTTTTAAAATTCTTCTGTCCTCAATTTACTCATGCTCACAAGGGAGATTATGCTTTGTTTCCCTCTCTTAGTCTGTCCCTTGAGTATCAAATTTCCTAAGCCCTCTTTCCTCATTATGTGCCCTTCTGGATCCGGTAATGAAAATATTCATTCAACAACAACGAACAATAACTGGCATCATAGGCACAAAATAACACAATACTCAACTGATATCACATATCATACAAAGCAGTAGACTCCTGATGATGTGCAGAGGGTAACTGCCTGAAACGTTATGTCTATAATAATCAAGAAGAATAGTCCGAATAAGTATAGTATTCGAAGACACCCCTTTACTAGGGCGGCCAGCAAATCCTTATTGCAGACACTTGCTCAGGCGGATTTTGTATTTATTCAACACCCACAGAGTCCAGCTGTGGTTTATACTGCAACTATGCTGAGCAGACCTTATTTACTGTTTCTGGGAAAGAGCGTGTTATCTAGCGTGATCATCAATTTGAACAAGGCCAGCACGCTCAAGCCCTCAGCCATGATGACTTGTGACTTCGTGCTAGCACAGCTATCAACGACCCCCAAGGGTTTCGTCTACCCAATTTCACTCACAAGGCTTGGGTCAACCCGTGGTATGGTTTTTCAGGCACTTTCCAAAGGTGCCACACGCTGGGATCGACCCCCTCCAGTCCGATAACATCAGGACGTCTCCTTCCTGACAAATCGACGATGGTGTAATTCGAATTCGGATCTCATGGCCCAAAAGCGAACGTTCTAACCACTCGGCCACTATATTCTACGAACACCAAAATTGTAGTTCATAAGGCATGAGTCATCAGACATGGAGCCTCTACTCCAGACAGGAGCGATGCCATAGGGCCTTTCACCGTTACAACATGAGAAGCATTTTGTGTAGCAAGTGATACGACCGGGTCACCAATGCTGTATTCTCACCCGTGGCTAGTTACCCAGCCTATACGTCCTTCAACAGCGCCGGCTCACTTGGTTTGGACATGTACACCGTATGCTAGATTGGGAGGATTCCGAAGGTCCTTCTGTACGGGGTGTTACAGTTTTTTAGATATATATCTATGTACTAGTGAGCCAACCAAAATGAGCTGACTCATTTTATAGTGCACCAAGAGAAGGCTTAACCAATCAGAAAGCTCAAAATATTCAATCCGACGTGTATAAAGGCAGCCATTTTGTTTTTTCTCCCAAAATATATCTTCACTGCCAACCTCTGATATCGAAGATTTAAAGAATTACTTAACAGCTGCTACTTTCTCCGAATCTTCACTGCCAACCTCTGATATTGAACTCTTTACGGACTTCACTGGATTCTATATTCAAAGACTACGGCAAACATGATTAACACGGGGGACTGTCCACCGGCAAGAGGGCACGAGGGCGACCTCATCTTCGTTTCAAGGGTATCTGCAAAACGACACACGCGGGCGATGGACACGGGCATCAAGAGGTGGTAAGACCTCACCAACGATAGATCACGCAGGAGACGCGGTTTGCATCTAAAGCTGGAAAGCGTACTCGGCAGAAAGAATAGTCTATTACCAATAAAATTCCATCAAACCCCGTAAAAAGGAGATCGTCTTCACGTGCACTCGCTGCAATCGAGACTGTCACTCTCGTGAGGGCCTGTACAGCCATAACGAAAGCTGCCCGGCCACCAGCAGTTTAGGCATAACTCTTTGGGCGCAGATCCATGACCTTTCGGGACAGACAGATGCCAAATAATCTTATAGAAAACGGCTTACTGCTTCTCACTAATTCTTGATTCGCTTTATCAAGGAGATTTCGATTGCAGCAAACATGTTTATATATTTAAGCTGGCTTCTATCCAGCCTCGTCCATCTAAGTGGCTTTTAGAACTGATAAAAGGACAAACCTCATTTGGGCTTTGTTCATTTACTAAATTCAGACACGGAAAATAGTTTTAATAGTTAATAATGTTCAGGACAAAGAAAAACTTTAAATTCGCCAGTTATTCAATAATTAAAAGAAAGTTGTTTTTAGCTCCCCTTTGGCTGAATTTAAACATGATAAACAACTGCTTATCTTGGTTTATTTCCAGGGGTCATATAAATATTTTCATAATAATGATTTAATGATACAAGTTTTACTAATTAACCTGGGGAGAAGAGCTGGATTCATATATTTCCCAAGGATATTTGCACGTAAGCGAATATAACGGCGTTAGCTGCCTGTACTGCTTCAGTAAGTACCTGACTCCTCATGCTATCCTCTAACTTTATAAGAGCCAGATCAGGCCCAAAATGGAGTCCTATTGCTATATTTGAGCAGGAGATACCCAGTCTTCACTTTCCTGACTTCAAAAGCGTTCTCCGAGTTCTTATTGGAGTAGAATTATTTTTTAAACCTCCAAACTCTCTCCCACGGGCGGGATGTGGCGAGTCTCTCACTGCTATATCGCTGCTACCATGGAAAGTGCACGGACGACAAACTACATTTCTTATTTCCGCCGGATCTAACCTTTACGGCTAGGACCGCCATGTCACTTACACAGTAGCAAACCACCCGCATTCCCTTCGTATTTATTATTCTAAGTCTTTCAATATAAATGCCCCTTAACGTAAACCTCTACTTCGAGTGGCTCCCGAGCCGTGTACAGGGGGAAAACTTACTGTAAAAAAAACAAACAAACAAACAAAAAAAAAAAAAACAAGAATTGGAACTCAACTCTCCGATAAACAATCTCAAGTCATTATTCCTTACACCACTCACACATCCAAAATTAGAGCATCTGATGTTCCCAATCGGTCACCCTGATCAAGTTCGACGTTGCTTAACTCCGGTGATTCAACGTGATGTGGTCGTAACCCTGAAGATCTTACCATCGGGACATATAAAGTTAGAGGGCTTGTGAAGAAAAGAAAGCTGGAATTATTGCCTTGGGACGTTGATAGCTCTAACACTGATGTATCGTATTTTCCGGCTTACAAACCGCTGCGGGTGGAAGACGCACCCTGATACTGAAAAGAAATTTCTAAGAAAAAATAAGTAATTCTCATGCAACAACACATTCACCATGTGTCCCTCACATACTGGCGCTACGTATTGTTTACATTAATCACTCGTCAAGAGCAGAAAGTCTCCCGCTGCTGCTAGTAAACAGAGCATGTTTAAGCTTGTGGCTCGGCTCCAGGAAGGTTTATAGTCTTGGAAATACTTGTAACAACTAAGTACTGAGGTTACATCATAGAAAAGGCTGAATTAGATACCTAGCTAGCATTATAGGGTAATGACTAAACATACAAATCCACGTCCCTATCAGTCAAGCCAATTAGGTGACCGTCCAAGCTTACTTGATCCGGCACGTTGTCTTACATTCGTGTTGAAAGACGAATTTTTCAGGGTATTTTTTAGGAAAAAAATGCGTCTTGTAAGCCGGAAAATACGGTATATTGCCGTCAAGAAACTAAAATAAAGAAGTTGATATTAATATCAAACTAAGATAGAATGAATTAATAACTTTGGAAAACTTTTTGACATTAAACGAACAACCATAGCATACACAGCGAACAAAGAGAAAAAAAAGAACTACCAATAAAATTCCATCAAAACCCGTAATATATATATATATATATATATATATATATATATATATATATATATGAAATATAAGTATAAATAGTAACAGGTTTATTGTAGAAAACAGTACAAAAAGCAAGGAAGTAACAGTTATGCGCACGGCCGTCGCAAGTCAGTACAGTTGTGTGCGTGCTGTTATCGTGTGTGTATTCCATGATATATACAAATTAAATAGCCTGTATCCTAAAATCCGAAAAAAACTGAAAACCGAAAAACTTCCAATCTTAAGAATTTTGGATAAACGATTCTCAACCTATATTGTTTTTGTGGAGTGAGAGCGTAACGCGCCACTGATACTGGGGAGGTGGGTAGGCTGATATGGTGTATAGCAGACACACGCATCATAGCCAAAAGGGCGTAATGTGGTGATAGATTTTGATACAAGAAGCTGCTTGAACGTTTATTAATTAATTTTACTTCATACAAATGATCGTCATTCTTTAGTTCCATCAGTTCAGACTTTTACAGCTGGGTCTCACCGTGCTACATCCACAGTGTCAAATCAGCCACATTTCCCACATATTCCATTTGTAGGGAAGAAGTTCCACTCAGGCAGCTTTTTCATAAGAACTGTTACTTTGTGGATGCTTCCCGTAACATTACACTTTAACCTCTTCAAGTCAAGGGTCAATTGTTATTTATCCTCCTTATCCTCGTAATTTTCATTGCCTAACTCTTGCTCTTTCAGTCATATCATGCACCTCGTTCATCATAAGCACTTCAACAATAAGTGTGGAGTGAGTAAATACAAAATACAAAATAAATAAAAGAAATATCCTACAAACAGAATTGACAGAATTTTCAATAAGCAATAGCAAGGAAAAGAAAAGAAAAAGACAGAGAATAAATAATAAAAGCAAACATTACATGCAAGGTAAAACCATCGTAAAATGGCAAAAAGTTGTCAAAGTAACACACAAGTAGGTTCGGACAAGCGAAGGTAGCGTTCTTAATTCAAGACAAGACAGATTTATTTACCTCAGCCTCCCCACAAGGCAGGTTGTAGCACAATTCCATTTTTTTTACATGGGCCGATTCCGAGCCCGTAGGCTTGGCCAAAAATTCCCCGTAGACCCCGCATACACAGGGTTGGGCTTATTTACCTCCCTTTGGCATAGCCTCGTCTAGGTTCCTCTTCGAGAGATCGACAATTCGGCCCGACTCGCCTGAAACGGTAGATCGGGACTGAGTTAGATGAAAACGAGTACCGATCTATTTTATTGGCTAGGAAGAAATCCCAGCATTCATTTGTGCGATTCTGCCTATGAAAAGGGAAGTGAAAGTATTTTGCAGTCATTCCCCACTGGGATTTAAACGAACAGTAAGTCTCTATCGTGAGTGACCCTTCTGTCTGGTATTTGGGTAAGCATTAGTATTTAAAAACAACTTACCAGAAGGTTTGGTTTCCATAGGTTGAAACTGTAAATAAAATAGAAATACTTACATTTATTTAAGCTTATAATAATTAAGCATAATTAATTAAAATACTACTAAGAATATGTAGAGCGATAACCAACAACATATACTAATAGTCACGCATGAACAGACGCGCACACACACTCTTACAAAAATACCAGACACAAATTCAAACATACACACACACACGAACGCAAAGACAAATATATTAGGTTGGTGCAAAAATAATGTCGTTTTCTCACATATGTTACTATGTGAGAAAACGACATTATTTCTGCACTAACCTAATATATATACGCATTATCTAACTTATATAAAACGTTCACACACACGTACAGTAAATGTACGTACATATGTAGGGACGCGCGTGCGCACGAACAGACGCACACAATCACACACACTCACAGGAATGCACACATAAAGGTACTCACAAAAATGTACACACAACCACTCACAGACAAAAACAGTCATATAAACACGCACAAATTTAAACATATGTTCAAACACGCACAAATACGTACACCGACATAGACCTCGGCAAAACGATGCAAGCCAGAAAAATCAGCAATATTATTGGTCCTGATCTGGCGGCTTGGATTCAGTCACGTTCACACCGCCGTAAGGTTGCCTGTCTCTGCCTTTTTTAATAAATGCTTTCATGGTAATCGTTCGGATGAGCTCCTCGCTATGGTACCTAGACTTTTTAAATTTAAGTGCAGTGCAAGCCGAGATCGCATCAATGTACATTTGAACTGGCTAACAGTTTATTTTCTCGCACTTCTCGCTTGTGGAACTCTCTTCCTGTTCATGCTTTCCAGTCAATTTTAATCTGTAATAATCGGTATCTACTGTCCTCCTGATTACTCTTATCTCATCATTAATGTTTCTGTTCCTAGTTTTCCCATATCTTGCAACCCCTTGTGTCTTAGTGGCTTTATTGCCTTTATGGGGGTGATACCGATTAAAAAACAAAAACAAAAATTGCTATTTCTATGGCAAATGTTCTACACCTGTTATTTCCACCAGTTCTTCATCCTGGGTATGACGATAAACCTCATCCGGGATCAAGCTCCTGACCGAGAGGTGGGAGGTTTTGAGAAGCGCAGAACAACATCTTAACTGTTGTTGTTTCCAGGTCCACCTAGACACGGTGTGGCAACATCTGTTAGGGTCCCAGCTATAGGCAATTAGTGAACACCGAACAAAATACAACGGTACATTTTTATAATAAACTAACCAACAATACATTTTTATAGCAAAATAGGAATCAATGCAACACTAAAAGAAAATATAAAAATATATTTTTATAGTAAAATTACCAACAATACATTTTATGATTTACAAACTATACAGAGTGTCCATAAAGTTCGTGTGCACTTTAAAAAATTTATAACTTTATTTGTATTTGCGATAGAAATAATCTGCAAAAAGGATTAGAAAGAAGTAAATCTATATTTCTTAAAGGTTTTATTGAAATTTTATTTAAGTTTCCACGTCATTAGAAATACAAAGGGTAATACGATTTTGCAGTTCACGGAAAACATTTGCCAAGTGCTTTACAGTAATGCCTGAAATCACATTAGTTATTTTAACTAGACTTAAAACTAGGTACATTAAACTTTATAACATTTTTTACAGATTATTTCTATCGCAAATACAAATAAAGTTATAAATTTTTTAAAGTGCACACGAACTTTACGGACACCTTGTATAATTAAAAAAATCTGCTTTTACTTTGATATACTTAGTTTAGTATAAAATGATGTACAAAATATCTGTAGTTAGAATTATGTACACATTATTTAGATTTCCGCATTAAATAACCCATAGAGGTTTTGATATGCCGATAAACAAAATCAATCAACCAACAACTATGGTAAAATTGCCAATAAGACATTTAAAGCAAAATGACCAATAATACATTTTATCTGTAGTTGAAGGCGCACTACTGCATTCAAATTATTTAGGTTTCGACATTAAATAACCCATAGAGGTGTTGATATGCCGCTAAACCAACCAACAATACCTGTTTATAGTAAAAATTACCAACAGTACATATTTAAAGCAAAATTACTAACAAAGCATTTTATCTGTAGTTGAAGGCATGCATCTGCGTTCAAAATTTGTAGATTTCGGCATTAATTAACCTATAGGTGTTGATATGCCGCTAAATAAAAAACAACCAACCAAATCTACCAGTTCAAACCTTCACAACTAAAACTCGTCATACCATGTACAATGAAACGAAGTATTCTCCTTTCCTTTGAAAAGAAGTTCCATTCGGAGAGGCTATCTTCCTTAGCAGCGATCGTTTTGAAAGGCCTTTTTAACGTGGGTATTCCGAGCCCGTGGGCGTAGCCTCCTTCGGGTTCCTCCCGTCCGTAGGATGAGAGTATAACCGAGCAGTCGCTCAGAAAGTGAACGACTGACGATATTCAGTCACCCCCGACGAGGGTGTCATGTGGCACAAGGCCTTTTTAACGTGGGCATTCCGAGCCTGTGGGCTCGGCCAAAAATATGCCCATTGAACACGTATAAACGGGTTCAGGGCCGGTCTACCTCCCCGAAGGAGACTCCGCACTTCGGCGTAGCCTTCTTCGGGTTCCTCCCGTCCGTAGGATGAGAGTATAACCGAGCAGTCGCTCAGAAAGTGAACGACTGACGATATTCAGTCACCCCCCCCACGAGGGTGTCATGTGGCACAAGGCCTTTTTAACGTGGGTATTCCAAGCCCGTAGGCTCGGCCAAAAAATAGCCCATTGAACCCGCATAAACGGGTTCAGGGCCGGTCTACCTCCCCGAAGGAGACTCCGCCCTTCGGCGTAGCCTCCTTCGGGTTCCTCCCGTCCGTAGGATGAGAGTACAACCGTGCAGTCGCTCAAAAGTTGAGCGACTGACGATATTCAGTCACCCCCCCACGAGGGTGTCATGTGGCACAAGGCCTTTTTAACGTGGGTATTCCGAGCCCGTGGGCTCGGCCAAAAATATGCCCATTGAACCCGCATAAACGGGTTCAGGGCCGGTCTACCTCCCCGAAGGAGAATCCACCCTTCGGCGTAGCCTCCTTCGGGTTCCTCCCGTCCGTAGGATGAGAGTATAACCGTGCAGTCGCTCAAAAGTTGAGCGACTGACCCCTTGCCTACTCCTGACGCGCAGTATTTATTAAGTATGGAATAGTCCATTATTATTATTATGGGTAAGATCCCATAACACTTCATATCTCGGCTCCGCCATTAACTTTCCTACATAACCTTATAAACTGCACTTCTTACCCCTTCATCTTAAGTGGGGCTTACGGCCATATCACGTTGAAACACCGGTCCCCTACGATCATCGATGTTAAGCAACGTCGAGCCTGGTTCGTACTTAGATGGGTAAGCGCTTGGGAATAGCAGATGCTGTAAGTTTGGATGTGCTGGTGGGGTAATGAATAGTGGCTTGGAATTGTAAACCGGACAGCTGAGTTCTAATTCCAGTCGAGTTCATTATATTCACTTATGTACAAATACTCCTTGGAAAGGCATGAAACCACTTCTTCTCCCCCAGTTAATTAATTAGTGAATCTTGCATCATTATTATCGAAAAAAATTCTTACAATATACAAGTAATTTCTGGTTTTAAACATGAAAGTTTGTATAAATTAAATTAATCAAAATTACAAGCGCTGCTCTATCATCTGAAGATATGAAATGTTTCAAAGTTATTAGTGAATGAGCGGTGCAATCTTCGTTTTAGCAGTCATTGCTAAGCGCGTAGACGTCTTAACAAAGGACATCAAAATTAATTTTGATTATATTGCCAGATGGTAACCCTTCATGTTTACAATCTTTTATACTTTTCTAATTTAGTGTTTGTAAAGAAAGATGCCTTCGAAAAGCTAAATAAAGTATTAAGAAAGAAGAAAATTTCCTTAGAAACAATGAAAAGAGTATTGATCTGTTACATAATGTCAGTCCTTCTATATATTTGACAATCTCCTTACAGATGAAGAAGAGATTTGAAGCAACAGAAAAGTGCTTATACAGACGGAAAATACAATGGAACGACGATGCTCTAGAGATAATAGCATCAAAAACGGTCACAGAAAGAGACGGCTGGCACAGAATGAGGAAAGAGAACTTGGGAAATTTGATGCTCACAGGGCAGACTGAAAGAGGGAGACAAAGCATAATCTACCTCTGCGAGCTTGAGTAAATGGATGGCGGAACAAGGTTTAAACAAAATTTATTAAGATACAAAAGACAGAAAATTGTTGAGAACCATGCGCGCCAACGTCATGAAGGGACACAATACATCAAAGACGTTTCCGTTATTCACGTTTTCTGCATGCTACCGGTGGCCTTTTACCACCTGTTTGTTAATTTTATACCAATGGTTGATTGATTCCTTTTCTACGGATTATCAACCCTTTGCAGGTTATTTAAAGCCAGGATTTATTTTTAGAGTGTAAGTATTTTTTGAAGATAATAATGATTTATCGAAATAAGTCTTACTTATAAAACAAGTCTTATTTATAAAAACATGTCTTACTTATAATCCCCCTTTCTCCCATAGCTGGTGGAAAGGAGTTTTTATACCATTTCCAAAGCTATTTGTGTGCAAATGAATATAACGAACCCAACTGAAATTGGAACTCGCTTTTCCGATTAACAATTCTGAGCCATTATACAATACACCACCCGCACATCCACGCTTACAGCAGTTGTAATTCACAAGCGGTCACCAATTCAGGTAGTGACCAAGCTCGACGTTGCTTAACTTCGGTGATCGTACGGGAACCGGAGTTTGAACGTGATGTTACCGTATGTCTTGGCCTAATGGCTGTTGGAATAATAATAATAATAATAATAATAATAAGAAGAAGAAGAAGAAGAAGAAGAAGAAGAAGAAGAAGAAGAAGAAGAAGAAGAAGAAGAAGAAGAAGAAGAATGCTAAATAAATATAGTAATATGAATAAATAAAAAATAATTATAATGATAGATTACCGAAAAGTCTTTGATATTGTGCCACGCTCTTGGATCCTTAAGGCTTTGGAAATGTACAAAGTTTCCTCAGTGGTAGTAAATTTCCTTTAATATAGCATGGATTTGTGGAAAATCACATTATACCTAAATCGAACCAAATGTACTGCCACTTCCAAACGGCTGAATATCTGACGAGGAATCTTTCAAGGAGACACCCTGGTGCTATTTCTGTCATTCTTGTCCTTAATCCCCCTTTCGTCTGAACTGAACAGAAATAACTACGGATACAAAGTAAAAAAGGAATGTCTTTAATCATCTATTCTATATATTCTGGTATCAAACTCTTTGCCAAAAACGACAATGATTTGAAGGGCCTCCTCAATAATGTAAAATGTTTCAGTGACGACATAGGTATGATTTTCGGATTAAATAAATATGCAAAAGAAACATTCAAGAAAGGGAGAATTACAGAAACACACTCAATAGATTTAGATTTCGTCACAAAGATTAGGGAACTGGAACAAGAATAAGCCTATAAATACTTAGGGGTAAGCGAAGGAGATGGAATACAGCATTCCCAAATAAACGAGAAAATAGGAAAGGAATGCTACAGGCGTGTGTGTTTGGTGTTAAATACCGAATTGAAATCACAAAACAGAACACCAGCCATAAAAACTTTGGCTGTCCCTGTGGTGCAATACAGTTTCAACATCCTTAATTGGATCATAGCTGACATTATGCGAATGAATGTCAAAACGAGAAAGCTTCACACTTGCCACCGCATGCATCGTCCAGAGGCTGATGTTGATCGTCTGTATGTGGCCAAATCCGAAAGAAGCAGAGGATTAGTTCAACTAGAACTCTCTTATAAAACCACAACAATCGCTCTTCAAAGATACCTGGAAATTACAGAAGGCTGGATGATGATCTGTGTCAAAGAACATGAAAGGAATAAGAAACTTTATTTAGTAATAAAAGAAGCCAACAAATTCAAAATGGAATTTCAAGTGGGCGGAGAAGTGCGAATAAACCATAATGCACAGATTGCAGCGTCAAAGAAGGCAAAAAAAGAAAGCAAAAGAAAATGCAATGGATCAAATGCAGAAACGATGGTAAGATAAGCCTCTTCATGATCATTACTCTACCGATACCAAACACGCAGATGTAGACAAACCCCGTACCAATCAGTGGGTACGCAATGCAGGTTTAAAAGCTGAAACTACCAAGTACACATGCTGAGAAATTGTGTTAACCCAAAATGCAGATTCTGTGATAAATATTCAGAAACTATTGACCATCTTGTATCAGGTTGCACGGTGTTAGCATCCACTGAATATAAAACTCGATATGACAGATTGGGCCAATATCTTTATTGGAAAATATGCAACTTTTATGGGAAGGGAACTGCAAGAAAGTGGTATGAATTCCACCCAAACCCGATTACGGAGAGAGAACCTGTATGGATTTTATCGAACTTTAAATTACACACGGACAAAAAAAAACAAAGCTAATCGCCCGGGCATCGTGATCAAAACACAAAAAGAAAGTACATTCTGTTTATGACACAGCAACCCCTGCAGATTGTAATGTATCTTTAAAAATCTTCAAAAAAAAAAAAAAAAAAACTATCAAAATACAAGAATCTTGAAGTGGAAGTCTCAAAAATGTGGCACCTGAGGAGATCAATAATTCCAGTGGTAGTTGGAGCACTCGGATTGATTGGAAAACGTTCCGATAGACTCATTGAAGAGATCCCTAGTAGCTCATTCTTTAAAGAAATACACAAAATTGTATTAACAAGTACAGCTCACACATTACGAACGGCTTTAGTTATGTAAAATGTCTGTGGGCTTACGTTGTCTATTTGATTTGTACAACTATGCGCAATGGAAAATGTTCTGATGTTATTTCGAAGATTCTGGGGACCGGAAGGAATTGTACATACAACAGAACCCAAAAGGAAATAATATATATATATATATATATATATATATATATATATATATATATATATATATATATATATATATATATATGTACATACTTATACTTGATGTGAAAATAATTTTACATTGTGTAAGTGATTCTAATACATTTACTTGTTTTAAAAGAAATATATTAAAATTAAAAGTGAAAATATTTTTAAAATTGTAGTTAAATAAAACGTATTCTAACCTAAACACTCCCCCAAAATCTTTAAGTATACAAATAGAAAAAATGCCGTAAGAATTTTTGCCGTTAACAATAATTTAAAAAAAAATCCAGACGACATGTATTTAACGGATGTCAGAATTCATTGAAAAATACATCCCTACCCCTACCAAAACGTAACTAATGACTGATACAACAAAATACAGCGATAATGAACACGCAAACACCCCTTGTCTGGATGAATGGATTTCTCTGTATCCTTAGAAACGTGAATTATGATTTTTGCTGTGCCTTTTAAACCCAGTAATTGTAAAAATAAGTTACTCCAAAATTCGCTTGGGGATGAAATGGAACTAATGTCTTTAATTTAATTACGAAATAAAATTCGAAGCTTTTAGCTTCCATTTTTGAAACATGGTTAGAACTGTGTAGCGAAAACACCATATTTTAAATCAATTAATATATATATATATATATATATATATATATATATATATATATATATATTATGAAATGGACAAAGTCTGACAATTATTTTAAGACATTTTTATGTTTAAAGAATGTATAAACATAAAAACGTCTTAAAATAATTGTCGGACTTTGTCCATTTCATAATGTCTGACGTCATTTGTTTACATTTGATACGCCATGAGCAGATATGAATGTACGTGAGAGAATCATGGAAGATTAAAGTTTAAAGACAGTAAATTCGACCTTGCTAACTGGACGCTTCTCTGTGGCCAAATCGGTTAAAAGCACGTCAAGCTAAATGACGGGTCCCTATAGGATACAGGTTCGAGTCCTGTCGGAGGACAAATATTTTCTGTGAAAATTTCTTGGACATTCAGACCGGTAAATGTTTTATTATAAACATAGCATTTACTTACATATTTGTATCTATAAAAAGAATGTATAAACATAAAAATGTCTTAATATATATATATATATATATATATATATATACAAAAACAATACAGGGTGGTCTTTGCTGTGGGTCCTTTCATTTTTCGAACACCCTAGAATGGTACAAAATGAAAATATAAAACTGGAGATATCCGATCTAAACATTCATAGGTCATGTCAGGCATGAACTCGTGCGAAACTGTCGAAACTATCATCTATATACAACTGTCTTCTCTGGTCAATGATTAAAAATGGCTTCCAACAAATGGACACCTTGGGTTTTAATAAAGACAATCCTTCATCAGATCTTGTAGATTGGCACTATAGAATTGAAACTGAACGTCTTAGACTTAAATCAAGTTGAATTTAGTACAAGAGTCTTTCCCCGAATTTAGGTTACACCTCCAATTTTGGCCTAATGGATGCTTAGTTAATAATAATAATAATAATAATAATAATAATAATGATAATAATAATAATGATAATAATAATAATGATAATGATAATAATAATAATGATAATAATAATAATGATAATAATGATAATGATAATGATAATAATGATAATAATAATAATAATGATAATAATGATAATAATAATATTAGTAATAATAATAATAATGATAATGATAATAATAATAATGATAATAATAATAATGATAATAATAATAATGATAATAATGATAATAATGATAATAATAATAATGATGATAATAATAATGATAATAATAATAATGATAATAATAATAATAATGATAATAATAATAATAATAATGATAATAATGATAATAATAATAATAATAATGATAATAATAATAATGATAATAATAATAATAATGATAATGATAATAATGATAATAATAATAATAGTGATAATGATAATAATGATAATAATAATATTAGTAATAATAATAATAATAATAATGATAATGATAATAATGATAATAATAATAATAGTGATAATGATAATAATAAATAAAAAATGTCTGGCAATGTTTATCCTAGAATCTATGATACGGAGTCCCCCCCCCACTTTCTTACATCTCAATTTCCATAAGGTCATATTCATATAAAATACAAATTTTATTGTAACCTAATGCCGTGCAATAATCGATCGTATGAAATATAAATAAACAGCAACTAGAAAAATTGAAAATAAATACAATATAAATTAGAGACGTCATAATAAATGAATCAACAATATTTTGCGGCAATTTTTAACATCAACTTGAGATTTTTCTTGTTAAAGAGTTAAATAATTTAACAGATTCGACATTACGGATAAAAGAATCGTGAATTATATATATTGTCTTTCCAAAACTGAGTATGAGAAAAAAAACAAAAAAACTCACAAATTTTGACAAAAACAAAAAGACCCCAGAATGGCGTCAAAATCCGGGAAAATTTGTCATCCTTTAATAATAATCAATTGTGCTTAGTTTAATTAGTAATGTATATAAATGCAGGTAGAAAAAAGTAAATGTTAATAAGATAGCAAATGTCACAAACCAGTCCCCGGGCCCCCCCATCAAGGCTTGAGGCCTTCGGTCGGGGATTTATTAGGTAGTACAAACCTGCCCTGCTAATACCCGTATTAAATTATGTAATTATGTTCAGTTTCGAGAAATATTTGACTAAAAGCCAGTATAAATCCAGTAGATGACATTCATTAAGAATTCAGTCTAAAAATACGAAAATGTTCTTTTTCACAACGGGTATTGATGAGAGGGACATTATTCTTCTTTCAGTAGCCAAAGCCAAGAGTTCGGGCGTCTTCAAAAAGATCAAAACACATTTTGAATATATGAGCAGATGTTAATTCTCCTTGTTCCAAGGTCTTAAATCATTTCAAATACAGCTTTTTCGTTATTCGAGTTTTTCTTCATATTACCGGTATTCTTTTTATATCTTACCCGCCACCCCTCCCTGCTTATTTTCCCAAATTTTGGCTTAATGGACATATAGTTACTACTACTAGAAGGAGAAAACGAAGAAGAAGAAGAGGGGAGGTGGAGGAAGAAGAAGAAGGAGGAGGAGAAGGGAGGGGAAGAGGAGGAGGAAGAAGAAGAAGAAGAAGAAGACGAAGAAGTAGAAGAAGAAGAAGAAGAAGACGAAGAAGAAGAAGAAGAAACGTCTGGTAATGTTATACCGGTAACTTTTATATGAGGTTGGTGCAAAAATAATGAGGTAATAATGTCGTTTTTTGACGTTAAGGTCAAAAAACGACATTATTACCTCATTATTTTTGCACCAACCTAATATATATTTTGTCATATAATATCATATATATATATATATATATATATATATATATATATATATATATATATATATATATATATTTGGTTGGATTGATGTGAGTTTGTGACCCTGGGTTTCACGCTTTTCCGATCGTTAAACAGTGTCTGACGATCGCAAAAGCGTGAAACCCAGGGTCACAAACTCACATCAATCCAACCAAATATGTTAGCTCTATCTCTGATATTGAGCGCTTTCTAATAAGTACCGCGCATATAATATATAAATAATTATATATATGTATATATTTTTTTATATTTATATACGCACACTTTTCACACACACACACACACACACACACACACACACACACACACACACACACACACACACACACACACACATATATATATATTATCATTATAAGACACATATATATATACATATATATTATAATGATAATATATATATATATATATATATATATATATATATATATATATATATATATATTATCATTATAATAATTTAATTTTATAAGTCCTCTTCCCTTTACGTTGACGTCCTGCGTAAGACTGCAAGCAACATCCGACTGCATGATCTCTTTTCAGGAGGCTTTGAGGAGCGCGGAACCACCTCTTAATTGCTGGTGTTCCCAGGTTCACTCTGACCCGGGGTGGTAGCACTTATTAGGGTCCCATCTATGGAAAAATAGTTAACCCCCAAACTGTGGTCAAAACGTGTAGGTTTTAATATCAGCAAAACATTTTCGAAAAAAAATATTACCAGCAATACTTTTTTGGAAAAAAAAATTAGCAAAGGTACTTTAAAAAAAAAAAAAAAAAAAAAATTAACAGGAATAAAAAATCTTGTCACCCATTCAGACCTAACCAGACCAAACGCTTTAAGGCTAATACCTTACACCCACCTCTAACTACCGTCTGGAGCATTTTGTCTGACTGAAACATCGAAATAGATAAATTCTGTATCAATTTTTCGACAGCTGTCAAAGTTAAATTTCTAATTCCGACATGAATTCAGTCTGTATATCGGGGTTGAATAAGACTAGCGTAGTTGTTATCGCCGGTTGAAATAGATCTATCCCCCGCCCATATGAGGTAATTTGGGGTTTTGTTGTGTGACTATGTTATCATTATATATATTTTGCCATATAATATCTATTGCCATACATATATATTTTGTCATATAATGATAAAAAGCTGATTCTCTTTATTTATAGGGTAAGTAATTTTTTTCCATGAATTGGCTGTAATTAATTTACCAGGTAATGCCACTGAGATTAAATTACTCACAAGGTCACCACACATCGAACTCATTACAGCATGCATATAAATTGAATAGATCGACAGAAAACTACTAACAGACGTTAAAGGAGAGTTCATTTCCAGAAGATTTGTAAGGTCCAATTGTTTGTAGAGTTGCAGCCTGATATCGTCTATTTGTAATTTTTTCTGTAATGCCTTGTCGAAATCTTCATTCTCGGCAGCGTGTCGCTTCTCAACTTCAAGTTTACCCAATCGTTCACCACCCTGTCGAAGAAAATATGGAAAGAACAAAGATACGGATTACAGCAGCTGAAAAATGCTTGAAATCCTTGAAAGGCATCAAGGGATGTATGAATGAGATGTGAATGATGCATGAATATGTGAATAATGTAGGAAAGATATGTGAATTATGTATGTATAAGTTTTGTTGAATGATATGCGAATGATGTATAAATGATATGGGGATATGTGAATGATGTACGAATATAAGAATGATATGTGAATGATGTATGAATATAAGAATGATATGTGAATGATGTATGAATATGCGAATAATATATGAATGATATGTGACGGATGTATGAATGATATGTGAATGATGTATGAATGATATGTGAAGGAGGTATGTATGACCTGTGAATGATATACGAAGGGTGTATGAATGATATGTGAATGATGCATGAATATGTGAATAATATATGAATGATATGTGAATGATGTATGAATGATATGTGAAGGATGTATGTATGATATGTGAATGATATGTGAATGATGTATGGATGACATGTGAATGATATGCGAAGGATGTATGAATGATATACGAATGATATGTGAATGATGTATGAATATGCGAATAATATATGAATTATATGTGAATGATGTATGAATGATATGTGAATGATGTATGAATGGTATGTGAAGGATGTATGTATGATATGTGAATGATGTATGAATGGTATGTGAAGGATGTATGTATGATATGTGAATGATGTATGGATGACATGTGAATGATATGTGAATGATGTATGAATATGCGAATAATATATGAATTATATGTGAATGATGTATGAATGATATGTGAATGATATGTGAATGATGTATGAATGGTATGTGAAGGATGTATGTATGATATGTGAATGATATGTGAATGATGTATGGATGACATGTGAATGATATGCGAAGGATGTATGAATGATATGCGAATGATATGTGAATGATGTATGAATATGCGAATAATATATGAATGATATGTGAATGATGTATGAATGATATGTGAATGATATGTGAATGATATATGAATGATACGTGAATGATATGTGAATGATGTATGAATATGAGAATATGTGAATGATGTATGAATATGTGAATAATATATGAATGATATATGAATGATATGTGAATGATATGTGAATATGTGAATGATCTCAAAGACACGAAAGTATCAAAGTAGACAAAATGCAAAATACAAAATTAGCCTTATTTATGACTGTTTTTCTTTCATCTTAGAAATATTTTAATCATTTTTACCCCAAGCAAGGCAATAAAGCCACTAAGATGCGGGAAGGTTACTGAGTGTAAGAGAATAGAAGACGAAGAAGGAAAAAATCAATAAAGAACGAGGACAATAAAAGAAGAATAATTAAGAAGACAGAAGATAATGATTGACAATTTATTTATTTATTTATTTATTTTTTAAGATCAAACTTGACTGGAAAGCAAGGAGCTTCAAGGGAGTGCCACAAGCGTTGGTTGAATCCAGTGATTTGTCCCAAAGTGTTGTGAGTTCAATACCTGCCTGTAGCTGAGGTGAACAAAAACTTGGAGAGTTGAGTTAAAGGGAGATAACTGATACTGAGACATCCGGAAGAGGCATGGCATGTAGAACTAGAAAAATTTACACCGGTGAACGAAATAAAGTGTTCAGTTCGAAATTCCAATCAACTAAAGAATGCTGGAGCGTACAACGGTCTAAACGTCGTGAATATGGCAACGAAGATGAGGACAACAGTCCGAACAATGTAAATAGTGTAAATAATTACAATACCTCATCTCAGAAATATAGACAGATATAGAAGAAGGCTGGAGTGTACAACTGTCTAAACGTCGTGAATATGGCAACGAAGATGAGGACAACAGTTTGAACATCGTAAATAGTGTAAATAATTACAATACCTCATCTCAGAAATATAGACAGATATAGAAGAAGGCTGGAGTGTACAACGGTCTAAACGTTGTGAATATGGCAATGAAGATGAGGACAACAGTTCGAACAATGTAAATAGTGTAAATAATTTACCAAGTCTCTTTGAATATATAGCAGGAGTTGCAGGCGTGATGTGGCAACAATATTCAAGGCATAGCCAAATGGCAGACTTATAAACATATAAGATATATTCAGACGAGTACTATTATCTAGCATGATACAGGGAACAAACTTTCTACGATTTTCATTGCTAATATTCAGGCTGTCACTGAAATGACATGAGTTGCAATGAAAATCAAGAAAATTTACGATCAGAGAAATAAATGTAAAATGTAACAATAATCGACAATCCTTTATAAAAGAAATTCAAACAACTGAAGACTATCATTACTTGGCGGAAAAGCAAGAGAAATAAGACGAAAGAAACACGAGTCAAAAATTAATAATAATTGACAAGGCTTCATTTAATAAATTTAAACAACTTTAGACAATTACTACTTGGTAGAAAAGCAAGAGAAATAAGATGAAAGAAATATTAGTCTTATCAGCCGCCATTAACATTACAATTGACTTGTACTAGAAAATCTATCATTGTCAGCATCAGCTGAAACTTCGTTAAAAAAGCAATGCTGATTTGAAGAATTTGTGGAATTATAAAAAAACCGTTCCACTGAAAATAACTGAAAACATATCGTGAAAGAAGAATTAATTGTATTCCTTGTTCTAGTCAGGTTACATACCAATTTTTAAAAACAAATTATTTTACAAACCTTTTGAAGTTTTTCAATTCCAGTTTTAATCCGTTTTGCAAACTCATATCGTTCCTCTGAAAAATAAATAGACAAAAGAATTATACGGATTTCAGTGCATATTCTAATATTAGGCCCGGAAAAAAAAAGAAGAACGTAGCGAACACGTGACTGAAATTCAAGATATATACCGGGTGTAACAGCAAAATTGTCCAAACCGTGTAACAGAATGGGATAATTATCTATACCACAAAATGCTTAATATCTAAAAAAACAAAAAACAAAAAAAAAATAAACAAATTGAGTTTCTTTTTTCCAGGTTTTCAGATAAGGATAGCCATCTTGACACCGTTTTTCATAAGAATCACCCAAAAAATAACTTTGAGTTATTCACCTAGAAAGAGAGCAGGTTGAAATCGTTTTGTGTCAGCACAACTATATTTTCCCAATTAAGCAATGGTGAGAGGAAAAAAGATCATTCACACCTTCAGTAATGGTACAAACATTCATACTCTGGCTTCCATCTTCGTCCATTCAAGAACCATCAAGAGTGAATAAGTTTAAAAACGAGGGAGCAATAGAGAGGAAAACTGGATCAGGAGTTCAGAACAGGAAGAGGGATCATAATTTCAACTTAGAGCTAAATACATTCTTAATGTTCAAAGACCAATATTGTTAAAAAAAACACGGAGAATTCCAGTACGATATCTTTAATCATTTCTAAGATACAACGGTTCAAAGATTAATCTAACATTTGGACAATTTTGATGTTACACGATTTGGACAATTTTGCTGTTACACACCGTATACATATTCTTTTCAACACGTCTTTCTCTGTAATTTGTGTGCGGAATGTGAATTTTAAATGTTTTTTTTTTTTGCGTCAGAAGTGAAAAATGGTTGGAAATGTGTTGCAATTTCGCCATTTGAAGGTCTTTTCATTTTCTGAAATGCTATCAAAAATAGCAAAAAAGTTGAGTTGTACAGGTAAAAATCTGGTCGCGGGTATAATTCTATTTCAGTAGTCTTCGATGAAGTTCTGTATACAGGTTTAACTGATATCCTTTTATAGTGGGAGAATAAGGCGATTTTCTTTGTATATTGTGTTTCTTTTAATACACCTAGAGGGATGGAATAATTTAAAGGAAATGAGGCTCAGATTTCAGTTTAAGATAGAATAAAATGTCTGTCAATATTATTAAATTGAGAGAGAGAGAGAGAGAGAGAGGGAGGGAGAGTAAAATTACTTACGAAGAACAGCTTCTTGTTTTTTTCTTTCGAGTTTTCTAATCAGCTGAGCCACTTCAGGATCTTGGTACATGTCAAAAGCCAGATCATCTAAAGGCGAAATATAATCGGGCCTGAAAAAAATTAATACATAGAAGACCTAATTTTGGAGCTAATTTTAAAGGGGTCACATCATACACGTGATGTAAAATTAGCGTATGTACTGCTGGTAGTGGCTACGCCGTTGGCCAAACTATATATCCAGTTACTGTAGTTTAAAATAAAACTGCAGCCATGTTTAAAATAAACATCGAACATCACACGAGTATATACTTGGCTGAGTAGTTAGAACGTTGGCATTCTGGCTACGAGACTCGAGTTCGAATCCCACCATGGTCGATTTGTCAGGAAGAACCTTTTTGATGTTACCGGACTGGAAAGTGCCTGGAAATCATACTACGGGTTGACTCAAGCCTTGTGAGTGAAATTGGGTTGACGGAACCTTTGGGAGCCGTCGATAGTTCTGCTAGCACAAAGTCACAAGTCATCGTGGCCGAAGGCTTGAGCTT
>OZ010612.1:50600552-50603052 GCA_963932145.1 Acanthosepion lycidas
GTTAAAAAAAAACAGACGAACTGGGTCCACGAAGAAGGAATTTAAAGCCAGATGGAGGCAGCATAAGTGCTCTTTCAACAATGTAAATCAAAGAAATCAGACATCTATATCTACATGAGAAACTACACATTATTAAGTTTCTAAATAATAAAAATCTATTAAACAATAAACATGAGTTAACGATTTTTCGCCGACATCATCAAATCTTTGCATTGAATAATTAGCATATATTTTTTTAAAATCCATAGTCCTAATAAATAGCTTAAATACCCTACAAAAAAAGGATAACCCTTTATGAAGTCGTCAAAAAACAAATGTTACGGCAGTTTTTTTTATATACACAAAAATCTTTCAAAATAAAAAAAAAAATATATATATATATCCCCATAGACACGTAAACCAGACTAGACGAAATCATCTTCCGTTTTAAATTTAGACACCCCAACCTTACCCTGACTTGACATCTATGAATGTAACTCTATACTGATACAAATTATTAACACTCTCCACCCTTTTCTATATGAACATTCGCGCTGGCTGTTAACATGGAAAATTTGATTTCAATAATGAATATGCAATTAAAACACGTAAATTTCAAATTCGCTTGAAGATGGAACAGGGCTTACTTTAATTCAATTTAATTCAAATAATTATATTGAAGTTTTCGGCTCTTGTTTTGAAACATGAGAACTCTTATGTAGCGTGTTGGAATCATATTTTTAAATAAATAAATAAATATATATATATATATATATATATATATTGTAAGGTAATGAAGAGATTGGTAATCCGTATGGATAATTCGAAAGAGCTCAATGTAACAACAAAGCAAATAGTAATTAATTTAGTTAAAAAAACAGACAAACTTAAGGTTTCCTCAGAAAAAATATTTTTCCTAGTTCATCAGGTTACATCTGTCGTCACAAAGGAATTTGGTTTACAAATTTACATGTTTTAATTTTATTTTTAATACAAAGTTTTGAGGGCTAGGATTCGATTGATGTAAGGTCACAGAGGGAGTGGGATGGGGAGGACCATAAAATGATCTAAATTAGAAATGGTAGGTAGGGATAGGGTTGTGTCTAAATCCATCTGTATGAAGTTACGTAGGTTCAAGTGTACCCAGTCAAGAGGCCAGACAATTTGACGTCTTAAATAAGTCTTTTGACAGTTAATGGAAAGAAGACAAATGGTAAAGCAGGAGAGTGGGGGGTCCAAAAGTGGGGAAGAAGAAAGAAGAAAGAAAGAGTGAAACAGGGGTAGGGGCAAGAAGAAAGAAAGAGTGAATTATCAAAATTATGTATATATATATATATATATATATATATATATATATATATATATATATATATATTTGAACAATAAAAAAAATTAAAATCCTCAGACACACTGGGTTGTAGATTAATATTCTTTCGTTTTTTTATTATAATTCCATTTAGATTCCTCAACTAGTTTCGGCCGAAATGGCCATCATCGGGAGGAGAAATATTTCTGCTTGCTGCTAGCACTAAACTACAGAAATGAATATATATATATATATATATATATATATATATAAGACTCACTTGTATACATTTTCTACAATTCATTTCCGTTTTATTAACCATCTAAAGAGGCCAAGTTTTCTGTCACTCCTCCTACTCCAATATAAAACATACTTAAGAGAGATATAAAATTAACCCCTCCCTATACTTTATATTGTCTGGTTAACTACCACTCTCAATCCCCTCTATTAAATTACAAAAATTACACTACCCACCAATTTCTAATCCCATTTTTTTTCTCAATTCGTTGTTGGAAGATTTACCTGATGATCCTGAATCCTTAAAAAAGGATTTAGGTGAAATAAATTATCGTAATGGTACATTAAAGTGATTTGTTTTTCATTACATTATATATATATATATATATATATATATATATATATATATATATATGTATATATTAGGTTGGTGCAAATAATGTCGTTTTCTCAGATAATAACATATGTGAGAAAACGACATTATTTTTGCACCAACCTAATATGTATATATATATATATATATATATATATATATATATACATAATTTTGATAATTCACTCTTTCTTTACATATATATATATATATATGTGTGGATATGTACATGGGTGTACATATGTATATGCACACCTATGTGTACATATACACATTACTACTACTGTTATTATTATTGTTAATAATAATAATAATAATAAACAGATCAAAAATAAAGAAATAAAAAGTAAAAAATAAAAAGTATAAAATCTTGATTA
Organism: Acanthosepion lycidas; assembly: GCA_963932145.1. Classification (NCBI taxonomy): domain Eukaryota; kingdom Metazoa; phylum Mollusca; class Cephalopoda; order Sepiida; family Sepiidae; genus Acanthosepion; species Acanthosepion lycidas. The sequence goes on from OZ010612.1 coordinate 50,602,825, forward strand.
ATAGAATTTGTAGTTAACACAGGACAATGCATTGAAGATTGTTAACAATATAAGAATAAAATTAAAAAAAAATTTTAATAATAAAATAAAAAATACAGTGTAACCCGGATATAAGTGAAACCCGCATATAAGAGAGATTTTATCTGGTCCCAAATTAGAGCCTGTGTTAATGTATATATAATAGACAAAACCCGGATATAAGAGACTTCCCAGGTCTCGACAACTCTC
>OZ010612.1:50605552-50620552 GCA_963932145.1 Acanthosepion lycidas
AGTTGCATAAAACATGTTGAAGAAAATTACTTGGAAAAAACGTCCAGTGGAGATTCTACAACTGGTTCGTCTTCTAGAATTGGAGTTGAGACCTGGAATTAGAACGAGAGAAAGAAAGAAATGAAGATTTTGCGACGCAATTTATAAAAACTAAAATCTTTATCATCTTTCCGATTTTTTTTAACCATTTCACCCGAAGCAAGTCGGGTAAACCACTAGTATGCAGTTGTGTTTGACCAAAATTCTTCAAAGAACATTTGTTTTGACTAAAAATTTCAAATGAATTCGTCTCTTCTTAAAATTCTATAATTATTATTTTCCTAAGTTTCCCTAAGAATTTGTGTTTGAGCAAAATCATTCGAAGAATTCGTTTGACCGACATTTTAGTTTGGTTTGTTTAATGTCATATCAAATCCTTATGGGTCATGAAGGTTGCTCCACGCTACTCAAAATATTCCGATCAGAGGCCTTGCTGCTGGATGTAGTTTATCGTCATACCCAGGACACCTGCTGTGTATTTATCCTATTTATAAATTATGTTTTTATATTTAAAATATTTTTTAGTTAAGGTCAGTCAGTTTAGCGACATTTCAACTGTTGTTGGGGTATTTGATAAATATGGACTTACATGCGCGCAATAACAGTTAGCACTTTTGCCTTTCCCCGAAGGAAAGGGAATACAAACTGTTTCAGCCGGCGAAATCCACTTGACGATTTTACCTTTCGCAATGTTAACCATTTGAGCACCCGCATTTTTTAAAATATTCATGCCATTCACTTTCAAGGACTTTTTCGGTTTGCAGTTAAATGTGTGACGTCGGGCAATTCTCAAAAAAAAAAAAAAAAAAAAAATCATTATCATATTACTCGCATTTTTTATGTTTATACATTCTTTTTATAGATACAAATATTTAAGTAGATGCTCTGTTTATAATAAACAGTATTAACTGGCCTAAATCTCCGAGAAATTTTCACAGAAAATATCCGTCCTCCCATAGGAACCGAACCCTATAAGGAACCGTCATATAGTCTGACGAGCTTTTACCGATTTCGCCACAGAGGATTCCCGTCGGTGGACACATATTTTCGATGATAATTTCTCGGACATTCAGGCCGGTAAATGTTGTTAATACTGTTTATTATAAGCAGAGCATTTACTTAAATATTTGTATCTATAAAAAGAATGTATAAACATAAAAAATGCCCTAAAATAATTGTCGGACTTTGTCCATTTCATAATGTGTGACGTCATTTGTTTACATTTGGATACGCATCGAACAGATATGAATGTACGAGAGAAAATCATGGAAAATTGTAGCTTAAAAACACTAAAATCGACCTTGCTAACCGAACGATCTTCTGTGGCGAAATCGGCAAAAGCACGTCAGGCTATATGACGGTTCCGTATAGGATGCAAGTTCGATTCCTGTCCTGACAATTTCTCGGATATTCAGGCCGGTAAATGTTGTTAATATTGTTTGTTATAAACAGAGCATTTACTTAAATATTTGTATCTATAAAAAGAATGTATGAACATAAAAAATGCCCTAAAATAATTGTCGGTCTTTGTCCATTTCATAATGTACGACGTCATTTGTTTACATTTGGATACGCATCGAACAGATATGAATGTACGAGAGAAAATCATGGAAAATTGTAGTTTAAAAACACTAAAATCGACCTTGCTAACCGAACGCTCTTTTGTGGCGAAATCGGCAAAAGCACGCCAGGCTATATGACGGTTCCGTATAGGATGCAGGTTCGATTCCTGTCCTAACAATTTCTCGGACATTCAGGCCGATAAATGTTGTTAATACTGTTTATTATAAACAGAGCATTTACTTAAATATTTGTATCTATAAAAAGAATGTATAAACATAAAGAATGTCTTAAATTAATTGTTGGACTTTGTCCATTTCATAATATACTCACATGTTTTGCATCATCCAGGACTTCATCTCCGATAATATTTATGGCAACAATGCCAACCTTTAAGAAATAAAACAGACAGGAGGATAAAAAAGGGTGATGTTAAATTAATTTAGAAGACGATAATGCATTTGAAAATTCCATAAGAATTTGTGTCTTATTAAAATTCTCCGAATAATCTGAGTTTCCCCAAAATTCTCTGATAATTTGTTTTACCAAAATCACTGTCTCAGTGACAAGTGTTCTTATATGCTGCATTCCTTAGTTCTACCGACCTTTGAAGTTGGGACACGCGATGCCACGTACATAGGGAGGAATCATCCACATTTCCTTTGTATTCCATTGACAAGAAGTGTGACGCCCCTCCCTTTGACGCTGCGCCAAATGTGACGTCTGCCTAGCCGCCGTGCTATCCTGTCCTGGGACGACCAACTGGCTTGGTATTTGTCGCCGCACCAAATGTGACGTTCTAAACTTTTGGTGATTCGGATGGGAATCTGGTTAGATTCGGTATCAGCCTCGTAGTTCCCAGCTCGCCTCTAACGTCTGGTTACCGAAGTAACTGCTTTGATTTCCAGTCTAACCTACCCACGTTGTGAATTGATCTTAGGCAGACGAAATCAATATTCCGCCGGGCCGTAATGCAAGTCGAGTTCGAATAAGGGTGATATCGCATAAGTATATGTAAAATAAAATAAAATAATAACTCAGAGGTTGTCAACGGGTTTCCCCTCTCTCTCACAGTGGCATCTCAAACCTATCACTTCAGGGGGGCGCAACAAGCCTCCCCTCCTTCTTCACATGATTACCTACGCCCAATACTCCCGCTATCAGTCAGCCAATGGGCGCTCAGCGGCGTGTGTGTGGCCAGACTAGCCTCGGTTTAAATAATCTTGCGCAAAGAAAAAAAAAATTTTATCCCTTTTTTTTTCCTTTTCCTTTTCCTTTTCGAAGAGACCTCATACCCTAGACTCTTTTATCTTTTAACCGAATTACTTGGAATTTGTCAATTAGCTTTTCGCCATCACCAAGCGGGTGGCCACCCAGACGTACCTGCACTCCTGGCGCCAACCACTGATCCGATAAAACAGTTTCGCTATTATAGCCGGATTTCATATGGAATTCGTTAACGAGATTTTCGCCAATTATCAAGTGGGTGGCCATCTGGCGAAATACAGCCAATTTTTCGTCCCGATAAAATAATTTCGCTATCATAGCCAGCCTGACGATAAACAGATGTTCCTCTCAATGATTTCTACATATAAACAAAGGCTTAACCTTTCCTTCATGGTGGTCAGCGGACACTTTTGTTTTTGTAATTCTGCGACACAGTTAATTTTTATCTATTTAGAATTCTGTCTCTGAGGTTATTTGGCCAACCTGGAATTTCCACCCACCCCGTAACCTAAATCAGATTAAATCCAGTATCTTCCTTTTTTACCTTCTCGACAATGGGAATAAAAATTTTTTACTACTTTTCCTTGTCAGAAAAAATAACACCGCTTAGTGTCCTTTTCGTGATGGCTTCTTATCACCTAAATTTAATTCTCGCCCGTCTTTTTCTTTCTTTTTCCCTTTTAGCAAGCGAAATAGTGTCACAGAAGAAAGTTCCACCCAGACAACTTCCCAAGAATTGCTGCTTTGTGGAACACAGCGATCTTAAACTGTTCAAACATATGGTTAACTGTTGTCTACCCTCGTCTCTTATGTTCATACAACATTATACGGTAACCCTCTACTTTGAGTAGCTCTTGGGCCTTGTATTGGGAGAAAATTACGATTAGGTTGGTGCAAAAATAATGTCGTTTTCTCACATAGTAAAATATGTGAGAAAACGACATTATTTTTGCACCAACCTAATAAAATGAATTTTATAAGAACTTGGGTTGCACTAGAAAATTGACTGAATTTCTCGACAGACTTATCTTTCACCAAAATTCGCAAAGAATATAGTGATTTTCCAAGCGTAGCTCAGATGCGGTACAAGGCCGAAAGAATGGGGTACCCAGTGAAGATCGAACTCACTACACAGTCATAATTGTGTTAGCAAGACAAGCTTGCTAACCATTACACCACCTCGAGATTATATGTTGCAATAAAATTCTTCAATGAATCTGTATTCCCCTAATTTATATAAGAATTTTTGTTTGACCAAAAATTTCTAAGAATTTGTCTTTCACCAAAATTCTACAATTAGTCTTTTCGAAATTTACCTAAAAATTTGTGTTTGACCAAAATGTTTCAAAGAACTTTCGTTTGACTAAAAATTTCTAATGAATTCGTCTCTCACTAAAATTCTATAAGTATTCGTTACCTAAATTTCTCTAAGAATTTGTGTTTGAGCAAAACAATTCGAAGAATTTGTTTGACCCCAAATCTGTAAAAATGTGGCTTTTGCCAAAATTCTGTAATTAGTTTTTCCTCAAATTTCCCTAAGAATGAGAGTTTGGCCAAAATAAATTTCGGTGTCATGCCTACATTAGGGATACACAAATAATAGCGAAACATCAGCTACATAATGGCTGGCCGCTCGTTTTTAAATTTGCCTGTCTGCTACGAGCGAAGGGGGGTTGGAAATGCTTCCTCAGACATATTTGTGCTTGTTCAACACCCGCAAGTGGTTTATACTGCAGCTATGCTGATCAAACCTTAGTTGCAGTTTCTGGGAGAGAGTGCATTATCTGGCAATGTCAATAGTTTGAACAAAGATAATACGCCGAAACCCTCGGTCACGATGACTTGGAACTTCGCGCTAGCACCGCCATCAACGCACGGTTTCATTCTCGCAAGGGTTGGAACAAACTTTAGTATGGTTTACAGACACTTGCCTAAGTGGGATTGCTACCCAACGACAGATCTCCAATGATAAGATTCGAACCAGGATTTCGTCGGAAAGTGAAGGTTTTAACAACCACTCGGCCCATGAAGACACAATTAGCACCTGTTTCGCTTCAATAACGCCACACCAAATAGCCATCTAAAAAGTGTGACGTTTTATTAACGCAACCTGTATAAATATAAATCTACCGTTAAAATTTAAAATCTACCCATGAAATTTAACCAATATCAATTAATTAATACCAATTTGATTGTGAAAACATTAATTTGCATAAAAATCTAACTTTGTGTAATAATTCTAGGAAATTAATTACTTACTTAATTACTATAACTTGTCTAACAGCTTAACTCTCTGCCTTCGGGAGGAGAGAAACCCGGACGAGGCTCCGCCGAAGGGCAGAGGCTCGTTCGGGGTGGTTGACTACCCTTGAACCCGTTTATGCGTGGGAATATTTTTGGCCGAGCCTACGGGATCGGAGATCCTATGTTAAACTCGGCCTTGTACCACATGTAACCCTCGTGGGTGGGGGGTAGCTAAATATCATTTAATAACTATAGAAAACAGATCATCTATTTTATGTCCAGCGAAAACTTATTATTATGTAAGGTACATATATCCTAAAAGTTTCGCCTACATCAATTGGTTAATACTAATCTGAAAACATTAACTTGCATGATATAGTTTGGCAGTCTAGTAATTCTAGGGGGATCGGTTCAGTACTTAATGACAACAGAAAACAGATCCCCCACTTTATGTCCAGTAGAAACATTTAACGTAAACATATCCTGGAAGTTTTGCCTACATCAGTTGATTACCAATTTTATTATAAAAAAATCTTGGCTTGCCTCACTGCAGTAGTTCTAGAATAGATCAGTTTATTACTCAATAACAAAACTGATCCCCCACTTTAGATCCGATAAAAATTTATATGTAAATATATCCCACAACTTTGCTGACATCAGTCGGTTAATATCATTTTTATTGTGAAAACATTGACTTACATAATCATATCTGAGAGTGTAGTATTTCTAGGGGGATCAGTTTATTACTTAATAACAATATGAAAACGATCCCCCACTTTATGTCCAATAGAAATTTATATTAAGATTTAATATAAATATATCCTGAAAATTTTGCTGACATCAATTGATTAATACCAATTTGAAAACATTGACTTGCATAATAAAATCTGTCAGTGTAGTAATTCTAGGGTGATCAATTTATTACTTAATGATGATAGAAAATCGATCCCCCATTTTATGTCCAGTAGGAATTTATATTAAGATGTAATGTAAATATATCCTGAAAGTTTTGTCGACATCAATTGATTAATACCAATTTGAAAACATTGACTTGCATAATAAAATCTGTCAGTGTAGTAATTCTAAGGGGATCAGTTTATTACTTAATGATGATAGAAAATCGATCCCCCATTTTATGTCCAGTAGAAATTTATATTAAGATGTAATGTAAATATATCCTGAAAGTTTTGTCGACATCAATTGATTAATACCAATTTGAAAACATTGACTTGCATAATAAAATCTGTCAGTTTAATAATAATAGGGGGATCAGTTTATTACTTAATGAAGATAGAAAATCGATCCCCCACTTTATGTCCTGTAAAAAAATTTAACATAAATATATCGTAAAAGTATTGCCTACATCAATTGGTTAAAACCAATTTGATGGTGAAAAGCATCGGCTCGCCTAATAAAATACGACGTGGTTCTATAACCTTTTGTTTAATACGACGTCCTGTTGTTCAGTAAGCTAAAGTTGTGACAAAATATCTGATCAGTGAAAGGGTGAAAATTCCTTACCTGGTTGTAAAGGTTCTGTTTGTTGATGTAGTTCTTGTGCAGGTTAAGTTTCAGAAAATAGCCAGTGGCGTCAACTTGGACCGATTTCAGTTCCCGCGCGCGGAAGTTGGTTTTCTCATTAGTGGATAAAGAAATGTACCTGAAAATCGAGCAGAAATTAAAGCCAAAATATGAAACAAAAAGGCGCAAGAGATTACCGAGAGTTGAAGCAAACGTTATTAGGGAGAAAGGACAATAAAAGAACAGGGTTCAAAAAAACAAAAAGAAACCAAGTGGCACTGCATTTAAATATTCGCAGATCGAAAGCAAGAATTCGGAAGAAAGTTCCACAAGCGAGAAGTTCGAGAGATGTAAATATTAGCATAGAACTTACGGTTAAATCTAGATGGGACCTAACTGCCAATCTAGTAATCTTCTTAAATTCGCAAAGTTGAGGTGCCGAAGAGGAAAGTAGTATTTATTTTAGTAATATAAAAAAAGTGGCCATGTGGGAATGGGGACGGTTGATTTTCAAACTGTCTTATCTTTAACTTAGCTGTAATCACTACCTCAGACAAATTTCGATAATCAAAACATCACTTTCTTACTCATTATACTTACAACAATCATCATAATACCACAGTATCTCGATGAAATCCTAAATAGTCCCCATATACACAATTTGTTTCAAAGAGGGTAACAATATTTAGTTTGCAAAGTTACAAACATGTGGCACAGAGCCAAAAAGGGGAATGAGGAAGGTCGATCTTTTTCTGTCTTTGAATTAAATCTAGCTCGCTACAACTGTTGACCCAAACATACCACAGTATTCCTTACACCAAAAACAACCCATTCTTACTACATTCACCATAATGCCTCAAGTCTCTATAAAGTCCCAACTCGTCCCCAAATGTACAATTTTTTTCTCTGTGGGAGAAGGGGAAAAACAACAATTTAAAAAATCTAGCCCTAATGTGTATTGACCAAAGAGGAAAGCTTATCAGAACAATAACAATGAGAATATTTATAGAAAGGGCACAGGGAAGCTAGGTTACTACAGTTGGTAAATGACTAAATCTGATAGGAGCGAGTTTAGGACCGATAATTTTGTAGATTCTTTTTTGGATTTTATCCAAAATTTCGAAATAAAGAGTAGAATCACCGAATCAAATATGTCAGGATTATTCAATGCGTGGATAATGGCAGATTTATTCAATGCGCGGATAATGGTAGATTTATTCAATGCGCGGATAATGGTAGATTTATTCAATGCGTGGATATAGGTAGATTTATTCAATGCGCGGATAATGGTAGATTTATTCAATGCGCGGATAATGGTAGATTTATTCAATGCGTGGATATTGGTAGATTTATTCAATGCGCGGATAATGGTAGATTTATTCAATGCGCGGATAATGGCAGATTTATTCAATGCGCGGACAATGGCAGATTTATAAATATGTTAGAAACGAACAAAGCGATAAAAATTATCTTGCATGACACAGTGAACTAATATATTTATAGAAAAGGCCCAGGGAAGCTACATTATATGGGGAAATGATTGAAGCCGAAATATAACATAACAGATTCTTTGTATTTCATCAAGGATCCCTAAATACATAGCAGAAATACCAGACCAGATGAGACAGCAATATCCAATGCACGAACGAAAGGTAATCCTATAAATGTCTAAGATAGATTCTGACGAGAAAGATCGTCTAGAACGACACAGTGAACCAACTTTCCTAGCACTAGACCTAACAATTGATTCAATATAATATTTCCATTTCATGTCAGCGAAAAACGTTAGCCCGAGAAAGCGCAACGCGGCACTCTTCTGTGGGTTAGAATTATATATATATATATATATATATATATATATATATGACGAAACTATATAGGACTATAGTAGAAAACTGATTCTTACTATATATATATATATATATATATATATATATATGAGTTGTGATACAGCGAAACAGACTTGTATGTGGATGACTATTTACGCTGAATGAGCACTTTAGAGAAAGGTTAATTGAAAAAAACTGGCTGCGCCTGCTATTAATGCATTGCTCTTCAGTTATGAATTGAGCGCTCTTGACTACTGGGGTTTCTATACATCACGTATATAATATGTTAAAGTTTTCCCTTACTCTGCTATGCGCAGATAGCTTAGGAGAATATTCTCGGATTATACCCCTAAGTTTTCGGCGCACTGCAGATATGCCAAATCCCGGCTTGAAGCAATCGGATGTCTAGTCACACTGATGAGCTGTGATACAGCGAAACACACTTGTATTTGGGCGAACACTCACACACACACACACACACACACACACACACACACACACACATATATATATATATATATATATATATATATATATATATATATATATATATATATATATATACTAGCAGTAGAGCCCGTCGTTGCCCGGGGATGTAACAGTAAGAGATAGATCAAGTATCGACCATCATAAAGACTGAAAAATAAAATTGACAAAGATTATTGTTTAAGGTTGACGGACACGCATGTCTTAATTAGTTTTTTTTTTTTTTTTTACGAATTGGTCAAACCTAAACTCAAACAAAACCATTGTTTTCAATCGTTATGAGTCTACCGATTGAATAGAATATTATTATAAACAATTGTCTTGTAAATGGAATTTTTAAAGCATTCTGAATGTAAAAACAAAGAAAAAAGTGTGCAAGACAATAAGAAACACTACATGCCAAAAAAAGTGAAGTTTTGTTGAAATCGGTTGAAAAATGTAGGAAATCCGATCCCATATATAAACGAACACACATACACACAAACAACCTGGGTTTTATAATAATTATAACTCGATATGAGTTGTCCTCATTTCATTCTGGCGACACAATCGTGTTTTAAAATTGATTTCGTGCAAAAACAATTTTGTTTTTCCAATTTTGGGCGCTGTCAGAACCACCGCAAGGTAATTTTACTTTGTCCTGTGAAGTTTTTTTGAAATCGGTTGAAAAATGTAGGAAATCCGATCCAATATATAAACGTACAGACACACACACACAGCCTGGGTTTCATAATAAGTAAGATATATATATATATATATATATATATATATATATATATATATATATATATTCTCCTTCCATTGTATTCTCAATATCCTTTTGTTGAACATTTCGGTTCCACTTTAGTATGAAGTCTACCTCATTGACTACTATAGAATGCGGTCTGCCGCGCTCTGAATTATACCGTGACCTCAGCTCGCCTCACCACTCGTGCCGTCCACCTGCGGTCTGTCACGATGAATACTACCATCGCCTCACTTCACCTGTCGTGTGTCCTGCCCATATAAAAGGAAGGAAATGAATCTCCAAAAATCAGAATCCGCCTACGTCTGAAACTGTTAACATGACATCTTTCAGATATGTTGAAAGATTTTTATAGACGTGTCATCTTGACCGAGGAAACAGCAGTTGCATTTTTACGAGAGAACAATCTCCTAGTTACGCTATAGTATTAAATAGCGCGGTAGACCTGATAACTGACATCCATTAGACATGGCACGTGGAACTAGAACAGTCTAGTGCAGTGAGCGAAATAAAGTGTTCAGTTCGACATTCCAACCACCTGAAGAAGGCCGGAGCGTACAACGGCCGAAAACTTTGTAATAAATATGGCGACAAAGATGAGAACAATAGTCCGAATATTGTAAATAATGTACATAATACCTCATCTCAGATATATAGAGAGATACTAAAATATAAATGGTATTTTCTGTTGAGAATAACATAGACTGAACACGTGAGGAACGAGGAAGTTTTAGGAAAAAATCAAACATAAAAGGACATTTACACTTAAAACAAGAGACAATAGACATTACTAGAACACAATATATTTGGTACGCAATTTTATTTTATTTTATTTTATTTTTTTATTTGTATTTTGGCGAAAATAATGTTTTAGTGATAGAAGTATTACTAATTAACCCATAGCTGGGGGGAAAAGAGGTGGATTCATACCATTCCCAAGGGTATAAGTAAATATAACGAAATCAACAGGAACTCGGCTCTCCGATTAAGAATTCTGAGGCATTACCCATTACGCCACCCGCACATTCAAACTTACAGTACCTGGTATTGCTAAGTGGTCACTCATCTAGGTACTGAGCAGGCTAGACGTTGCTTAACTTCGGTGATCGTGTGGAACCCGTGTTTCAGCGTGATGTGGCAAGAGCCAAGTGAGATAGAAGAAAGTAGAGAATAACGTACCAATTTAGCTTTTCTTAGCAGAACATAGATTAGCAATAAAACAAGCATCCATAAAAGCTACAAAGGATGGGAAAATGTGGAGAGCCATGATCACTCGACACGAAAAAGAAGAACAACGAAGAACAACTGTGGTGAGTTATATGGTATTGAATATAGTAAGTAAGAAAACCACATTCATCATATCCTGTCGTGCGCATTTGTAGTCAGCACAGTAATAAGATCAACGGGCAAGTAATATAAGTCTTGTTGCCTGTGTATATTTTTCAATGAATGCCTTTTGATGTGACCTTTGACATACTTTCCTAGGATTTCATACAGTTGACTGTGACCTGAATGGGTTTTGTCGTGAGTTGGGTTAAATTGGTTTTTAAAAAAAGCAAACCATGTTAGAACTTGTAATTGTCCATTTGTTGAAGAAATTAATGACGTACACGTATTATGACCCCAGAAAGGAATAAGTAAATAAAAAAAGAAAGAAAGAATGAAAAAAAAGGAAAGAAAAAAGAATGAGGGAAAAAGGGAGAAATAGAAAAAAGGTAGAAAGTAAGAAGGAAAGAAAGAAAAAAAAGCAGAGTAGAAAAAGAAAGACGGAACGCAGAAAGAAAGAAAGAAAGACAAAAAGAAAAAAAATGAAAAAAGATAGAAAAAGGAGAATAAAAAAAAGGAAAGAAGAAAGAGGTTCTAGGAACATTCGTCGTAAACATTTTTGTCGTAGGAAAAAATCGCCTCAGGAATTTTCTGCGTAGAAAACCTTGCCGAATAGGAATTTTGGCGTAAGGCCGCATTTTTTTTTAAATTCAAAGTACCTTGCTATCAAACATATCTGGCTCACACTTCGATTTAAACAATTGAATAAGCGAAGTTATAATGGATGCACCTAAATTTGTGGAAACTAATTGCGTATTTGAAAATGTAAGAGACATTAGCAAAAAAGAAAAAGTTTGATTTAGAACAAGGAGATGCAGTACAAATGAAGAAAATATTTATTGATATCAATTCAAGACTTCAGCGGAAAAAGCTTCATTACGGTTCAATGCAAAAAAAAAAAAAAAAAGACAAAAAAGCAAATTAATATACGAAGCATTGCTTGGAATTTGCACATATTTTAAATTATTTCTTTGATATATTTTTAGTAGTTTATTTGTTAAATAAATGTTTATTTTTCAATTTTTTCTGTAAAAAAGGCATCCATATACATTGATAACAACATATTTCACATATTAAAGTGAACATTATTCCAAAAGGGACGTTCAAGATAACGTTATTGAAAAAAAAAAAAAAAAAAAAAATGGAGTGAAATTGTCTTAAGGCAAAAATTCATACGGCGAAGTTCTCATTTCATCTCTGAACAAACCAACTCGGCGGAAGATGAAGGAAGCAAAATATGAGTGAATCAGGACCGCCGACTTTACTTATTTATCGGTGAAAACTTGAAACTTGAAACTTTAGCTTTGCACCCAAACCTGGTGATACTTAAATGACCGACACTGTTTACATTATTCGGACTATTGTTCTCATCTTTGTCGCCATATTTATTACAACGTTTCGGCCGTTGTACGCTCCGACCTTCTTCAGGTCGTTGGAATGTCGAACTGAACTATTATATATATATATATATATATATATATATATATATATATATATGATAAACTTAAATAATAACAGGCTGTGATAGATAGATAGATAGATAGATAGATAGATAGATAGAAAGAAAGAAAAATAGATATTAAGAGGCTGTGATAGATAGATAAATAGATAGATAGAAAGAAAGAAAGAAAAATAGACATTAAGAGGCTGTGATAGATAGATCGATAGATCGATAGATAGATTACATGTAGATGAAATTCTGTACACCATTTACACTATTATATTATTCGGACTATTGTCCTCCTCATCTTTGTCGCCATATTTATTACAACGTTGTACGCTCCGGCCTTCTTCAGGTGGTTGGAATGTCGAACTGAACCCTTTATTTCGCTCACTGGGGTAGACTGTTCTAGTTCCACGTGCCATGTCTAATGGATATCAGTTATCAGTTATCTCCTGTTAATTCCCGCTGACCTGGTTTCCAGTTGATTCTCTTACTGTTACTCCGATGACCCCCTTGACTTCAAAAATTAGCAATCTATTATTCCGTATACATAACGGTAGAAACAGTTTAAAACATCGATTCTCAAGTGTCGTGCCGCGACACACTGCAGCGTTCTTCTTAAGTGTGCCGGGAAATATTGATACAATTTGGATTTTTTTAAGCATTTCACCCCAAGCAAAGCAGGAGTGCCACGAGCACGCAAGGGGGTTACAAAAAGTGAAAGTAAGATAAAGGGGGGGTGTTTGATGAAAGGATAAAGAGGAGGACAGGGATCAAGATCAAGGCATTAGAATGATGGCGATTGACATTACACTATTTACATTATTGTCGCCATATTTATTACAACGTTTCGGTCGTTGTACGCTCCGGCCCGCTTCAGGTGGTTGGAATGTCGAACCGAACCCCCTATTTCGCTCACCGGTTCTAGTTCCACGTGCCATGTTTTAATAGATACCAGTTATCAGTTATCTCCTGTTAATTTCCCTCTCCAAACCCTCCACCGCCTTAACCGGGTATTGAACTCATACTCTTTGGGTCCTGTCACTGGATCTAACTAACGCCTTTATCCACTGTGCCATGTGTCCTCAAAGACACATGACGCAGTAATTGTAATAAATATGGCGACAAAGATGAGGACAATAGTTCAAATAATGTAAATAATGTACGATTATATATATATATATATATATATATATATATATATATATATATATATATATATATTCAAACATATATATATATATATATATATATATATATATATATATTCAAACATATATATATATATATATATATATATATATATATATATATAATTATTTGTGTAAAAAATTTATAACATAAATATGTTATAAAATCACTACAAAAATAGCCATTTTGTTTCAACACCCTCGGTGTCTTATCAAGTGATGATGTTGAATGTAAAACAAATGGTTTTAAAAGTTTCAAATTAATTAACGATCCTTCGCAAGGGGAAAACGTTGTTCCAATATATATCTAAATATGTCTGGATGCTTATGTATTATAATCTGATTGGGTTTGTATTGTTTTACGCGTGTGTTTACGACCCCATTCGCACACTTGGGATTAAAATGTATCCATATATATTGTCAGAAGACCGGATGACATATTAGCGTCTATTCTAACGTAATTTCAAATGGAATGGCATATGTATTTCTCCTTTTCTCCTCGGTAATTTTATAATTTTAAACTTAATAGTGATTAAATTTGGATTGTAAAATTGTCAGTTTTTAATTTTAATATCAAATTCTATCATATAATTTAATAATTATTGGTTAGAATAAATTCCTTTTTTTTTAATATTACCCGTATTTTAAGGATCTGAATAGCTATTATAACATGACTTCGTTATCAAGCTTTTTGAATTTTCCTATACTTGTATTTTGATTGGTCATTCTAGCTTTTGTAACAACGTTTTCCCCTTGCGAAGGATCGTTAATTAATTTGAAACTTTTAAAACCATTTATTTTACATTCAACATCATCACTTGATAAGACACCGAGGGTGTTGAAACAAAATGGATATTTTTGTAGTGATTTTATAACATATTTATGTTATAAATTTTTTACATAAATAATTATATCTGCTCTACTTTGTATTGAGCACTCTTTTAAGAATAGTAATTGTTGGTTATTGGAATTCATTCCGTATACACCAATTATATACTTGTATTTATATATATATATATATATATATATATATATATATATATATATATATATATATATATATATTTTTTTGAGATGCGGTATTATGTACATTATTGTCGTTATATTTTCATTTGCACCTAAAACACGTTAATTTGTTCTCTGAACACTAAAATCAAATTTCTTCTATAGGTAAAAAAAAACATCAAAATTATCTGTGATGGAGCTGGATGAAGTCTCAAATATTTATCTTTTCGACCTTTCAATTAAAGTCCTGGGTATGACGATAAACTACAATCGGCAGCAAGACCTCTGATTTGGAGATTGGAAGTTTTGAGGAGCGTGGAACCACCTCTTAATTGCTGCTGTTCTGCCGTGACCTGGGGTGGTGGCACCTGTCAGGCTTCCCAG
>OZ010612.1:50625552-50683052 GCA_963932145.1 Acanthosepion lycidas
GTATTTTTAACGTCAAAAAAACGACATTATTACGTCATTACGTAGACTAATAGATTCCGTACACTAATAGGAATATGGTATCTTCTGAGCGCTTCCTTGACCAATTTGTATGGAACGGATCCATATGGATTAGCAAGGTCCAGCCACAGTACGACTAGATCGCCTCTTCTTTTCCTTCTCTTAGGAGCTGCGTTATTACGCCAATATGCTCCAGACAAACTTGGATAACGGTAATCCCCTCCCTTCTGTACTCAAGTGTCTATGTAATTGTTGGCACCTAGATAATGCCTAAGTCGTTGGGACAAGATGCTGAAGAAGATTTTGTTCTCAATGTCCAGCAAAGAAATCATTCTAAACTATTCAATTCCTTTTGAGTTTTCTTCTTTAGCAAATCTTCACTGTCTTGCAACTTTACCTCTTCTCCAAATAGCTTTTAATATCGTCCAGAGATATAATTGAATATTCGAACATCTCTTATAGAGACTATAGGGAACACCATTGGTTCCTGAGGCCGAAGCTGATCTAGCTGCCAATATGACCTCCTTTAATTCTTTCAAGGTCGGTGCCCTCAAGTCGAAATCTGTTTCTGGCAGTTCAGTGTGCACTGTTGCATTGTTTTCTCCTAAATTATTTCCTCTCTCTTGGTCACTGAGTGTTTCTCGTGGAAAAGAATGTATTTCTTCCGGCGTACACTCAAGAACTATATAACTGTCAGATCGTCCATATATACATGGACTGGCAGTTGTACTCCGTTTCTCGTCAATGGACCTCGACACTCAACTTCTGATTTTACTAACATGTTCATAGTTAAGGTAAATAATATCACTTACACTGTACATCCAGTTATAATACCCCTTTTCTGGCCGATGACAATCGGAAGGTATCAAATCAGATGTTGTTTTTATGCTGAAATCATTATAATAATCTTGTTTGAGATGCCTTATACAAACAGTGACATAGTATCTTCTCGACTAATTTGTGTGGAACGGATCCATATGCATTAAAAAGGTCCAGCCACAGTATGACTAGATCACTTTTTCCTTCTTTTGCTATTCAGATATCTCTTATAGACACTATTGGGAACACTGCTGGGTACTGGGTCCAAAGCTGATCTAGTTGCCAATATGACCTCCTTTAAATCTTTCAAGTTCGGGGTCCTCAAGTTGAAACCCGTTTCTGGCTGTTCAGGGTGCATTATTGGATTGTATTCTCCTAGATTATTTTCTCTCTCTTTCACAAGAAAGAATTTATTTCTTCCACCATGCATTGAAGATTACCATTTCTCTTGTCTTCGCAAAACCAAAAGGGTTTAAAATAAAGCCTAATCTTTTGCTAGCTCTCTCTTTCACACACTTTCTGTGACATTCCAATCTACGAAGAGTTTTAAGTGTTTTCCTCAATATGTCTCAGAGTTCCAAAAAGAGGTAGTTTTTTTTCTATCTCATTTTCTTGTTCGTAATGTTTCTTTAGAGATTTTAGTTCGTGTCTCAACGTGAATTTTCATTTCCAAATAGTTATTTCTGTGTTCTTTCTTGTTTTCCTTTTGAACATAACCGAATCTCTGTGACTCATAACTATATGATAATAGTCGTCATTGTGTATAATCGACTATCTGCGATCCTTTCAATATCATTCTTAAAATATCACATCCTGATCAAACAGTTGCCATTCTTCCTTCCGGTGTACAGTGGGCCATTTAATCCGCTTTCAAGTCACACTGTCTGGATTTCGAGAGACCGGCACATGGATGGTCTCGGCACTGTGCTGTGTATCCTGGTCATGCTCCTCCTCGGTCTCACCAGGGAAATTACCTGTGCGTTGTGACTGTCCCTCTTTCTCCAAATATTTAATCCTGGTCTGGTGGATTTTAAGACCCCACGGGTTTTTACATTCCTTCCCACAGATGAATTTCACTTTCGTAATCTGTGTGTAATCCTTGGTCGAAAGCCCTTTATCCGTCCTGATGGAGATCTCATTCTCACCCGCTCTCGGGATCCACTGGGGTTTGTATTTGTTGCAAAACTCGTAGCCAACAATGGTTCCTTCCTAGTGGAAGATGCAAGTAGGGACGCTAACCCACCTTGCCCAAATTGCCGTCTTTCCGAGCTGTCAACTGTCTTTCCAGTTGTCGCCAAAACTATTCTCTGGTCGTCATCTAGTCTTTTCCTAGAAGTCACTGAATAATTCAGAGCTCCATTTCGTAAAATAAATCTATTGGCTGCTTTAGTACACATCATCAGTGATGTTTCTAGCCGATGTTCATTAGAGGTTTCGGGTCTTTCAACATCATACCCCTTCTCCACAGTGACCCAGCTGATAGTGATCGGGTATCGACTTGTGTAGCTTTCGTTAGCTACAATTTTCCCATCTATATAACTACACACTGCAACTCCCCTTAGCTATTTATAGTCCACTCCCAGATAACTTTCGGTTCACCAGCAATGTTCGCTCTTCCATAAAAAAAAAGGAAGCAAACGTACACACAATTTATATCTGGTCAGAATCATGGTGGTGTGAAGTGGTAAGTAACGATTTGTTTCCCTCACTGAGGTATATACACATACATGTATACATACGAAAACGCGCTCAAGAATCACGTTCCATTTCTGTTCATGTTAATCATTCGCCAGAAGGAAAAGAAAAAAAAAACCCTCCTTTCTTTCTTTTTTTCTTTCTTGACCCTCCCCCCTGTATGTGTCACACACACACACATCAATGCCGACACACTCACACAAAGTACGAACAAAATGAAAAAGTCCTAAAAAGCTCATAAGTACTTATATATTCCCAACTGATCCCAATAAAAAAATAAAACTAATTATATATTATACTAAATTTAACAGAACCAACTTAATCATTAGGAATGATTCTTTTACAACAACTAGTGTTTTGGAAAAGACCAACATTGTATATCAAAGTGAAGTTCATGGGGTTACGCGGGGAATGTAACGGTTAATTGCAATCCTGAAGAAGTCAAGATTATACTGATTGGGAAAGCATCCTACCGGGAGTCTTGGAAAGTAGCTGTCAGAATCCATACGGAATAGTGATCGTTCTTAACAGCTTTAAATCTAAGAAAGAAATTTACTATGCAGATAGACTATAAGTAGAATCCTGAACGGGGGAAAAAAAGGAAACAAAACTTGTATAGATAGCATTTAACAAATTCTGACATTGGTTAAACGGATCTGTGCCGTCGATGGTTGTGCTGGCGCAAAGTCATAAGCCATCGTGACCGAGATTTTGAGCCTAGTAGGTTTGTTCAAACTATTGCTTACAACAGATTATACGCTCTCTTTCAGAAACTTTAAGGTCCGCTCAGCTTAGTTGCAGTTTAAACCACAGGTGGTCTCTGTGAATGTTGAACAAACACAAATGTGCCCGAGCAGGTGTCTGTAACAGGGATTGACTATACCAGAATAGAATGCATTCTAACTATAAACAAGATGAAAAAGTCCTAAAAAATCTCATAATTCTAATATATTCCCAATTGATCCCAATAAAAAATAAAACTAATTATATATTACGCTAAATTTAACACAGCTAACTTAGTCATAAGTAATAACTCTTTTCCGTCAACTAGTGTTTTGAAAAAGACCAACATTGTATATCAAAGTGAAGTTCATGGAGTTATGCGGGGAAGATAACGGGTAATTCTATTAAACTGACTGGGAAAGCATCCTGCCGGGAGTTTTGAAAAGTAGCTGTCAGAATAGAACTTGCTTTTTACTGTTGAAATCAGTACGGAATGGTGATCATTCTTAGCAGTTTTGAACCTAGGAAAGAAATTAACTATGTAGATGGACTATAAGTAGAATCCTGGAACGGAAAAATAAAAGAAAACAAAACTTGTATGGATGGCATTTAACATATTCTAACATCGGTTAAATGGATCTGTTTGAAAGCCGTCTATGCTTGTGTTGGCGCAAACTCAAATATGCTTGAGCAGGTGTCTGTATCAGAGATTAGTTACTTATTGTTACTTGATCCAAGCTGACTTCACAAATATTCGAGGCCGTTAGAAAAAAAAAATGTTAATAAATACGATTATTTTGTGACACGATTCCAAACAAAATCAATGTTTGGTAATTAATTCTACCTTCTTTTCAGGCTGCGATTTGAAGAATGCAAATACATCCAGATTTGAAAGAATGAATTCAAAGCTTGACTTCAATATCATCTATTTAATTTTATGCCGTATTGCTGCCTGTACAGTTGTCACGTACTAGCATTCAGGTGGTAGATTCTTTTTGTCTAGGATCATATTTCCAATGTTCTGATTCCGAAAATAGGTTTATGGCACACTGATTTCTATATAATGGCCATGTAGTACCAAACAAGAATTTTTATTAGATTATAGTTTTAATTACATCTATTTTGGGCATCCTTTCAATGCAATAAAACCACTAAGACGCAAGGGATTATTGGGTGTGAGAGATTATAAGAAGAAAAAGAAAACAGAGAGAGCAAGGGAAAGAGAAGGAATTAAGAAGACGAAAGATAATGATTGACATTATATTTAAAACTTTTGAAGATCAAAGTTAACTGGGAAGCAAGAAGCCGGAAGAGAGTCCCACAAGCGAGAAGTGCGAGAGAAGAAACTGTCAACATAGAACTTACGGTTTGCCATTCTAGTACAGAGTTTAAATTCATAAAGTCTAGCTACCATAGAGCAATGCTCATCAGAACAATTACAACGAAGTATTATAGAAAAGGCACAGAGAAACTACATTACGGTGGTGAGAAAAACACTGAAGCCGAGATGCCTGATCAGGACCAATAACATTGCAGATTCTTCTTTGCATTTTATCTAGAATATCTAAATTCATAGCAGAAATACCTGTTTCTGAATATGGTTTTATGGCACACTGACTCCTATATAATGGTCATTTCGAGCCAAACAAGGATTTTTAAGTAGATTCCCATAGACATTATTCACATCTACAATGTTTTGATTCTGAATAAGCTTTTATGGCACACTGTTTCCTCTATAATGGTCATTTGGTTCCGAACAATCATTTTTAAGAAGGTTCTCTGTCTTTAATCAGATCTCCCAGAACGTTTCTATGATTGGGATTTTATTCCAGAATTTCAGATAGCACAAGGAAGGTCGGAGAATATATTGGCTGAAAAGTAATTACATCAGAAATAAAAATGAAAACAATTTTATAGACTAACTAGCAGCATGACCCGGCGTTGCCCGTGCTTGATTCAAAAATTGTACGACTCATACAGCAATCGCTATCACTTGACTTAAAATATTTTTGCCCTTCCTTGCCTTTAAAGGAGTGCCCTTTGCCGTGCTGATGTTGCTACATGCCTTACTTCTTACATATCTTACACTGTGAATTTTTTCTAAGCTCTATAGTAAACATTAAATCTGTTACGAAAAAAGAACTAAACAAAATGAACACAAAACGATCAGCTTTAAAAAAGGACTCGTAACTGGAAAAACCGAATGAAAAAAGAATGTTAACAACAAATACTTTTTCACAGCCAACCCAGTTCTGTGGAATCAGAATCAACGTTGAGTTTAAGCAAGCGAATGAGCCAATTGGAGTAAAGTGCTATGCAGATTTAAATTTTTCCCACTTGTAACGAATGCAGCTATCGATTTTTTTTTGCATGCTAGCATGCTAGTTAACATTCGTGTCAGTCAGCTGTTGGCTCTCACGCTGGCCAATAGAATCTTCCTGCCTATTCGTGGCAGCCAGATATAGGCTCTCACTCTGGCCAGTAGAAAATGGCCGCAAACTACATGAAAACTGCCGTAGAAGCATGAAAAAATCGATTATTTCCACTATCGATGGGTGTTGGGAAATGCAAAGTCGGTTGTAGCCTTCCCGCTAACTTTGAGCATGTGCATGTAAATTTTGGTGCAAATCCGTCGAAAATTGCGGCCGTGCTTTCGTTACACACACACACACACATACATCCTGCCTTTTATAGATAGATTCAATACAAACCTCGAGAGGCACTAAGAGTAAGCAAAATGTTGATTCTGAATGAGTTGTGTAGCAGGAATGGAAGAGAAGATGTTAAGAAATGAAGATTACGTGGATGAAGGGGAAAGATGACTATTGACCCTTGACTTGTAAAGTGAGGGGAGCATCCACGCAGGAGTTTGGTCCACAAAATCGTAGTTTTCAGAAAAATATCCCTGGTTGGAATGAGGGTGTTTCGAGAATGTGGAAATAGCAAGGCGGGTCCTATCTCTAAAGGTCTGAATGGTGGTACTAAAGAATGGACCTCGTTTGAAGATATACCATAGAAATAGCGATAGAATATAGAATTTGTAACTTTACGACTGTGGGAAAGAGGTTGCAGAGTGGAAGATAAGTCATTGACGACAAGACCACGTAAACGATTTGTCTTAGCTTGAATAACTTTTGGAATAATGATAAAGTATAGATTAATTTCAGACGACACTAGGAAGACCGGAGAACATCTCGGCCGAATCATAGTGATGAAAAATGCATAGATGTGTCTAAGTAACGTATGGGATTATGATAGTAATGTTAATCTGATGGTATATTAATCCAGATTGATATTGTTACTGTGATCTCTTGGTTACAATGGGTTAAAAATTATATGGTTTAGTTTTAAAACTTACTGATCAGGTATTGATGAGAAAGAATTTGTATCTTCTTGATTCTGGCTCGTCCACTGAGTTGAAGAACGATGTCTTGTGGATACATACAAAATCTAAAAAGAAAAACAAAGAGAACAGAATAAAGTTGTAAATATGTACCTTACTATATTGTATTAAAAATGTTTTACTCATTGAGAAAGATTATACTTTATACCAGGGATCGGTAATTCCCGACCGCCGGGTCACATTTGGCCCGCGAAGGTTTTTTTTTTTTTTTTGTCTGGCCTGCCAACTTTACACCTGGACACATTAGTGGAGCAAGTGGTAGGAAAAAATATCAGTTGGAGTTAATTGACTTACAATTTTTTAAATCAAAATTTAATTCCGAATCCGCTACTGACTTTTACAAGACAAACATTTTGCCAGTTGAAAAATATAAGATAGAATTGTTTCTCCTTGATGTGCAGAAGTTATGGAACATTATAAGAAGAAACATGTGTTTCATTAAATATTTCGCCATTTTTAACTGTATTTCGTTTGTAGTAGAGAATTTGCATATTTTGTTAATTGTGTTGTTGCCCTGTTATCTGTGCAGTAAAACAAAGAACCCGTTTTAAATAAGATAACATAAACTTCGTTGTTTTTTCTTTAAACCTCCAGACCAAAGCAGCCTTCTAAATGGAGTGGTCAGAAGTTAAAACAATTTATTATATTACATTTGATATTATGGCCCTCCCCCGTGACACTGCATAGCCCTCTGGACCACTCTCTCCAAAACGTTGCCGAACCCTGCTTTATACAGTACAAAATAATAATACTAATAACAATAATACTATTAATAATATTACTAATACTATTAATGCTACTAATACGACTACTAATAATACTAATAATAACAATACTGTTGCTGCTACTACTATTACTACTACTACTAATAATAATAATATTAATAATAAAATTAAAAAAGAAAAAGAAATACATTTTTCCATGATGTTAGTAATAAATAAAGGAAATTTTATCCTACTACGCTTCGCTAAACTTCCGTAGGAGGCGCTGTTTATGTATTAGGTTGGTGCAAAAATAATGACGTAATAATGTCGTTTTTTGACGTATTTTTTAACGTAAAAAAAAACGACATTATTACGTCATTATTTTTGCACCAACCTAATAATATAAAAAAAGACAAATATTTCCTCCATTTTCTCACTTTCTCTCACCGTGCTCCAAGATGTAGAAGGAGGCGGATGAAGACGTCCCCTCTGGGTAACGTCTCTTTTTCTCGGTCGACAAGCGACTGAACTCACTTTCCACTTTCCAACGCTTTCGGGCGTGTTTGTCGGACCCCCGTCAATGAAGGAAAACAATTTTTACTTTGGTGGTTTCAACTCAGCGCAAGGCTGATTCAAGCTCGAGCAGCATAATCATTCTTATCCTTACTCCCCCCTAATTTACTTCTGGACCAGAAAAAGAAAACGGGCATAACCATGAGACATTGAGAACTTTGTTTCACGACAGTTTCCATGATAAATAAAGAAACACGGTCCATAGTATACATTTTGTTGTTACTTTAATTGCAATTATATGTGAACACGTACACGCCTACAAGAAGCCAACACAACTTTAATTTCCATCATTTCTTAATTGGCAAAACTGCACAATCGTAGAATCGATTTTCTAATATTCAAAGTATTATTTTATATTTAAAATAATGATATTTAATATTGTCATAATTATTCTTTCCATTCATGAAGCCTTGTCAATACTTATTAATTTTTGTCTAGTATTTCTTTCATCTTATTTCTCTTTTTTTTTATAGAAAGTAAGAATTTTCTTGAGTTATGTGAATTTGTTTTGTCTGAATTTATGAGATGAAGAATTGATTGAATTTTAGCTGAAGCCTTGTCAATTCTTATTACTTTCCGTTTCGTATTTCTTTCTTCGAATTTCTATTGCTTTTTCACCAAGTAATGATTGGGAATTCATTATTTTGTGTCCAAAGAATTTCTTTTCCTGATTCTGAGTAGAAGGGTTCTTCCTGCTGCCATTTTCTTTAAAACTTCCTCGTTCCTTACATGCTATGTCCATGGAATTCTCAGTATCCTTCTGTAGAACCACATTTCTATTTTTTCACAATCCGTATGGAAATTGTCCGATATTCACTGCTATATAAGATGGATATTATATAGCAACCCAGAACTCTTTTCTTAGTTTCTAATGAATTTTTTCCGTTTCTCAACACATTTTGCTTACTATAATAAAAGTAATGAATGTTTGACAGAAGCGTGACAGAACAATTTGTCGTCCATCGTAAAGGTTGCAGAACCGTTCCACATTAAATTTCCCCAAGTCGTTTCGGATAAGAAATCCTTTACCTTTTTAGAAGATATAATTCGAGCAGCAAAAACCAAGATAAAAAGATAAATAAGATTTAAATGTCGATTTTTCAGGCAAGAATGCTTTTTTCCTTTTACAAGCTTCCCATTCTCTTCTCTTCAGTGCATAGCATATATGAAGGAAAAAAAAAGGAAATCTATTTCATGAAATTAGAGTTTAATGTCGGATAGTTTTATTTCATCTCTTCTTTGTGGGAAGTTCGGTAGACTAATGGATAGCGGCTCAGACTGAGTTCGAATTCCAATCAAGTTCCTTGCAGTCACTTACGTGCAAATGTTGATTTTTCAGGTAAGCATGCTTTTTCTTTTTACAAGCTTCCCATTCTATTCTCAGTGCAAATTCTTCAAAACGTAGAATATAAAAAGAAAGAAAGAAAATTATTTAATGAAATTAGAGTTTAACGTTTAAGTTTTATATAATTCCTTCTCAGTGGGAGTAAAGGATGGCGGCTTAAACTGAGTTCGATTTCCAGTCGAGTTCCTTGTAGTCGCTTACGAGCAAATGCCATTGGGAAAGATATGGGTCCAGCTCTACATTCTCCGAAATAGCCTATAGCCTTGAATAGCCTGAATTCCAAACCTCCAACCTCACTAATCTGCAATTGGCTAAGCGTGGTTAGTACGGCTACACTCCTGAAGACACGGTCAGTCAGGGAGGGGTTTCGCCAAAGGAGTGAGGGATAAGGCCTTGGATCTGAATCTAGGTCTCTCCAATATTAGGTTGGTGCAAAAATAATGACGTAATAATGTCGTATTTTTGACGTATTTTTTAACGTCAAAAAACGACATTAGTACGTCATTATGTTTGCACCAACCTAATATTAGCTTGGTGCAAAAATAATGACGTAATAATGTCGTTTTTTTTGACGTATTTTTTAACGTCAAAAAAACGACATTATTACGTCATTATGTTTGCACCAACCTAATATTAGGTTGGTGCAAAAATAATGACGTAATAATGTCGTTTTTTTGACGTATTTTTTAACGTCAAAAAACGACATTAGTACGTCATTATGTTTGCACCAACCTAATATTAGGTCGGTGCAAAAATAATTGACGTAATAATGTCGTTTTTTTGACGTATTTTTTAACGTCAAAAAACGACATTATTTTTGCACCTACCTAATACCTTTTTGTTTTCTCAGTGGGTAAATATACTTAGTGGTACCCACATCCTCTTCAACTGAAATGAGTGTTCGATAAAATGTTGAAACATTTTAAGGGTCGTGCTAGCAGATTCGTTGAGCTTTACATAACTTTCAATGTAGGCAGGCTGTTGGAATGTGACAACTCTCGTAAATATTGAAGAACCATTTTCACCACAACGTTGCAAATAGCTGAATACGCGTCTCCATCTTGAAACAATGGACGTTAGCAGTGGACTCATTTATGCTGATCGGTACATTTAGAGCGCGTAAAAGTTTATGAAACTTTTCCATGACACCTCATACATGTTGCTACAAGTTTGTTACTGAAACACTGAAGGATTATTATGCAAAATTAGAATATATAATTCTTGAGATATATACTCGAAAAAGGATATACGGAGTTAGGGCCGGTGCAAAGGCCTCATAGAACCCAATCTAAGATAAACCCTCCAATTTAAGATACGGGACCCCCATCACGCTAATACATATCAATTTTCATAAGGTAATATTCATATAAAATATAAATTTTATTCTAACCTAATTATGTGCAATAATAGATTATACGCAATATTCGTGAACAATTCAACTAGGAAAATTGAAAATTAATACAATGTATCTAAATACAAATTAGAGACATGTCATAATAGATCATTCCATCTTAAATAAATCAACAATATTTTGAGGCAATTTTTAACATCTTGAGATTTTTTACAAAGTTGAATAATTCAACATTATATATAAAAGATAGTGAATTATATATATTTTAAGACATTTTTATGTTTATACATTCTTTTTATAGATACTAATATTTAATTAAATGCTCTGTTTATAATAAACAGTATTAAACAACATTTACCGGCCTGAATGTCCGAGAAGTTTTCACAGAAAATATTCGTTCTCCGAGAGGATTCGAAACTGTATCCTATACGGAACTGTCATTTAGCTTGACGTGCCTTGACCGATTTGGCCACGAAAGAGAGTTCAGTTAGCAAGGTCGAATGTACTGTATTTAAACTTCAATCTTCCATGAATTTCTCACGTTCATTCATATCTGCTCAATGCGTATCCAAATGTAAGGAAATGACGTCACACATTATGAAATGGACAAAGTACGATAATTATTTTAAGACATTTTTATGTTTAACATTCTTTTTTTTATAGATACAAATATTTAAGTAAATGCTCTTTCTATAATATTAGCAAAAATAATGACGTAATAATGTCGTTTTTTGACCTTAAAAAAGACGTCAAAAACGACATTATTACGTCATTATTTTTGCAGCAACCTAATAAAAATGTCTTAAAATAATTATCGTACTTTGTCCAACTCATAATGTGTGACGTCATTTGTTTACATTTGATACTCCATGAGCAGATATGAACATACGTGAGAGATTCATGGGAGATTAAAGTTTAAATTGGCCCAACAAGCTTTCCCTTTTGACTTCATGCCACCGCAACCATCGAGACGGCTTTCGAGCACTTTTATTGACCAACTTTCATCTACCACCTTTCATCGACCCACTTTCATCGACCAACCTTCATCGACCCACTTTTATCAATCAACTTTCATCTACCCCCTTTCAACGACCCAGTTTCATCTACCCCCTTTCAACGACCCAGTTTCATTGACCAACTTTCATCGACCCACTTTCAACGACCCATTTTCAACGACTCACTTTCATCGACCCACTTACATCGACCAACTTTCTCATCGACCAACTTTCATCGACCCACTTTCATAGACCAACTTTTATCGACCCACTTTCATAGACCAACTTTCATAGACCAACTTTCATCTACCCAGTTTCATTGGCCAACTTTCATCTACCCACTTTCATAGACCAACTTTCAACGACCCACTTTCATCGACCCACTTACATCAACCAACTTTCTCATCGACCAACTTTCATCTACCCAGTTTCATAGACCAACTTTCATCAACCCAGTTTCATAGACCAACTTTCATAGACCAACTTTCATAGGCCAACTTTCATCGACCCACTTTCATCTATCCAGTTTCATAGACCCACTTTGATCTACCCGCTTTCATCTACTAACTTTCATCTACCCACTATCATCGGCCAACTTTCATCGACCAACTTTCATCGACCCATTTTCATCGACCCACTTTCATCGGCCAAATTTCATTGACCCACTTTTAACAACCCACCTTGATCTACCCACTTTCAGCTACCAACTTTCATCGACCCACTTTCATCGACCCACTTCCACTCATAAGGCCTGCATCAATCCTTAGTACTTTCTTTCGTCACTTCCCAAATTAGGATTCTCTCCCTAGGCCAATACTGCCAAGAGGTTACACCTTTGGTAAAGCGACCATAGTGAGATTCGAATTGAGTTCTTAGGAGACATAATGAGGAAAGTGGGCTTGGAGAATTTGAGACTCAGAGGGTATTTTTAAAGCAAGAGGAAAGCAGCGAATAAAATAGCTGACGAGCTTGTGTAAATGGCTCGCAGAACATGGATTTTAAAAAAATATGATTTTATATGAATAAAAATGAAAGGAAAACTTATCTTAGTTGACAGGTTTCATCCTCTGAGGGTTAAATCAAGAGAACGTGAAACACATCAGCTAAGTTTTCCTTTTGTCTTTATTCATATTGTCCTTTTACAGATATATTATATCTGAAATTTTAAATTTATATTCGTAACACAATATTTTTATAAATATTGCAAAATTCTAAAATTAAATGATAATACTATATGCAGTCTCAAGTTCTTCAGGAAAGTTTAAGTCAATGGCCTTTTAGGGTTCATCCATGTGAATAGATTTGATTTGGTTTATTTAATGGCATATTAACTCCTTATAGATCATTTAATACCAGATTTTTTTCTAGTGTGTCCATGTTAGTTTATATACAGTGCATTTACAACATGCATACATAAAAATGTGTACATGCATGTATATATGCAGTTATATATGTACTAATATATATATATTAGTAACACAATATTTTTTTAATGGTATTTTAAAATTCAAAAATTAAATGGTAATACATATATATATATATATATATATATATATATATATATATAAATATAAAAGTGAACATAGAAGTCAACACTTAGAGGCGACAGTCTGTTTCATGCTATATGCAATCGTCAGGCCACATATGTTTTGCGCATATGTGCCCTGACGATTGCATATAGCATGAAACAGACTGTCGCCTCTAAGTGTTGACTTCTATGTTCACTTTTATATTTACACACGCCCTATCTCTGATATTGAGCACTTTATTCCATAAATATAGCACAACTTAAGACTATATTTCTTTATGTACGTATATATATATATATATATATATATATATATATATATATATATATATATATATATATATATATGCATCCTCAAGGCGGTGTAATGGTTAGCAATCTTGGCTGAGTAGTGAGTTCGATCCTCGCTGGGTGCCCCCTAATTTCGGCCTTGTGCCACATCTAAGCTATGCTTGGAAAATCACTATATATATATGCATTCTCAAGTTCTTCAGGAAATTTAAGTTAATGTTCTTTTAGGCTTTCCACCACATGAAATGGAGTTCACGTTTCATTGGGGGTGGGGAGGTTGCATGAGGATTTTAGAGTTGCTTAGGTGGGGCATGGCCAAAAAACAAAAAAACAAAACAAAACAAAAACGAAGTCGGGAACCGCTGATCTAAACCAATGTTTTTCATCCTATAATTAAATTTCTGCAGCTCATTGTAATTATGATGATAATAAGAGTATACTTTCTATGATTTATTTATTAACAAAAAGAAGACAATCTTACTTATTATAAAACGCAGATTGTGTGTGTGTGTGTGTGTGTGTGTGTGTGTGTGTGTACGTTTATATATTGGATCGGATTTCCTACATTTTTCAACCGATTTCAACAAAACTTCACAGGACTACGTAAAATTACCGTGCGGTGGTTCTGACAGCACCAAAAATTGGAAAAACACAATTATTTTTGCACGAAATCAATTTGAAAACACGATTAAGAGGCATTGCAAGAATGAAAGGGGGACAACTCATATCGAATTATACTTATTAATATCGAGTTATCGAGTTATACTTATTATAAAACCCAGGTTGGTTGTTTGTTTGTTTGTGTGTGTGTGCGTGTTCGTTTATATATGGGATCGGATTTCCTACATTTTTCAACCGATTTCAACAAAACTTCACTTTTTTTTGACAGGTAGTGTTTCTTATTGTCTTGAACACTTTTTTCTTTATTTTTACATTCAGAATGCTTTAAAAATTCCATTTACAAGACAATTGTTTATAATAAAATTCTATTCAATCGGTAGACTCATAAAAATGTTTTTGTTTGAGTTTGGGTTTGACCAATTCGCAAAAAAAAAGAAAAAAAAAACAAACAAAAAAAAAACTAATTAAAACATGCGTGTCCGTCAACCTTAAACAATAATCTTTGTCAATTTTATTTTTCAGTCTTTTTGATGGTCGATACTTGATCTATCTCTTACTGTTACATCCCCGGGAAACGCCGGGCTCTACTGCTAGTTAATTATAATTTGTTAACAAAAAGATAATAATTAAAATTGTTAAAAACACTTATATTTACAGGGTGCGATGGATGAATTTTCGTCTAAATGGCGTCAAAATGAAAATGACACTAACATCTCATTTTAACAGATATATTTATCAAAATTACGCAAAAATATATAGAAATATTAGATTCAATAAAATCACTATTGGCTTCAACGATGGTCCCCAGACAACTTCAAAATCTCCTGCAACTCTTCTGGACGGTCTCCTTGTTTAAGTTGGTGAATGCTACCATAATCCTTGCATTCAGTTCATCTTTGGTGTTACAAGGAATTTTGTTGGTCTCTGGCTCAACTGCGACCCACGCATAATAATCAAGTGGGGTTGCAGTCTGGGGAGTTAGGTGGCCAGATGTAAGGGGTGATGTGGTAGCAGAAATTGTCTGACTGTCATGACTGAGTTCTCCTGCTTGTGTGGCATGATGCAGAGTCCTGTTGCCAGACATACGGTCTTCCAGCAGCCACTCTCTTGAACCAAGGTAGTACTACCTCTTCAGGGCACTTAATGTAGGACTAATGTGTCGAGTCTTAGGCCCTCACCAACAAATTCAGGAGTTCTCTTTTCAGGACGATCAGAGTGACTTTTCCGAGTTGCCATACCTTCGTAATCACCATTAGACTCATATAACTCTTTCCAAATCATTTGAACTGTTGTCAGATTGACAGCCTCAGAAATGTTCGTATTGGAGCTTTTGGTGCGAATAGCAAGTAGTACATCATGCCGTTTCCAAATTTCTAGTTGGACGAATTACTCCATGGTGTCATTTTTTTCAACTGAGCCTAGTATATTGTGTAAAATCAAAATCAAGCAATGCGCATGCGCGAAATTAAAAAAATAATATGCCGTCAATTTACTTATCGTACCTTGTATTTATTTAGTTTTTTTTTATTTATTGTAATTTAACATTTAATGAGATATCTAAGCTTGACATTTGTTTAGAATATCTTCTTTGCAAGACAGGTTTATACAAATATGACGTTGAGAAAGGAAGTATTTCTACAACTTTTTTTCGGTAATATTTTGAAATTCGACCATAAGAGATAAAACAAAATGATATATCTGTTTTTGAATATTTTAACTGCAATGTCATTTCTTATTTTTTATAAAAGATATACTCGTATAATAAATTTAAAGAGCTTTTCATTTTGATATGCACACCTATTCTGCTTTTGAACTTCTTTCAGTATTTGCCAGTGTAATGTTTGTTTATAAAACAAACGTTTTAATGGGATTTTATTGGTTGAAAAATATACAGAGATATATAGAATTTTATTGGTTAAAAATATATAGAGATATGTAGGATTTTATTGGTTGAAAAATATATAGATATGTAGGATTTTATTGGTTGAAAAATATAGAGAGATATGTAGGATTTTATTGGTTGAAAAATATAGAGAGATATGTAGGATTTTATTGATTGAATATATATATAAATATGTAGGATTATATTGGTTGAAAATTTATATAGATATATAGAATTTTATTGGTTTAAAATATTAATATATAGATATATGTAGGATTTTATTGGTTTAAAATATTAATATATAGACATATGTAGGATTTTATTGGTTGAAAATATATAGAGATATGTAGGATTTTATTGGTTGAAAAATATAGAGAGATATGTAGGATTTTATTGGTTGAAAAATATAGAGAGATATGTAGGATTTTATTGGTTGAAAAACATAGAGAGATATGTAGGATTTTATTGGTTGAAAAATATAGAGAGATATGTAGGATTTTATTGGTTGAAAAATATAGAGAGATATGTAGGATTTTATTGATTGAATATATATATAAATATGTAGGATTATATTGGTTGAAAATTTATATAGATATATAGAATTTTATTGGTTTAAAATATTAATATATAGACATATGTAGGATTTTATTGGTTTAAAATATTAATATATAGACATATGTAGGATTTTATTGGTTGAAAATATATAGAGATATGTAGGATTTTATTGGTTGAAAAATATAGAGAGATATGTAGGATTTTATTGGTTGAAAAATATAGAGAGATATGTAGGATTTTATTGTTTGAAAAATATATAGAGATATGTAGGATTTTATTGGTTGAAAAATATAGAGAGATATGTAGGATTTTATTGGTTGAAAAATATAGAGAGATATGTAGGATTTTATTGGTTGAAAAATATAGAGAGATATGTAGGATTTTATTGGTTGAAAAATATAGAGAGATATGTAGGATTTTATTGATTGAATATATATATAAATATGTAGGATTATATTGGTTGAAAATTTATATAGATATATAGAATTTTATTGGTTTAAAATATTAATATATAGACATATGTAGGATTTTATTGGTTTAAAATATTAATATATAGACATATGTAGGATTTTATTGGTTGAAAATATATAGAGATATGTAGGATTTTATTGGTTGAAAAATATAGAGAGATATGTAGGATTTTATTGGTTGAAAAATATAGAGAGATATGTAGGATTTTATTGGTTGAAAAATATAGAGAGATATGTAGGATTTTATTGGTTGAAAAATATAGAGAGATATGTAGGATTTTATTGGTTGAAAAATATAGAGAGATATGTAGGATTTTATTGGTTGAAAAATATAGAGAGATATGTAGGATTTTATTGGTTGAAAAATATAGAGAGATATGTAGGATTTTATTTATTGAATATATATATAAATATGTAGGATTATATTGGTTGAAAATTTATATAGATATATAGAATTTTATTGGTTTAAAATATTAATATATAGACATATGTAGGATTTTATTGGTTAAAAATATTAATATATAGACATATGTAGGATTTTATTGGTTGAAAATATATAGAGATATGTAGGATTTTATTGGTTGAAAAATATAGAGAGATATGTAGGATTTTATTGGTTGAAAAATATAGAGAGATATGTAGGATTTTATTGGTTGAAAAATATAGAGAGATATGTAGGATTTTATTGGTTGAAAAATATATAGAGATATGTAGGATTTTATTGGTTGAAAAATATAGAGAGATATGTAGGATTTTATTGGTTGAAAAATATAGAGAGATATGTAGGATTTTATTGGTTGAAAAATATAGAGAGATATGAGACGTTTCATTTGTAAATGTTCTGAAGCTTTTGAATTCTACTAAGTCTGGAAAATGGCGATTAGAAACCTCCAGCAACAAATATTGCATATTTGGTTAGAGTTAGTTCGGTACTTTCTGAAGGATACAAGGAAACAACGACTTTTACAGCCGCTTTGTCATAATACATGAAAATCTATAATTAGGTTTATTTCGTGTAAAAATCCAGAGTCTACTTTGGGTAAATATCCATAATTATGTCTGTTTCGGGTGAAAATACATAATTAAGTCTACTTTGGGTAAAAATCCATAATTAGCTCTATTTTGGGTAAAGTCCATAATCAACGCTATTTTGGATAACAATCTATAATTAGCTCTATTTTGGGTAAAATTCCATAATTAAGTCTATTTTGGGTAAAATTCATAATTATGTCTACTTTGGGTAAAAAATCGATAATCAGCTCTATTTCGTGTGAAAATTCATAATTAAGTCTACTTCGGGTAAAAAATCGATAATCAGCTCTATTTCGTGTGAAAATTCATAATTATGTCTACTTCGGGTAAAAAATCGATAATCAGCTCTATTTCGTGTGAAAATCCATAATTAAGTCTACTTTGGGTAAAAATCCATAATTATGTCTGCGTATAGGAAAAATCCATATTTGCGTCTATTTCGGGTAAAGATCCATAGTTAAGTCAATTTCGGATAAAAATTCGTAATTAGGTCTACTTTGTCTATATTTCTGAGATGAGGTATTATGTACAGTATTTACATTATGCGGACTATTGTCCTCATCTTTGTCGCCATATTTATCGCAACGTTTCGGCCGTTGTACGCCCCGGCCTTCTTCAGGTGGTTGGAAACGTTGTGATAAATATGGCGACAAAGATGAGAACAATAGTCCGCATAATGTAAATACTGTACATAATACCTCATCTCAGAAATATAGACAGACTCTGAAGGATCGGTACGGGCCCGATATACCAAAAATATGGAGAAAAATTGAGAAATCCTACCAGAAACTGGCACGAATATCGAACCATCTGACATTCCTACACCGATGCAGAGACCTACAACTCATCCCTTCAGGCTTGGCACCAAGACTTCCCATCAATTCAAGGAGAGCTCGTCGGGTCGCAGAGAAAGCGGGACACGCTCTTGTCCGAGAGAGAATCCAGTACAATCGTTGGATAAAACATCGACTACAAGCTCATATCTCCCAGACGCTCAAGGATTTCTTTAACAGAATTACTAATGAAGAAGACCAGAGAAGGATCCAAAATGACCTGGATAAATCCTTCAGACCTGAATTTGATGTAGTCAAGGCTCGCCAAGTGCAAAAATTAAATAGATT
Source organism: Acanthosepion lycidas (assembly GCA_963932145.1). Classification (NCBI taxonomy): domain Eukaryota; kingdom Metazoa; phylum Mollusca; class Cephalopoda; order Sepiida; family Sepiidae; genus Acanthosepion; species Acanthosepion lycidas. Next base: position 50,644,679 of record OZ010612.1, read on the forward strand.
GAAAGATCAGAAGGTGACGCACAAGGTCCATCACCCACCAGTGAAAGCAGTAGTCAACATCAGCCAATATCAGCTGAGTGCCTCTGAGGAGTCAGTATTGAATAAGGGTCTCAACTTCGCCACAACCATCAGGCGGGTGCCATACTTGGACATCATTGCCAGAGTCGAGGAGGTGGCCTTGAACTTCCCTCTGGCTCAGACGGATGAACTAAGGTGGAAGGTAAGACAGGCCTTGGAGAGAGCCAAACTGCCCAGATCTAACATAAAACTGGAGAGTATGGCGATTGGATCCCTACAGAGGAACGAAAACATCATCATACTACCGGCTGACAAAGGTAATGCGACTGTAGTGATGGACAAATCAGAGTATACAAGAAAACTGGAAGACCTCATTAGCAGTGGTAGCTACAGCAAAGTGAAAAAGGATCCTACTATGAAAACGGTACGCAAACTGTCACAGATCCTAATCAAGAACAAGGATCACTTCGCACCCAAGACATATAGGCAGTTATCGCAGCGTTACACCAAGCTACCTCACATATACGGTCTCCCTAAGATTCACAAAGACGGTATTCTGCTCAGGCCGATTGTTAGTTGCCAAGGCTCTGTGTGCCACCCTCTGAGTCGCTTCCTTGTAGATATAATTGACCCATTGATCGGAAAGTCTCCTTCATATGTCCGAAACTCCGCCCACTTCGTGGAAATAATCAAAGATGCTCCCATCCTATCCAACCAGATGGTGAGCTTGGACGTGGTGAGTTTGTTCACGAAGGTACCCACGGAGGAGGCACTCTCAGTAGTCAGAGACAAATTGACCTCTGACTCTTCGCTAGAAGAACGGACCAGTATTCCAAAAGATAATCTGATGGAGATGTTGACTTTCTGTACACAAACAACACACTTCGGAATGGGATCACACATATATCGACAGGATGAGGGCTTAGCAATGGGCTCGCCATTATCACCAGCAATGGCAAATATATACATGGAATACTTTGAAGAAATGGCATTAGAATCTATATCGCTAAAGCCTACTATATGGTTAAGGTACGTAGATGACACCTTCATACTCTGGCCACACCAGGAAGATGTCCAGGTTCTACTGGACCATGTGAACTCAATAAGACCTTCGATACAGTTCACAATGGAGAAAGAGAGTAACAACACACTCCCATTCCTGGATGTACTAATATCTCGAACAGAGCATGGGTTCAAGACATCCGTATACCGTAAATCAACGTACAGTACCTCAATTTCAACTCCCACCATCAATACAGCGTAAAGAAAGGGATCGTCCGTTGCTTACAACACCGAGCAAAAGTCATTAGTGGCGACCCAGAGATGTTAGATAAAGAATTGGTCAGTATAAGTAGTACCCTACAACGTAACAACTACTCTGGGTACGTGGCAGCAGCCCCCCAAAACTGGGATAGGCGAGGAGGAGGAGGACAGCAACACTCAGAAAACAGTCTGCCTGCCTTATGTGAAGGGGTTATCAGAGAAAATACAAAGGATCTGCGGTCCATATAACATCAGGACAACCTTCAAGAGCTTGACAACACTTCGCAGATATGTCTCTCGAGTAAGACCCCCCCATACAGGAAAACATGACTAAAGACTGTTTGTATGCTATCCCGTGCAGCTGTGGAAAGGAATATAAAGGAGAGACAAGCTGCCCCCTCAAGGTAAGGCTTCAAGAACACGAGAAAGCTGTAACGCGAGGGTAAGTAGAAAAATCAGGCGTGGCTGATCACATATGGGGAGAGAAGGGAGATCACTGTCCCCTGTGGGATCATGTAGAGATCATAGACAGGGAACACCATTGGAAAATTCGTAAACTTAAGGAATCAGCACATATGCTAGGCCACAAAAATCTCCTGAGCCGACCAAGCATAGAAATAAATACAATATGGGAACCAGTGATAAGGAGTGCCAGAGAAAAGCAATGATAACAAAGTTGCAATATGATCTCTGGTAAAAACATGCAATGATAACAGCAAAATTGCGATATGAGCACTGGTAAAAAAAATGGTTGCAGAAGACATTAGGTTTATAATACCCAGAAATTCATACCCAGATGTCCTCAAGGACACATGGCACTGTGGATAAAGGCGTTGGTTAGATCCAGTGACAGACCCAAAGAGTGTGAGTTCAATACTCGGTTAAGGCAGAGGGAAAATTAGCAGGATATAACTGATAAGTGACATCCATCAAACATGGCACGTGGAACTTGAAACAGTCTACCCCAGTGAGCGAAATAAAGGGTTCAGTTCGAAATTCCAGAGTACAACGGCCAAAACGTTGTGATAAATATGGCGACAAAGATGAGGACGATAGTCCGCATAATGTAAATACTGTAGGTCTACTTTGGTTAGAATCCATAATTATGTCAACTTCGGGTAACAATCCATAATTTGCTACTTTGGATAAAAAATCCATAATTAGGTCTAGAAATTCAAAATTAAGTTTACTTCGAGTAATAATCCCATATTAGTTCTATTTATGGTAAAAATACATAATTCAATCTATTTTGGGTAATTATTGATAATTAAGTGTACTTCGGGTATAATTCCTAATTTACTTTGGATAAAAATTCATAATAAGGTGAAGTTCATGTAAAAAATATATAATTAGGTCTACTTCGGCTAAAAAAAATCATACATTAGGTTTGTTTTGGGTGAAAATCCATAATTAGGCCCAGTTCGGGTAAAATAATCCTTAATTAGGTTTACTTAGGGTAAAAAATAAATAAATACATCATCCATCGTTCACAAAATGTTTCCTTACCTGCTCGACTGCCATCCTTTTGTTAGGGGTCCATGATGGTTGAGTTCTGTTGCTCTGTAGTTGACGTCTTGGCCCGACACATGAGCCACACGAAAGGATATTTTGCTCGGCATTCTGCTTCTATTAATTTAGGCATAGTGAGACTTGCTCAAATCTTCTCAGTGTCCATTATCTTATCACGTTCTCAGGAGTGGAAACTATAGATCACATGACCTGTAACAAGTCTGCGTCATTTTTTATTTGATTCTTCGAGAATTTAAGGAGAATTACCATTTTCTGGTGAGTGGCATTTTGTCCTTCATCGAATTTCCTGCAAAAAAAAAAAATAAATAAAAAAATAATAATAATAATAACTGTAATTATAAAATCATATAAACATATAATCTCTATCTATAAAAGGCAGGATGTGTGTGTGTAACGAATGCACAGCCGCAATTTTCGAAGGATTTGCACCAAAATTTACATGCCCATGCTCCAAGTTAGCGGCAAGGCCAACACCGACCTTGCATTTCCCAACTCCCATCGATAGTGGAAATAATCGATTTTTTTCATGCTTCTACGGTAGTTTTCATGTAGAGAGCCAATAGCTGGCTGCCACGAATAGTCAGGAAGATTCTACTGGCCAGCGTGAGAGCCAACAGCTGACTGACACGAATGTCAACTAGCCTGCTAGGATGCAAAAAAATCGATAGCTGCATTCGTCACAAGTGGGAAAAATTTAAATCTGCATGGCACTTTACTTCAATTGGCTCATTCGCTTGCTTAAACTCAACGTTGATTCTGATTCCGCAGAACTGGGTTGGGTGTGAAAAAGTATTTGTTGTTAACATTCTTTTTCATTCGGTTTTTCCAGTTACGAGTCCTTTTTTAAAGCTGATCGTTTTGTGTTCATTTTGTTTAGTTCTTTTTTCGTAAGAGATTTAATCTTTAGTATAGAGCTTAGAAAAAATTCGCAGTGTGAAATAGACAAGAAGTAAGGCATGTAGCAACATCAGCACGGAAAAGGGCACTCCTTTAAAGGCAAGGAAGGGCAAACAAGTGATAGCGATTGCTGTATGAGTCGTACGATTTTTGAATCAAGCCCAGGCAACGCTGGGCCATGCTGCTAGTCATCTAAATAAATAAATGGCAAATTCTGTCTGACTGTTCGTATCTCTGTAACCTCCCACAGTCGGGCTACACTTGCTCTACATAGATAAATGATATACTTTTCGAATCAGGATCATCCTGGGATTGAAAAGCTGCCCTTCATCTTGTGCTTGAACTTCCAGCATTGGGATTTGTGTCTGGATGAGGAGGGAACAATTAAAAATTCAAATTTTAAAATAACTGAAAAAAAGGAGCGATTTTAAAAGTTTTAAATTTACATTGAGTTTAAAGTAACACAAAAAGTGTGTGAATTTAAAAAGTTTTGTTTAAATTTACTTTAAAATATCTTTAACTTTGTGAATTGAGGAAATCAATTTTATGCCTTCAAAATGACAAGGAATTTGAGTTAAATTGAGAGGTTTTATGATGTAAGGTTTTGAAGTCCAGCAGAGTTTGTGATTTGAAGAATTTTTGGCCTGAATTGGAATTTGGGCCCAAATCAATCGTTTGGCAGGATAGAACGTATAGCCCAATTCAGAGTTAAAGTGAGGTTTTGAAGTTCCTTGGAGGGAATTGAGAAATTCAGAGATATTTCTTCAAAATTATAAATGCTAATTCGTAAGCTGGGCCAGAAGTCCCTTTAGTTTTTGGTTGTGGCCTAAATATCCCCACGCAAAAGCTAGCTTAAAAGTCCACACAGAATGTAGCTTTTAAGCTAGTTTAATATAAGAGTTAGCATTTGTGGGAGCATGCAGATATTTTCATTTTTCCTTTTCTTATATCAGATTTTTCTTCTTTCTAAATAAATAAACAGCAAATTATTTCTGTCTGTGTGTCTGGACCCCCTGTAATTTGGGCCACACTTACTCTACATTGACATATTATACGTTTTTGGAATCAGGATAATCCTTTTTGGAATCAGGATAATCTTTTTGGAATCAGGATAATCCTGGTATTAAACGTTTGTGCTCTCTCTGCTGCTTGAATACCCAGCATTGGGATTTGTGTCCAGATTAGGAGGGAATAGTTAAAAATTCAAATTTTAAAATAACTAAAAAAAAAAGAGTGATTTTAAAAGTTTCTAATTTATATTGAGTTTAAAGTAACACAAAAACTTTGTGAATTTAATTTTTTTGTCTTAAATTCAGTTTCAAATATCTCCAAAACTGTGAATTGAGGAAATCAATTTTATTTCTTCAAAATGTCAAGGAATCAGAGTTAAAGTTGGAGGTTTCGTGATGTGAAGTTTTGAACTTCCGCAGAGTTTGTGATTTGAAGAACTTGACTCAGTTGAAACTCCATAGAGTTTGTGATTTGAAGAACTCATTTTTTTGCCTGAATAGGAATTTCGCCCAAATCGAAGCTTAAATTGGACTTTTAGCTCGAAGCAGAGTTAAAGTGAAGTTCCATGGAATTAACTGAGGAATTCAAAATTATCATTGCTGTTTATTTAAAGATGCATCAGAGGTTCCTTTAGTTTTGGGCAAGAGACCAATTAGTCTTCTGCAGGATTGAGCTTAAAAGTATTTGTATTTTTCTCCATCTTCTAAATAAATAAAAAGCAGATTCCTTCTGTCAACCTGTGTGTCTGAAACCCATCTAACTCTGGCCACACTTGCTCTACATAGACATATACCTTTTTGGAATCAGGATGACCCCAGATTGAAAATCTACTCATCTAGTGCTTGAAAATATGGTATTATTGTCTGGATGAGGAGGGAACATTTAAAACTTCAAATTTTAAAATAACTGCAAAAAAATAATGATTTTAAAAGTTTTTCATTTATATTGAGTTTAAAGTAACACAAAAACATTGTGAATTTAAATTTTTTTTGTTTTAAATTCAGTTTCAAATATCTCCAAAATTTTGTGAATTGAGGAAATTAATTTTATTTCTTCAAAATGCCAAGGAATCAGAGTTAAAGTTAGTGGTTTCGTGATGTGAAGTTTTGAAGTTTCACAGAGTTTGGGATTTGAAGAACTCAACAGAATTGAAATGACATGGAATTTGTGATTTGAAGAACTCAATTTTCAGCCTGAATTAGAATTTCAGTCTAAATGTGTTTTGACCCTTTTGGCTGGAATTGCACTTGTAGCCCGAATAAGAGTTGAATTGAGGTTTTGAAGTTCAATGGCGGGAATTGAAGAATTCAAAGTTATTTCATCAAAATTATCATTTTTGTTTTCTAAAATGGACCAGAGTCCCCTTTAATTTTTGGCCATTCTTAATAAAGAAAATATGCTCTCAGGCATATATAACAGTCCATATCTCTGAGATGAGGTATTATGATTACTTGCATTATTTACATTATTCGAACTGTTATCCTCATCTTCATTGCCATATACACAAAGTTTCGGCCGTTTTACGCTTCGGCCTTTAAGTCATATTACTCTGTCTATATCTCTGAGATGAGGTATTATGATTACTTGCATTATTTACATTATTCGGAATGTTATCCTCATTTTCATTGACATATTCAGAAAAATGCAATAATAATAACAAAACTGCAATATGAGCACTGGTAAAAAATGTTGTTGAGACATTAGGTATTTAAGTCTCAAAACTTCAAGGACACATGGCCCAGTGGATAAAGACGTTGGTTAGATCCAGTGACTAGACCTAAAGAGTTGTGAGTTCAATACCAGGCTACAGCAGTGATGAGGCAAAACCTTGGAGAATTGAGTTAAAGGGTAATAACTGAGACATCCAGAAGAGGCATGGCATGTGGAACTAGAACAATCTACCCTTGTGGATGAAATAAAGGGTTCGGTTCAAAATTCCAATCCCCTGAAGAAGGCCGGAGCGTACAACGGCCGAAATGTTGTGTATATGGCAATGAAGATGAGGAAATGTAAATAATGTAAGTCATATTAAAAATACAGGGTATTCCAAAACAATGTATAAACTCTTTAAATATTAATAGTTAATAATACATTACCGTGATGTGAGAACTTATATGGAGGAAAGTATGCAAAACAGATGGATTGGAAGAAGAGGGACACTTGAATACCCACCTAGATCATCAGATTTGGCACCCTTGGATTTCTTTTTGTGGGGGTTTCTAAAAGACAAAGTTTACAGCAAGAAACCTGAAACAATTGCTGAAATGAGAATAGCAATTGAAGAAGAATGTGCTCAAATACCAGAGGAAATGATACTGGACGTTTGTAGGTCTATTTCTTCAAGATATGAAAAGTGTATTGAACAGAACAGCAACCAGTTTGAGCACTTGATGTGAACTCATCATTATATGAACATTTTATCATTGCCCCAAGTAGCTTTTATTTTATTAAAGTTAATTTTCTGTTTTTTGTATATTTTATTCTTTAAACGTGGATTCTTTTTCTTGTATTAATCTTCTTTAGAAGTAAAAATACATAAATTGGATCAGTTATAACGATTCAAAGAGTATATATATTATTTTGGAACACCCTGAATAATTTGCAAAACAAAATATTGGTAAAGTATTACGTAGAATTCGATAAGCATCTTCACACGACTTTGTTTCGGATAAACAATATGGCTTTCTTTTCTCAGGTTCATCGCCTATCACAGAATAGGTCTATCAAGCTTTCGATAAGTACGACGAAGTTCGGGCTATGGCTCTAGATATTTCGAAGTACTTCGAAAGGGCTTGGGATCCTGGCCGTCTTCACAAGCACAAGTGCTACGGTGTATCCGGAGTATCTAACCAATCGAGTAATGATGGTCGTGTTGAACGGACACATCATTGCGGATGTCCCCACCCCTGGGCTCTATCCTTGGAAATACAATATTTCTTATCTTCGTCAACGACTTTTCCGATGTCATCAGTTCCCAACTAGATATTTATGCAGATGATGCAACTATTTATTCTTGTCTTAGAAGTAAGTCCGACTTGCATTATTTATATTATTCGGACTGTTATCCTCATCTTCATTGCCATATTCACAACCTTTCGGCCGTTGTACTCTCCGGCCTTTATGTCCTATTTCTCTGTCTATATCTCTGAGATGAGGTATTATGATTACTTGCATTATTTACATTATTCGAACTATTATCCTCATCTTCATTGCCATATACACAAAGTTTCGGCCGTTGTACTCTCCGGCCTTTATGTCATAATTATCTATCTATATCTCTGAGATGAGGTATTATGATTACTTACATTATTTACATTATTCGGATTGTTATCCTCATCTTCCTTGCCATATTCACAACGTTTCGGCCGTTGTACTCTCCGGCCTTAATGTCATATTTCTCTGTCTATATCGCTGAGATGACGTATTATGATTACTTGCATTATTTACATTATTTGGACTGGTATCCTTATCTTCATTGCCATATTCACAACATTTCGGCCGTTGTACTCTCCGGCCTTTATGTCATATTTCTCTGTCTATATCTCTGAGATGAGGTATTATGATTACTTACATTATTTACATTATTCGGACTGTTATCCTCATCTTCATTTCCATATTTCCAACGTTTCGGACGTTGTACTCACCGACCTTTATCTTATATTTCTCTGTCTATATCTCTGAGATGAGGTATTATGATTATTTGCATTATTTACATTATTCGGACTGTTATCCCCATCTGCATTGCCATATTCACAACGTTTCGGCCGTTGTATTCTCCGGCCTTTATGTCCTATTTCTCTGTCTATATCTCTGAGATGAGGTGTTAGAATTATTTGCATTATTTACATTATTCGGACTGTTATCCTCATCTTCATTGCCATATTCACTACGTTTCGGTCGTTATACTCTCTGGCCTTTATGTTATATTTCTCTCTCTATATCCCTGTCTATATCTCTGAGATGAGGTATTATGATTACTTGCATTGTTTACTATAGAGTAAATTGGTACCTGCGAAAAATATAAATAATGCAAGTAAGCATAATACCTCACGGTACCTGCTCTCGAAAAGGACTTCCAATCAGTGGTTAACTGGGGCAAGTAATGGCTTGTAAATTTTAACACATCCAAAATATAACTGCTTTAAATTAATCAATAGAGAACCTTTTCTGTCTATCATAAGCATGACTGATGCTAACCGCTATAAGAGCAATTCCTTCCCCCTTCTTGGGTCCACCTGACAGGTATAGCTAGGTCTACTACGGCGAAATTTGGTTCACTGTGTCGTACCAGACAGTTAGAATCCGTCTTGAACATTTATAAATCTCTCATCAGTCCGTACAATAAATATTCCTGCCATATCCGGTCTGGTGTTCTTGCTATATATCTCAATATTCTTGAAAAAATTCTAACAATGTTCTGTAAAATAATTTGGCATATCGACTTCAGTCATCTTTCCGCTGTTTTTTTTTTTTGTTTTTTTTTTTACAAATATTTTCATGGTAATTGTTCTGATGAGTTTTCTTCCTTGGTGCTTTGACTTCATGAATTTAAACGTATTACTAGATTGGCAGCTAGGTCTCACCGTTTTACTGGTGAACTAGCTTGATGCAACCGTGTATAATAGGTTTTTTTCTTGCACTTCTCGCCTGTGGAATTTTCTTCAGATTTCTTGCTACCCTGTCGCACACAATCTTTAAAAATTTAAATGCAAAACTAATCGTCATGTTATGTCTTCCTGTTCTTTTATTGTCCTTTCTCCTCACATCTCACTAAAGACTTATCATTCATTCTTTTTCACTCCCTTAAAAAGGGGGTGAAAATTTTGAATTTTAATTATTTGTAATTAAAATTTATCTTTTTTTAATCGTGTTCCAACTTTCCCTCCTAATTCGTTATATTGATTGTGTCTTCGATTGTTTTCCAATTTGCCAATGTATACCTTTGAAAAAAGTGTTGGTCGAAAGGTACCTAAGGTATAACATGACGTCCGTTTCATTTAAATCTATGTTTTATTTCTGAGGGTAGAAATCACTTTTTGCAATATATATATATATATATATATATATATATATATATATATATATGTATATATTAAGAATTTCACCCCAAACAAGGCGGGAAGCCACTAGCACGCAAGGGGTTGTAGAGGATTTAGAGTGATAGAGAAAAGGATGAGGAGAAGGGTAGTGGATAGATCAAGGCAACTGGAGATGTCGATTGACATTACATTTGAATAGTTGAAGATTATAGCTCTCAGGGAAACAGGAATAGGGAAGGGAGTTCCACAGGCGAGAGGTGCGAGATATGAAGCTATTGGCGTAGAAGAGACGGCTACATTTAATAGTTTCAACAGTGAAAGGGTGAGAGCGGGATGCCAGCCTCATAGGACGCTTGAATTTATGAAGTCTGGAAACCAGCGAATGCAGCTCCTCGGAGCAATTACCATGTAAGTATTTGTAAAAAAGAGAGAGGTGACGGCACGTCTATGAGAGAGCGACTGCAGACGAGATGCCAGATCAGGGTAAATTTCATTGCATATCCGTCTCTGGATCTTATCAAGAACCCCGAGGCAAACAGCAGAGGCTCCAGACCATATATGGCAGCAATACTCCATGCAAGGGCGAATGGTTGATTTGTAGATTTGAAGGATCGATACCGGGCAGAAAAATTACCTGGCGTGGCACAGGGATCCAACTTTACTTGCGGTGGACGAAGCTATTGACTCAATGTATTTGTTGCATCTCAGGTCAGCAGACAATGTGAGACCGAACAGCCGCAGAGATGTGCTCTCGAAAAGTTGAGCGTCAAACATTCTAATGGAGGGCAGGGAAGGATCTCTGTGGTGATTAATAAAGAGCAGTTTTGTTTTGGAGGCGTTAAAGTTGACCAGCTAATTCCTGCCACAGTTCACAACCGATTGGAGGTCCTTTTCGAGACGAACGGCTAGGTTAGTTTTGTCAGCGACACTAGATTTGTTTTTGAGGCAGGATTAAATTGTGGAGTCATCCGCGTAGATGCCAACTTGGGAATTTATGGCGTCAGGAAGGTCATTTATGTAGATAAGGAATAGAGCGGGGCCCAGGATGGAGCCTTAGGGAACACCTGCGTTCGTGGGATAGGAAATGGAGGAAAATCCGTTGAGAACGACCTTCGATTCACGATTTGACAGGAATGATTGTATTAAGTCAAACAATAAACCTGTAATTCCATAAACCCTGGAGCTTGCGAAGAAGGCCGGTGTATATATATATATATATATATATAAGTTATAAGGAACTTGGTAAACCGAATTGGTAAATCCAAAGGGGATGAAATCCTGAGAGCTCAATGTGAGGACAGAGCTAATATGTAATGAAAAACAAACCACTTTAAGGTACCATTACGATAATTTATTTCACCTAAATCCTTTTTTTAAGGATTCAGGATCATCAGGTAAAACTTCCAACAACGAATTGAGAGGAAAAATGGGATTAAAAATTGGTGGGTAGTGTAATTTTTGTAATTTAATAGAGGGCGTTGAGAGACGGATGCACTTTTGATTAAAAGTGAAAATAATTTATTAAAGGGAAAATGTATTGAAAAAGCACTAATTCCGATAAATTTAAATCCAGGACAAAACAAGAGTTCTCTTTTAATGACAATAATAATAATAATGGATAATTAGCTTTTAAAATGAAATATCGAGCGTTTCTTTAACGCTTCGATGTAAATTGTAGCAGACGTTTTATTACAATTTCTCCCCTCTTCCATTTTATAAATAACGCTGGCTTCGTTAATAACATTGTTATTAGTCTGAAGAAGTTCTTCCTCGGAATGAAACGCGTCACTAAGAAGACTTTTTTTTCTAATTTTGTCATTCACTTACCGGTACACTTGAGCCTGTAGGTAAATATTTGTCGTTTATACATACTTGAGTTTAAGTAAATACTGATCTTTTATATATGCTTTAGTATATATATATATATATATATATATATATATATATATATATATATATATATATATATATATGAGTTGTTTATACTTGTTTTGATATAGGGATATAGGATATGCAAATATATATATCAGGCAATAGTAGGTAATTGAATGACATAATTGTAAAAAAATCTCTAACGTTAGGACTTGTTCAGACAAATCGAATGGAATTTTACAAACATATACAGACGAGTAGATAGTTTATAGGAATAGATAGATTCGACTATCGTCAAGTTCGCATTCTTCTCCCGTCTTTTGAGCAGGAGTAGATGTTTATCCTCTTTAGGGTTGGGTTTCCGGTTCCTTTCTAAAATTTACATCAACTCTGTACTTCTGACGTCTCCGCCATAAACTCTGAAATTTTTATTTACTTTTTATTTTTTTCCTCATTAGGAGTAGATAGGTTGGCCTGTCGTCCGGTTCACACGCCTATCCGGTCTTTTGAATATGAGTAGCGATTTATCTCTTGTTTCCTGTTTAAAGTTTTCTCGTTCTCTTTCACTCCCAGTAGCCCATTTTTTTTAGTGTCCCTATCGCTTTACTTGGGGAGGAATTGATTAAAAATTAAGAACTGATATACACTTTGAGCTGACATTCGATAAGTATTGAACGTCTGTATTTCTAATATGATAATAATTAACTTTCTAGTCTAATATACATTACACTGTTGGCAGACGTTCTTTAAGAATTGATATCCATTATCCATTGAATTGTTCATTAAATTATCCATTAAGTTGCATAATTTGACATATATTATTTGTAAGTGGGAAAAATAGCATTTGATTTTGCAGCAAGTATTTATAAACGAGAGTAAAAACATCCTTAGATTAAAAAAAAAACAATTAAGAAATCTCATACATATATATCTGTCTAACTGAGAGTCAAAGTAAATTATAGAATATGCTAAGTGATATAATTTAATGTCTAATAAACGAAAGTGAGTAAATGGTGTTGAATTTTTTTTTATGATATAATTATTATTTACAACATTTTAGTTTGAAATTAATTTATGTCATATATTTAAATAATAAAACGTTTTGAATTTAAGCCTTTTCTTTTAATTGTTTTAAAGTTTTATAGTCGTATAGGTTGGGCTGGAAAAGAGTAATTCTCTTATGAAACGAGATATTTGAAAAAAATCCTGGGAACTGACTTATATTTTGGTAGGATTCGATAGGATTTTACAAGGTTAAATATGTGTGATTTTATATATATATATATATATATATATATATATATATATATATATATATATATATATATATATATATATATATAAAATAAAAACAGACCACTTTACATTGAGCTCTCTGGATTTTATCCTCCTTAGGTTTACCCATACGGATTACCTAGTTTTTCATAAACTAATATATATATATATATATATATATATATATATATATATATATATATATATATATATATATATTTAGTTTATGCACCACTAACCCGTATATATATAAATAGCCGAGAAAAATAACAGCACATGTGGCCTGACGATTGCATATAGCATGAAACAGACTGTTGCCTCTAAGTGTTGACTTCTATGTTCACTTTTATATTTACACACGCTCTATCTGTGATATTGAGCACTTTATTCCATAAATATAGCACACCTTAAGACTATATTTCTTTATATATATATATATATATATATATATATATATATATATATATATGTAAGGAAAACTTTCGTTTCATCTTCTGCTGGACATTATCAAAGTAAATGTAACGATTTTATTTTGAAGCGTGTATTTATAAATAAAAGTGAAAATGTCAAAAACTTTTAAAATTGTAAAATTTAATATATATATATATATATATATATATATATATATATATATACATATATATATATATATATTATTTTAATTATAAAAGAACTAAACAAAAAATATTTAAAAAAATTTCAAACGCGTGTCATGAGGCAAAATGGCGGCTTACTAAAGCTCTAGAACGCAGCAGACTTTTACTGTTTCTTACTTGGATGTTAAAACGGTAGGTTCTGCTGAAAAATCTATTCTATGGATCAATATATTGTTAAATGGTGCAGATATACAAAGGACAATTATTTACATTGAAAAAAAGATGAATTAACATGAGTGACGTCAGTTCAGAGAATGATGAACGCCAGTTGCTATTTAGCACGCTTAAATGTAAGACGTGTTTGCCTACACGTGTTTCTATGGTGACAGAAGTGAAGCATAGCATGTCTGTCCGCGGTTAAGATAGCAAAGAAAACTGCATGATCTAGCCATGTACATAAACGACCCTGCAAGCCTGACCGTTTTATCTTCGGAAACTATTACAAGTAAGACCCTCTCGCTTTTCGCCTGTTTTACATTGCTTGTTGTATCCAAATAATTTCTCCGCGTGTGACAAATTAGTGACAAGTATGTACATATCGGTTTATTTATTACTCTAAACGTTATTTTGAGTGGATACCCGTATTTGAGTAGACGCTCTGTTTATTTTAAAGAGTGTTTATTTCGTGGTATTTTGTTTTTAAAGTACATTCACTCGATCACATTTTTCTTGAAACGCACGTCAAATTGGTTTCTTGTTCGAAACGTAAATAAGCAATTTCTAAAGAATAACAGATTTAAAAAAATTAATGCGATATAATTTTATTATTAAATAAAAGCAATAACAATATATCACATTAAATAATAATTAATTTTTATAAGCATTTACTTGCTTCAGGAATACTTAAATATTGCTCATTTATAATTGAGAGTATAAGGACTTTCTGCATAGGTAATAGGTAGATAATAGGCATTTGTATTTGAGTCTGTAAACATTTATTTGTTTCAGGGATAGGTAAATATTGGACGATTATATTTGAGTCTGTAAGCAATCATTTGTTTCAGGAATTAGCAAATATTGGTAATCTTTTGAGCATTTTTTACAGCGAGGTTCACCCTTTGCAAGGCCCGGTTGCCACTGGAGCTAAAGGATTATGCTTAGAGAGCATTTGCGTGTATAGGATTAGAAGACAACGGTTAAGCCTAGCCTTGAACAGGTTAAGGTTATAGTGACCGGGAAAACATTTTGTTGGGAGTCGGTTCCACAGGGTAGTGGTTAGCGAGAAAATGTTATGACCGAGAAGACCCTTCCAGTGATTCCATAACTGGAGAGTTTGTGTAGTATGTCCGTATGCCACACCTTGTCAAAGACCTTTGATATATCTTGTACTGTGGTCCTTGAGGTGTGTTTGTCGTCAAGAGCCTCACTGATTCTGTGAGTGTATCGGACCGACCAGAATTATTATTGAGTATGAGAGCGACAGACGCTGTATACAAAGCCTTATATACCTATCATGATATCAAATCTGATAATCATAGACCAAGAACATGCATCCGAGTGCAATGTGCACGATATGGTAACAGGTTTTGATAAAAACTAAAAATAAGCTTACTGTTAGGAAAAAAAACAAACTCTTCAGTTTGGGTAAACCTGTCCGCTCAGATGTCTTCAGTTGTGGATGTCCTCCCATAAATGATGTGATCCCTAAATTGTTTAGGCTCCCTCATCCTTCAAACTTAAGATAAATCAACTCTATTATTACTTGCATCTATTATTTATTATTTGATATCCTCACCGGCTTTTAGTTGTCTCGGGCGCGTGATGATCGTATCTCAGCTCCTATTTGCAGCTTTGCGGCACAACACTTTCACGTGAAATGTTCCAAGCAGGGCTGACACCTACGGTCATCATTATATGTAGTGCTTAAGTGTTTTCTCATTGAGGTAACAATCCCTACTGGTGTAAATATTTCAGTCGAATTCATCAAGACACTAAGTAAATAAAAGGATCCAGAAAGTGAAATTCAGAAGTATCTCAAAACTCAGAGAATCCCAATAGTTATTGGAGCACTAGGAACACCCCCCCCACTAAAAAAAGTTAAAAAATGAAAACCAAAACTATTTTTCTCAACGAAACTGTTTAACCGAGTTTGGCTAAAATACGTGATGTCAGGTACCCCAAGGCGTCCTGTGTAGAAGAAATAAATGGAAATAGTCCAGATTGCACCAGCCACATAAAGGGACAACTTGAGCTCCTACTTGGTATATATTCTCTGATTTACCCTGCCAGCTTTCGCCCGTTCCGCCTTCCCGATGCTCCTATCCCACGATAACGCAACAATCCATTCGTGATTTCTCTTTTGCTCTAGTGTGATAACAGGGCGATTGCTCTCCAAGCACTTGTCCGTCGTATCCCAAATGAGCTTTACTTGCTCCTCCTGACGGTGGTAAATACTTGTATCACCTCTCTGTGCATTCTAGACAGTATTTACTGCATAGTTCTCAGTGTACTCTGAGGACTACTTTGTCATGGCGTCGTCTATATTCTTTTTGTACAAGTTGAGTGCAGCCGCTGACAATGAGTTGCACACTATCAGTAGCTTCCATGCACAAGGGTAAATCATTTGTTTTAATATAATTATTATTTTCCTATTAACAACATGTTTTGAGTTTCTTTTAAGAGTACACATACTGTAAAATGTATTGATCTCAAATAACTGTGACAATTATCCTGAAACAATTGACCATCTTCTTCTTCTTCTTCTTCTTATTATTATTATTTTTCTTCTTCTAATCTCCTTCCAATCTTTCTTTTTTTCTATTTTTTCTAAACATTTTCCTCCTTCGCGTCGCCTCCCCCGTCTACTACTACTACTTCTTCTTCTTCTTCTTATTATTATTTGTGTATGTTATGTTTCTTGCTTTGTATCCTGTAGAACCGGGTCCAAACTATGGTCCGTAGGCCCTATAAGAGAATTGACATCTAATTGATAGCACTTTTCTTAGTATATGTGATGTTCTTAGTATAGCGATCTTCTGGGCAACTTGTATGTTGATGTTATCTGGGACACTGTTAGTAAAATTGTCCATTCCTTTTCTTACGAATCCCAGTGCTCCGATTACTATTGGTACTACCACAGTCTTCATTCCGCACATCTTGATCTCCAGGTCTTTGTATTTGGGCAATTTCTCGATTATTTTCATGGAGAGGTTTCTCTCAGATGGTACTTCTATGTCAATAAGTATACCCTTCCTGAATTTTTTGTCTTTTATGATAATATCCATGTCAGTTTAAACTGGCTTCTCCCATAGAATAGTTACATCCCTATTTTGTGTAACTGTGTCTGGTTGGTGCTCATACTATCTTTCAATGGTTTCAATGTTGTGCTTCTTGCATGTTCCAATGCACATATGTCGTTACCTTATGAATGGGTGTATATCCATTTTTTGTCAGTTCCCGAAACCCTGAGATAATATGGTCGACAGTTTCATATTTTCCGCAGATCCTGCATTTATTATTATTTTGTTTTGAGTCTCTTTTATGAGTACACATACTGAAAAATGTATTGACCTCAAATAACTGTGACAACTATTCAGAAACAATTGACCATCTTGTGTCAGGTTGCATCGTGTTAGCACCCCAGTGAATATAAAACTTAGCATGAACTTGAAGTGGAAATCTTAATTATGTGGCACATGACGAGAGCAATAATTCCAGTTGTAGTTGGAACCGTTGGATTCATTGGAAAAGGGTCCGATAAACATATTAAAGGGATTCCTGGTAGGTATTCCTTTAGAGAAATACAAAAAATGTACTCATACATTCGAAGAACTTTAGGTAAAATATGCGTGATTGTTTTCAAAACTGCTCAATGGAAAAAGTCATTTCTGACCGTAGATCTCTGGTTGGGACCCGGAAAGAAATGAGTATACACTAGAAATCAACGGAAATATAATAATAATAATAATAATAATAATAATAATAATAATAATAATCAACAATCCCTGTTATAGTTGGGGCCCTCGGATTGGTTGGAAAATATTCCAATAGACTAATTAAAGGGATTCCTGGAAACCCATGCCTTAAAGAAATACAAAAAGTTGATCTTACGGGTACAGCCCATACCTTACGAAGGGCTTTATCTGTGTAAAATATGTGTGTTGTTTTTCTTTTTTTTTAATTAGTCAGTGGAAAATGCCATGAAGCCATTTCTGACCTTAGGTCTCTGGGTGGGACCCGGAAAGAAATGAGTACACACCAGAAATCAAAGGAAATAAAACAACAACAACAACAACAACAATAATAATAATAATAATAATAATAATAATAATAATAATAATAATAATAATAACTTAAAATGCAAATTCTGTGATAAATATAGAGAAATAATTAACCATCTTGTATCAGGTTGCACAGTGAATATAAAAATTAGCATGGTAGCGTGAGACAATATCTGCACTGGTAAATATGCAATTTTTACGGAAAAGAAAACTGCAAGAAACTAGTTTGAAAATCACGCAGACCCACTTACAGAGATATAAGATGGGACCTGTAACAATTTTGTGGGTCTTTACAATACAAACACACACACAGACAGAACAATCAAATCTAATCGCACAAATATAGAGGTCAAAGTCCACAACAAATATAGTGTGCTTTTTTATTAAAATGGCAGTCTCTGTAGATTGTAAGATATCTTTGATCTTCAAAAAACTGTCAAAATACAAGGAACTTGAAGTGGAAATCTTAAAAATGTGACACATAAAGATATCAATAATTCTAGTTGTAGTTGAAGCCCTCAAATTGATTGGAAAGGGTCCGATAGGTTCATTGATTTCTGGTAGCCCTTCTCTTAGAGAAATACAAATAAATCTACTCACAAGTGCAGCTCACACATTACAAAGAGCTTTATATATGTTAAATGTGTGTGATCTTAGTTTTTTTATTTTTTATAAAAATGATTCGTGGAAAATGTCATGAAGCCATTTCTGATCTTAGGCCTTTAGTTAGGACCCGGAAGGAAATGTGTATAGAACAGAAACAAAAGGAAATAATAATAATAATAATAACAACAACAACAACAACAATAGTTATAGAAAATGTAAGTCACAAGATATTATGGGATTTCTCGGTCCAGATTGAAATACAATGATCCGACCTTATTGTTATAGACAAGGTTAACATTAGGTTGGTGCAAAAATAATGACGTAATAATGTCGTTTTTTGACGTATTTTTTAACGTCGAAAAACGACATTATTACGTCATTATTTTTTCACCAACCTAATAGCAAGTGTCAAATCATTGACTTTGACGTTTCACCTCGTGCAAAAGTAGACAACAAAGAAACTGAAAAGATAGAAAAATACCAGGACCAAGAGAAGAAGAAAAAGAAGAAGTAGGAGAAGAAAGAGTAGTAGTAGTAGTAGTAGTAGTAGTAGTAGTAGAAGAAGAGGAAGAAGAAGAAGAAGAAAAAGAAGTAGAAGAAGAAGTAGTAGTAGTAGGAGAAGAAAAAGTAAAGAAGTAGAAGTAGAAGGAGTAGTAAAAGAAGAAGTAGTAGTAGAAGAAGAAGAAGTAGTAGTATTAGAAGAAGAACGAGAAGTAGTAGTAGAAAAAAAACAAGAAAACGAAGTTGTAGTAGTAGTAGTAGAGAAAGAAGTAGAAGTAGTAGTAGTAGTAGAAGAAGAACGAGAAATAGTAGCAGTAGAAGAAGGAGGAGAAATAGAAAACGAAGTAGTAGTAGTAGTAGTAGAGGTAGAAGAAGTAGAAGTAGAAGTAGTAGTAGTAGAAGAACGAGAAGTAGTAGCAGTAGAAGAAGGAGGAGAAGAAGAAAACGAAGTAGTAGTAGTAGTAGTAGTAGTAGAAGAAGAAGAAGAACATTAATAGGTTCATTCATTTTCAATGCCTAATCAACACTTTCTGGTTATTTTATTAGGAGGTACGGTGGAGTAATTGCTCAGAGAGACAAATCGGTGAGCCGAGTTCGAATTCCAGTCGGATCCATTACATTCACTTAGAAGCTAATACCGTTGGGAAAGGTATGAATCCTCTTCTTCTCCCCACCAGCTATGGGCAAATTGGAGGATAGACTGGGTTGCCACTAGAAGAAACTCTGAATTCAAAACTGTAGCAAATTCTATACAGCTAAAGAAAGAATCGTTCGCATTGGCACGATGATTCCATCTACGGTCGATTTGTAAGGAAAGCCAGAAAATATTTTTACATGGTAAATTCTTTCTTGGAGATAAGAATGGTTTAATGTTGTAACGTAGGGAAGGTTACTGAATAGAATAATCAAAGGTTGGTAATGAATGATAACTCTTAGAACAAGAACAACACATATAAGATTCACCCGCGGCGCGTAGAAGTACTAGTCAACTGTTAGAAATGAGTCAAGTGAATTCCACAATGAATCTCCAACTGCATGATATCTACCAACCGCCCACGCGGTCATATATGGCACAAGGCCGAATTTAAAATTTTCCCGTAGACTCCGTATAAAACGAGGTGGGGTAGCTGTTTCCCGAGACGAAACTCTGCCCTTCGACATAGCCTCGTCTGGGGATCCTCTCTGCCCGGAAGCAGAGAGTTTGAGCAGCACAGCTGGAGACGAATCTCCAATTGCAGACCAACATACAGTATTTACTATTGTATTTATGTGAATGGTGACATATCCATTATCGTCCGTAGGTATGATACAACATTTAGTAATACAAGTCTGGGTGATGAAGAGGTGGATTTATCCTCTTCCCAAGGGTATTAGCGGGGAAGCGGATATAACGAACTCGACGGGAATTGGAACTCGGCTCTTTGATTAACAATGTCCAGCCATTATCCATTACCCCCCCCCACATCCAAGCTTACAGCACCCGGTATTCCCAAACTGTTCCCTATCTTGTTACTGACCAGGCTCGACGTTGCTTAACTTCAGTAATCGTACGGGAACCGGTGTTTCATCGCGATGTGGCCGTAAGGAAGAAGTTTACTTTAGGAAATTGGATTTAAATCCGGTTATTTGCAGCACGATAAAAGTCTAATTACTATTTCTGTCCCATAATATTTGTTACACATACATGCACATTTCATACACCGAGTGTAACAACTTTTATGGGACAATTGTAGTAATATCTACATGATATAACCAACTCTGTCCCAAAATAATTGTTTCATTTAATGTATGAAATATATCGGCAAATGTCTCAACTTTTGTGGGACACTAATAGTAATATTATTTAAATGATCACCTCTGTCCCAAAATAGTTGTTACACTTTGTTTATGAAACGTATATGCATGTGTAATAAATTTTATGGGACAGAAGTAGTAATATTTTTATATGACTAACACAGTCGCAGAATAGCTGCTATATTTAATGTATGATATATATATATATATATATATATATATATATATATATATATATATATGCATGTGTCATAATTTTTATGGGGCAGTAATATTGAACTGTGATGGTGATTTAATTTTGGGGATAAGTATATTAGAAAAACCCTGAACTTATACTGGGATCAAACCACTTGCATACAGATAGAAAATGATTTCAGTAGTTATACAAAAATAGAAAGGGGTGTAAGGCAAGGCTGTGTCGTCTTACCGGACATTTTTCAGCTTATACAATGAAGCGATTCTGAATGAATTAGAAGTCCTACAAGGATTCGTTATTGGCGGCCATATTCTTAACAGCATAAGATATACAGATGGCACATTGCTGATAGCAGACGCGAAAATTACCTCAGACGAAATATGATAAAGGAAAGTGAGAAGAACGGACTAACTACCAATTACCAGAAGCCAGAATGTATGGCTGTCAAGAAAAGCAACAATCCAAGAGGCGAACGACGAATTGGAGACACGAAAATCGAACTATAAATATCTAGGAAGAGGTCAAAAAATGTGACACCGAAACCCGAAGCAACGTTGGAATAGCAAAAGATGCCTTTCAAAAACTAAGCAAAGTATTAAGAAAAAAATGAAAAATTTGTTAGAAACAAGAAAAAGAGTACTGAACTGTTCTGTAATATCAGTCCTCCTATATGGCGGTGAACGCCGGACAATTTCATCAAAGATAAAGAAGAGACTTGAGGCAATAGAAATCTAGTTCTACAGAAGGATGCTGAGAATTCCATCAACATGTGAGCAACGATAAAGTTTTAGAATAACTGGAAAGAAAAAGGACACCTACTTAGGATAAAAAAAAAACAACACACGAAATGAGAAAAAAGGGCTTGGAGAATTTGACACTCAGAGGGCATGTTGAGGTTGAAAGGGACAGGGGAAAACAGCGAATAACCCCTGCTAACGAGTTTGGGTGAAATGGTTGACAAAACAGGGATTAGGGGACATAGCAAAAAGAGAAATATTACTAAGAGCTACAAAGGACAGGAAGTTGTGGAGAACAGTGATCACCCACGCTCTGAAGGGACACGGCGCATAGAAGAAGATGAATATTTTTTATATGATCACCTCTGTTCCAAAATAGTTGTTACACTTAATGTATGAAATATGTAGGCATGTGTCACAACTTTTATGGGACAGAAGTAGTGATTCCTTTTAAATGAATATTTCATTGGAAACAAAGGAAAAAGTACTGAACTTCTGTATGGCAGTGAATGCTGGACAGTCTCCCCACAAATGAAGAAGCGGCTTGAGTCAATAGAATTATGGTTCTACAGAAGGATGCTGAGAATACTATGGATTGAACATTTGCGCAAGGATTAATTAATAGAGAAAACGGAAACAAAAATGACAATTATACTTTGCATCAGAAAAATTAAAATTTCTAGAGCACATAATGAGGAAAGAGGGTTTAGAAAATTTGACACTCACAGAACATATAGAAGGCAAAAGCATAACCTACCTTACGAGCTGGTGTAAATGGTTAGCAGAAACATGCTAAGAGCTAAATATCTAGGAAATTTTTTTAACAAAGGATGGAAAATACGATACAGAAACGCGAAGCGAAAGTCGCATTCAAAAATTTAAGCAAAATATTAAGAAACAGGAAAATTTCGTTAGGAAAAAAGAAAAGAGTACTTACCTGTTATGCAATATCGGTACTCCTATACGGCAGCGAATGCTGGACAAATTCTTCACAGATGGAGAAGAAACTTGAGGCAACAGAAATATGGTTCTACAGAAGGATGCTGAGAATACCATAGATTGAACATGTGTGTAACGATTCAGTTTTAAAGAAAATGGAAACATAAAGGACGTTGCATGAGAAAAATTAAAATTTCTAGAGCACATAATGAGGAAAGAAGGTTTAGAAAATTGAATACTCACAGGACATATTGAAGGCAAAAGCATAACCTACCTTACGAGCTGATGTAAATGGTGTGCAGATAAGTGGCTAAGAGATAATTATCTAGGACATGTTTTAACAGAGGATGGAAAATACAACACCAAAATCCGAAGACGCATTGGAATAGCGAAAGTCGCATTCCAAAAGCTAAGCAAAGTATTAAGAAACAGGAAAATTTCGTTAGGAACAAAGAAAAGAGTACTTACCTGTTATGCAACATCGGTACTCCTATATGGCAGCGAATGCTGGACAAACTCCTCACAGATGGAGAAGAGACTTGAGGCAACAGAAATATGGTTCTACAGAAGGATGCTGAGAATACCATGTGCGCGACGATTAAGTTTTAAAGAAAACGGAAACAAATAGGAGACTTATACGTTGCATTAGGAAAATTGAAATTTCTAGAGCACATAATGAATAAAGAGGGTTTGGAAAATTTGTAGTGGTATATTTAAAATACTATTTTTTTTTTTATAAAAATACTAATTTTCATCCGATACAAGGCGCAAGAGCCACTCAAAGTAGAGGGTTACTGTTTAGTGTTGTATGAGCGCAAGAAGTGAAATTCATGAGTTTATGCAGAAAAGATAATAGTTAAGCTTGAAGAGGCCAAGATTATTGCGACTGGGAAAGCATCTCCCCGGGAGTCCGTTCAGCAATGCAGTCGTTCTTGGGAAGAAGCTGTCCGAATGGAACTTCCTTCTTACTAATGGAATACAAAAGGGATGGGGGATGAGTTACCCTTGTGTATGTGGCATGGCGGCACCCAGCTGTAAAAGTCATGGGGGAGGGAACTAAGGAATATAGCTCGTCAGAAGACATGCCATCTGTCCCAGAACAGTTGTTACACTTAATGTATGAAATATGTAAGCATGTGTCACAACTTTTATGGGACAGTAGAAGTAATATTACAGTGTAACCCGGATATAAGAGAGTTGCCGGGACCGGAGAAGGTCTCTTACATCCGGGTTTCTCTTATATCAGGGTTTGGTCTATTTTGTTTAGGTAAGTATGGCTCTAATTTGGGAACAGATAAACTCTCTCTTATATCCGGGTTTCTCTTATATCCGGGTTACACTATATATATATATATATATATATATATATATATATATATATACGAATATGTATATATACGAATATGTATATATATATATATATATATATATATATATACAATGTAACCTGGATATAAGAGAGTTGCCGTGACCGGAGAAGAAGTCTCTTATATCCGGGTTTCTCTTATATTCGAGTTTGGTCTATTTTGTTTAGGTAAGTATGGCTCTAATTTGGGACCTGAGAAAATCTCTCTTATATACGGGTTTATCTTATATCAGGGTCTCTTATATCCGGGTTACAGTACACTGTATTAAAATGACCGCCTAAGTGTTGCTTTGTTGGACCGACTCCAAAGAGGATGCTTCCTTGATCACAAAAATATTAACCTATTCAAGTCTGAAGTTAATCGTTATTATCCTCACATATCGGCATAAACTCCGCCTATTACCCTGTATCCTTCTACCTTGAGTGGCTCTCGGGCTTTTATAGAGTGAACATCACTGTAAAAAAAACAAAACAAAAACAACAAAAAAAGCAATACAAAAAAACATTCTCCAAGAATAGTTGTTACGGTTTGTGTGTGAAATGTATATGCTTGAATTACAAATTTTATGGGACAGACGTAGAAATATTTTTATAGGACAAATACTGTCCTAGAATGGTTGTTACACATAGTGCATGAAATGTGTATGTATGTGTTGCAAATATTATGGGACAGTTGTAGAAATTGAACTTTTGTCGTGTTGCAAATAAACAGATTTATATTCGACTTGTTAAGAATGTCACAAAATTTGTTGTATTTCTTTTTCCTACTTGTATCAGCTTAGGTCTAAGTGTTCCTCTTTTAGATCGCTGAGGAGTGAGTTCGAACTTCGTTTGCTACCCCAATGTTGCGTCTTTCTTCGAAGTTGAACTTAATTCTCTATCAAACTGTTATGGGTAGTAGTTTCGTTTTAGTTCCCGGAGAAGTAAATAAGTGCCACACGTACAATTTGAACACGCTGAAAGATTCAAATAATTTCTTACCCTCGCCACACCGACAGAAGCCGGATTCGAAACACTTGTTAAATGGGTATCTTGCCTTCTTGGTAATCCAGTTCGGGGTCTATATAGCAAGCACGTCGTATCGCGCGCATACACAACGTTAGTTGTAGATAAACACTTGCCTTTCCTCAGATGATCAGTTCTTTTTTTTATTTTATTTTTTTTACAGGTGTTTTTTTTTACACAATAGAGAGTGGAGTCAAAAGAGGAGGAGGGAGGGAGAGAGAAAGAGGATGAGATACACAGGAAGAGAGAGAGAGAGAGAGAGAGAGGTTGGGGAGAAGTTTTTATTTTTGACCTACCTTTTTATTCCTTCCTATCAGCTTGTATATAGATATAATACGTTACTTAGCAACTACATTTACCTGAACGAAGAAAGTGGTGGAGCCGGCGTAAAGAGTATCTGATGTCATGTTGGCATGGAGATTAATAGGTACGCTAAACTGTAGTAGTATTCAACCCATTCAATATATGCGCGTGTTTGTGTGCGCATGCGCGTACATGACTATAAATTTTAGAGATAAATACAGAGAAAGCCTATATATATATATATATATATATATATATATATATATATATATATATATATATATATATATTTATAATTTTTTACTATATATATATATATATATATGTGTGTGTGTGTGTGTGTGTGTGTGTGTGTGTGTGTGGTTAATGACATACGAATTTCATTACCTGTCTCATAATGGCAAAATGAGAAAAACAAAAGCGCCCACATTTCGATTCTTGGACGTATTTCTTCAGAGTAATAATATACTTCTATCAATGGAGTCTCATATATATATATATATATATATATATATATATATATATATATATATATCGCACATTGAGTAGTGGTGTTAAAACACTGCTCGATGTAATATAACAGAGCTATTAAGTATACATATTAATCGGATCTTCATGCACAACACAATCTACAGTATCTTCGTAGAGAATGACCGTTACATAAATTTAAAAAAATATATTTAGTAAACATAATGCTGGTGCGCATATATATATATATATATATATATATATATATATATATTATAAATTAACTGATTTAAAATATGATTTCTTCAGTACACAGGAATTACCATGTTTCAAAAATCAAAGCTAAAAACTTCAAATTTAATTATATAATTAAATTAAAAGCATTAGTTTTGTTTCATCTTCAAGTTAATTTTTGAACCAAAATTCGCTTGAAGATGAAACAGAACCAATGCTTTTAATTTAATTATATAATTAAATTTTAAGTTTTTAGCTTTGGTTTTTGAAACATGGTAATTCCTGTGTAGCGAAGAAACAATATTTTAGAATCAGTTAATTTATAATATTTATGCTCTGTAAATTTACATTGAACACTGTTTTGTAAAAATAAAAAATATCAATAAGAACGCCGGATTATATATCTTATATATCCTTTTTTCATGAGTGTAGCATTTTTAAAATCAAAATTGTGGTTGAATTTATTTCTATATATGACTAGTGCATTAGCGAAGTTGTTTTTTTGTGCACATTTCATCCACAACGCAAGAAGAAAGGCATACAAAATATACAACTGCAACAAGACTAATAACATAATCGGCAATAGTAAATCACATGAAAACAGATACATAATACTACCAACCAATTCTGTCACGTCCACTATCCAGAATAACCTATCCCATCTAAATAATCTTGAAATACACCTCCAAAACCATTATGGATATACTCAGATCCTCAAACACTAATAGGAATAATATTTCTGAAACAGGCATTTATAATATATATATATATATATATATATATATATATATATATATATATATATATATATATATATATATATATATGTATGTATATATATAAATATATTATAAATGCCTGTTTCAGAAATATTAGACATTATATATATATATATATATATATATATATATATATATATATATATATATATATATATATATATAATGATAATAATAGGAGGAAGACTTTAACTATCCATTTCGATCTTTAGAAATTTATTTTGGGAACACCGAGATGTTCCAACTCTTCAGATCGCTAATTAAAGTCTCCATCTTCTTAATATCATTATATATATATATATATATATATATATATATATATATACAAAGAGAGAGAGGGAGAGAGACAGAGAGAGAGAGATTTAATACAAGTAATATCAGGTCATCCCATAAGTTCTGTCCGAATTTTACCTTTTTTTTTTAAAATGAACGAAATTTAAAGAGCATTTTATAATGTCTAATGGAGCTGAACATTATTTTTATGTTTAGATGCATTTAAACTGATCAAATTTTATTTCAGAGAACAATAAAATTAAATTTTGTTTGATTAAAACCCTGCTAACATGGAAGTACCCAAGAATCATTTGAGGCACATAATGCTTTATGAGTTCAAGAAAGGAAACTCAGCAGCCGAAGCGGCTAGAAACATTCACTCAGTTTATGGAAAGGAATGTGTGAATGAAAGAACTTGCAGAAGATGGTTTGCAAAATTCTGTTCCCTCTTTTTAAAACTTATTCACCATTCTCTTGATGGTTCTTGAATGGACTTTGAAGATGGAAGCCGGAGTATGAACGTTGGTGCCATTACTGAAGGCCTGAATGATCTTTTTCCTCTCACCATTGCTCAGTTGTGAAGACAGTGGGGATGACATAAAATGATTTTAACCTGATCTTTTTCTAGTTGAATAACTCACAGTGTTTTTCAGTGATTCTCACGGCAAATAGTGTCAAGATGGCTAAACGTCTTCTCTGAAAACTTGGTTGATTGTTGTTTTAGATATCAAACATTTTGTGGGATGGACACAATTATTCCATGTTGTTACTCGATTTGGACAATTTTGCTGATATATATCAAGGGAGAGAAGTGATGTTTGACTTAAATATCAAATTTTTAATATTTTTAGCGCCCGATGTACTGAGATGTGCCGACAGCATTTAAGCCTTTTATTGCTTTTGTTTTTATTGGTGTTTTAATTAAAAGAGAAAGTAAACTTATATCTAGGATCGTATAGCATCTCATATATCCATAAAACTATTGACATTACCTATCAGGATATTTAGAAACAATAGCGATAAAAATAAAACAGGCGATTGAAATCTGAATTAGGTCGGCGAGATTATGTATCTAGAGATATCGTTAAATTTTAAAGCTAAGTATCTCTTGTCTCTTCAGCATTTCTCGATATAAAATTGTTACCTGCTTTACTTGCGCCGTGTATTTCCTCACCACCCCTTATATATATATATATATATATATATATATATATATATATATATATATATATCGTCGTCATCGGCTCCCAGTCGTGTCCGAGTATCGGGTTCTGTCAATCTTTTAAGTCCTATCTTCACGGTCGATGTCTAACATGACTTGCGAGGCCCAGTCGGTGGTGGAATAGTCGCGGACAGTGCTCACAGGGGAGGGGAGGGGGAGGACGGGGTCGTTCACAGCGCTCTCTTCTCCTTCGTCGCCTTGCCTCTTCATTCTCCCTCCTCTTTTCCTCGAAATCCGAGATGCCATCGCGTATTGATCTCCCGTCGTTCGGTCCCTGGCAGTTTCTTTCCACGAGGACGAGCTGATGTTGATAAGTGTCAGGGTGCGCTTTAGTTGGTCCTTGTAGCGCATTTTGGGCGCTCCTCGTGGTCTGGTCCCAATGGCCAGCTCGCCATATAGGATTTTCTTGGGGAGCCTGGAAGTATTCATCCTGTGGACGTGTCCTGCCCAGCGGAGGCGGTGGTAGATGATAGTGACCTCGACGCTGCTCACTGAGGCTCTGCCCAGCACTTCTGTGTTGGTGGTGTAGCTCTCCCAAGAGATGTTAAGGATTTGCCTTAGTTTCAGTTGCTGGAAGCGCTCTAGCATTTTTACCTCGCTTCTATATAGGGTCCATGTTTCGCAAGCGTATAAAAGGGTAGAAAGGATTACTGCCCGGAAGACCATGATTTTGGTGGCCATCGTCAGTGCGTGGTTTTTAAATATGCGGCAGTTGAGTCGGCCAAAGGCGGAGTGGGCTGCCTTGATTCTATTCTCCACGTCCTTTCTTTATGTGGGTGTTGATGTCAGAATGCTCCCCAGATACGAGAACTGATCTACTTGTTCCAGCGGTTGGCCATTGACAGTAGTGTTAGTGTTTGGGAGCGACAGTCCGGGTGGTGGTTGAATTAATAATTTTGGCTTTTCTATGTTGACCTGCATCCCAAATCGTTCATAGGCCGTGTTGTGTGCGTCCGCTAGTGACTGGGGGTCCTCTGCAGTCTGACCTGGGGTGGCATTGTCGTCAACGTACCGCAGCTCCCGTACCGAACACATGGTGGTCTAGGGTCTGGCACGAAGTCGAGCGAGGTTGAAAACTCCTCCATCTAAGCGGTAACGCAGGTCAATTGAGGGTGTGTCTGGTGGTATCGCATTTAGCATTGCTGCTGTGTAGAGAGAGAAACACGTTGGTGCCAGAAGACACCCCTGCTTCAAGCTACCAGTAATGGGGAATGGGTCCGAGAGGGAGTTCTGGTGGCATACTCTCCCCAGCATTCCGTCATGCAAAGCACGCACCAGGGCGACAACGTCGGGTGGGCAGCCAAACCTAGTAAGGGCTGCCCACATAGAAGGTCGGGGTACTTTATTGAAGGACATTTTTAGGTCCCAAAAGATGAACATTGTGGGCTGCTTCTGTTTGAGGCTCCTCTCTTGTGTTTGCCGTGCGCAGAAGATCATGTCGATGGTCCCGCGGGAAGGTCAAAAACCACAGTGACATTTGTGAGTCCTTCGAATAAAAGTCAAAAGAATTTTACAGTAATGGAATTGGTAAGCTTGTTAATAGATGGAAGGAAGTCATAGATAATCAAGGAAAATACATTGTTGATTGAATCTGTAATTAAACGTAACATTTTGTCACTTGTTTCAAAATTCGGACATGGGATGACCTGATATATATATATATATATATATATATATATATATATATATATATATATATATATATATATATATATTACTGCTTCCATAGATTCGCTAAAAAGTTAGCATACTTGATGAAAAATGCCTGAAATTTAATAAAAATAAATTTTACCATCGAAATCTTTTTGTCATTATCGAGAGGAACGAACAAAGGAATTTTTTTTTATGTAAAAATTATTTCTTTTAAATCCTTTTTAGAACCTTCGACATTTTGGTTAAATATTTTGGTTTCGAGGGGGTGAGATAAATTAGTACGGGAAATATGGTTTTTTTTTTGCGATGAAAAAGACGTTGATTGGAAAATTCTTGCAAAAATCAAATAATTGTCAGATTTTAATCAAAGCTTCAGAATTTATTCACACATAAAGAAAATTATTTTTTAAAACTTTTTGTTATTTTTTAGAAAATCTTGATAAAATATTTTTTTTTTTCATATTTGTTACCCCCACACTTACTTAGTTTTCTGAAACTTCGAGAAATTCCTTTTTGTAATGCTTAATGCTACATTAGTTATAAGGGCAAGTGTATGGAGAATTTAAATCATCAAATTTTTGGGTCAAACTGAAATCTCCTCTGAATCGTAAAATAATAAAAAAAAAATATCCCAAAAAACTAATACACATTTAGAAATACTTTTAATTACGTTTATAAATAAAATATGCTATAGACATAACTGTCTTAAGAAAAAGTTTCTCGATGAAAAAAATGAAGACAATTCTTGTAAAAAATCATCTGGATTATTTACAAGAATTGTTTTCATTTTCAAAATGAATCCTGTATTAATTTGTAGCGGTTAGATGATATAATTATTAAACAAAAACTATATTTTCTTATCATAAATGGAAAACCTACAATTCAGCGATCTCTAATATTTTAAAAAGAATTTTGAATTTTTTTATTTGTCTATAAATCTGACGATTTTTGTATATATACACAATAATAATAATAATAATAATAATAATAATAACCACGTATAAATTGATCATATCTGTCCTGACGAACCGTACTTTCTTTCGAAAGCAAACAACATTCTTCCACTGGAACAGAAGGGATACTGGAGAGGTTCATATGGTTGCAGAGATCAACTATTGATAAACAAATTGATCCTGGAAAATGCAAGAGACGGTGTAGAAAACTTAGCGCAGCGTGGATAGATTACTGTGAAGCCTTTGATAGTGTGCCACACTCTTGGATCTTTAAGACTTTGGAAATGTACAAAGTCTCTCCAGTGATAGTAAATTTCCTAAAGGGCAGCATGGAAATGTGGAACACCAGACTATACCTAAATCACACCAGAGTCACTGCCATCTCCAACCGCCTGAATATCCGACGTGAAATCTTTCAAGGAGACTCCCTGTCACCCCTTCTGTTTGGTTTGTCCTTAATCCCTCTTACGCATGAACTAAACAAAAATAGCTATGGTTACAAACTAAACAAAAAGTATTCAATCACCTACTCTACAAGAATGATCTCTTTGCCAAAAACGACAATGATTTGAAGGGCCTCCTCAATAATGTAAAATGTTTCAGTGGCGACATAGGTATGATTTTCGGATTAAATAAATGTGCAAAAGTAACATTCAAGAAAGGGAGAATTACAGAAACACATTTAGATTTCGTCGCAAAGATTATGGAATTGGAACAAGTATATAAGTACCTAGGAATTACCGAAGAAGAGATGGTATACAGCATACCCAAATGAATCAGGAGGTAAAAAAGGAGTACTACATCCGTGTGCGTCTGATACGAAATACCGAACTGAATTAAAAAAAACAGAATATCAGCCTTAAACACCTTGGTAATCCCTGTGGTGCAATAGAGTTTGAAGATCCTTAACTGACATTAAGCGAATAGACGCCAAAACGAGAAAGCTTCTCACTTGCTACCGCATGCACCATCCCAAAGCTGATGTTGATCGTCTGTATGTGCCCAGATCCGAAGGAGGTAGAGGATTAGTTCAACTAGAACTGTCCTACAAAACTACAACAAATGGCCTTCAAAGATACCTGGAAACTACAGAAGACTGGATGATGAGATGTGTCAAAGAACACGAAAGTAGTAAGAAAATTTATTCCGTAAAGGAAGCCAACAAGTTCAAAATAGAGCTCCAAATGGGTGTATAAATACAAGTAATGGACAATACTCTGATTAAAGCTGCAAATACTTAAAAAAAAGACAGCAAAGACAAATGCAACCGACCAGATACAGAAACAATGGCAAGATAAACCGCTTCATGGCCAATACTCTGCCAGCAACAAACAATCTGATGTAGACAATCCCCGTACCCATCAGTGGTTACGTAGTGCAGGGTTGAAAGCTGAAACGGAAGGTTTTAACCTTGCTGCACAAGATTAGTGCTTGTTAACTAGGAATTATCAAGCACATATACTAAAACATTGTGTTAGTGTTGGGGCGCACCCACCTTCTCATCAGAATGAACTGATCTCTCTACTACTAATAGGACGGTTCTATAGAGTTCTGGAGAGATCAGGTGACCATCACACTTCCGTCTCTCTACCGGAAGATACAGTTGGACTTTATACTCTTTCTGATTGTTACTGACTAACCTGCGTTCGTTTGACTACTAATCTCTCTGTTGTAAATACCCCTTCGAATATACCAGTATTTTCCCTACGTATGTGTTTGTCCTTATTTCAATACAGGCACGCGGAAACACTCAACATCTCAACAGTTAGCCCAAAATGCAGATTCTGTGATAAATATCCAGAAACAATTGATCATCTTGTATCAGATTGCATGATATTGGCACCCACTGAATATAAAATCCGGCATGACAGAGACGGCCAATATCTGCACTGGAAAATCTGCAACTTTTACGGGAAGGAAACTGAAAGAAAATGGTATGAACACCACCCAGATCCGGTTACGGATATAGGACCTGTTACATTTTTATGGGACTACACAATACTCACAGACAGAAACAATCAAATAATCATTAGAGATCGAAAAAAAAGCTCCTTATTGATATGGCAGTTCCTGCAGACTGTAATGTATCTTTGGAGATCTTCAAAAAGCTATCAAAATACAAGGATCTTGAAATCGAAATCACAAAAATGTGGCACATGGGAACATCGTCAATCTCTGTTTTAGTTGAAGTTCTTGGATTGAGTGGAAACGATTCCAGTAGACTAATTGAAGGGATTCCTGGTAGCCCATGCTTTAAAGAACTACAAAAAATTGTTCTCACGTGTACAGTCGCCACCTTAGGAAAGTCTTTATCGTTAATGGAATGTCCCACTCTCCCTATTGCTTATTGTAGACTGACTATATGAGTAAATATATATAGTGTGCACAGGACATACCTGAAAGTTGCTTCAGGAATTACTAGCCTGCTAACCGAATCCCTATCTTCCAGTAGTGTATTCTCTTTTACAATAGACTTCTTTTTCTTTCATCTACGCCCGTGTTGCTGTTCCTTTCACTCGAGTACCACCTTTGTCTGTTTGTAACCTTCTTTAAGGGTACAACATTATGTAAAATACGTGTTTTTTTAATTGCTCCATAGAAAATGCCATGATGCTATTTCCGACTTTAGATCTCTAGGTGGGACCCGGAAAGAAATGAGTACACATCAGAAATCAAAGGAAATATAATAACAATAATAATAATAATAATAATAATAATAATAATGTAGCACATGGGAACATCAACAATCCCTGTTGTAGTTGGAGCCCTAGGATTGGTTGGAAAAGATTGCAGTTGACTAATTGAAGGGATTCCTGGAAGTCCATGCCTCAAGGAGATACAAAAAATTGTTCTGACAAGTACAGCCCACACTTTACGAAGGGCTTTATCTATGTAATTTTTTTTTTTTTTTGTCAGGGGAAAGTGTCATGATGCCATTTCTAACCTTAGGTCCCTGGGCAGGACCCGGAAAGAAATGTGTAAACGCCAGAAAGCAAAGAAAATAATAATAATAATAATAATATTTATTGCATATTAATAGGATTTTGACGGTATAAAAGATGATAAGAAAAGATATTAAAACTCGGAATTTGAGAAGCAAAGACTTTTGTAGGGGACATTTTTGCAATATGCATTATATTAATGATATTATCTCCCTGGAATCGATCCTTCAGATCTACAAATCAACAATTCACCCTTGCACGGAGTATTGCTGTCATATATGGTCTGGAGCCCCTTCTGTTTGCCTCGGGGTTCTTGATAGGCTCCAGAGGCGGATATGCAATATAATTGGCCCTGTTCTGGCATCTCGTATACAGTCGCTCTCTCACAGACGCGCCGTCAGCTCTCTCTGTCTTTTTTACAAATACTTTCATGGTAATTGCTCCGAGGAGCTGCTTTCGCTGGTTCCCAGACTTCATGAATTCAAGCGCCCTACGAGGCTGGCATCCCGCTCTCACCCTTTCACTGTTGAAACTATTAAATGTAGCCATCTCTTCTACTCCAATAGCTTCATATCTCGCACCTCTCGCCTGTGGAACTCCCTTCCCTATTCCTGTTTCCCTATAATCTCCAGCTATTCAAATGTAATGTCAATCGACATCTCCAGTTGCCTTGATCTATCCACTATCCTTCTACTCATCTTTTCCTCTATCACTCCTATTTGATCTTGCTACAAATCTTCTGTAACCCCTTGCGTCCTAGTGGCTTCCCGCCTTGCTTGGGGTGAAACGCTTAATATATATATATATATATATATATATATATATATTAATGATGAAATAAAATGTAGGTTTTAATAGGAATTTCTGCATACTCAGTTACTATAGTTTCCACAAAAACCATCTACAAAGCCATAAAAACTAAAATTGTAGTAAACTACTAACCCCAAACTATTAGATCACATCAGTAATACAACACAGTACCTCCCCGACGCCAAAAGTTCAGGTTAATTTTTTATTTCGCGTTGAGAAAGGACACAGAAATGTCCGAAAATTCCGATTTTTAATATTTCTTTTCATCATGGTTGGTCTAAAGACAAACTAATATATACTAGATATTTTTATTATCTTTATTGTTATTATTGTTTTTTTATCTATAGAATTTCTTTCATGGGCCTTATACACACCGAAACAGACAGACAGACAGATGCACACACATCACATATATATAATTACAAAAATCGAACTTTTGACAAAAATATTATTTGTAAAAAACAAAAACAAAAAACGGTTACATTCATGAAAAAGCATTCAATGGTGTGGAATTTGAAACATAATCTTACTTATTATAAAACGCAGATTGTGTGTGTGTGTGTCTGTACGTTTATATATTGGATCGGATTTCCTACATTTTTCAACCGATTTAAACGAAACTTCACAGGACTACGTAAAATTACCTTGCGGTGGTTCTGACAGCGCCCAAAATCGGAAAAACACAATTGTTTTTGCACGAAATCAATTTGAAAACACGATTAAGAGGCATCACTGTTTCGAGGATGAAAGGGGGACAACTCATATCGAGTTATTCTTATTAATATCGAGTTATCGAGCTATACTTATTATAAAACCCAGGTTGTTTGTTTGTGTGTGTTTATGTGTGTGTGTTCGTTTATATATGGGATCGGATTTCCTACATTTTTCCACCGATTTCAACAAAACTTCACTTTCTTATTGTCTTGCACACTTTTTTCTTTATTTTTACATTCAGAATGCTTTAAAAATTCCATTTATAAGACAATTGTTTATAATAAAATCCTATTCAATCGGTAGACTCATAACAATTGAAAACAATGTTTTTGTTTGAGTTTGGGTTTGACCAATTCGTAAAAAAAAGCAAAAAAAAAAAAAAACCCCAAAAAACTAATTAAGACATGCGTGTCCGTCAACCTTAAAAAAATAATCTTTGTCAATTTTATTTTTCAGTCTTTATGATAGTCGATAATTGATCTATCTATTGCTGTTACATCCCCGGGCAACGCCGGGCTCTACTGCTAGTCTTTTATAAAACCAGCCTTCCTGCTACCGCGTAATCTACCAATGTGATATCATCTTTCAATAAATTTACTTCCTGGCGATATAAAATTGGTAGAAATCACAGTTGCAGGAAGATTGGTTTTCTAAACATTTTATGTCTCTCTCTAACAATATATATATATATATATATGTATATATATATATATGATGGACTCTCCTGTTGTCATATTCGACGTATGAGGGTCAAGCAGCTCAGTTCCTAGGTACCCACAGCCAGACACCAGCACATATGATTTGATTATAGTGGTGAAGGCTTTGTGCAGAACCATCCACACTTTTGGAAGAGCCGATTACAGAGACCTGCTGCACTACGTGCCTCAAGGTCACCAGACGACCATCTGTAGATTTTAAATTCAGAGCTGTCCTTCTTCTAGACCAGTTGACATCCAAGGCTATTTTCCCATAACTGGTGGGGGGGGGGGGAGAAGAAGAGGATATAGATAGATAGATAGAGAGAGAGAGAGAGAGAGGGAATGTGATGGGCAAATTTTCGCCATTTTATATTTTTAATTTCGCGGATGCTCGTTGTTTGCTTTTTGATTTTGTCGACAATTAGTTAGGCACCGTCTGTGAGAAAAAGAGCACCATGACACAATTCACTCCGACATAAATTTGGAAATGGCATGCTGTACTGCTTGGCATTCGCACCGGTAGCTTTAATACGAATATTTCAGAGTTTTTAGGTTTCAATCTGAGGGTAGTACAGAGGATTCGGGAAGAGTTAGATGAGTAATGATAATTACGATGGTGTTTGGAGTGATCACTAATGATGGCGACGATATGCCAACATTCATCTTCCCACGGGGTCTCAGACTCAACACAGAGATCTACATCAAATGCCTTGAGGAGGTAGTGCTGCTCTAGGTCGAGAGTGCGGTTGCTGGAAAGCCCTATGTCTGGTAACAGGGCCCTGCCCCATGCCGCACAAGGAGGAGAATCCAGTGATAACTCTCAGATAATTTATGCGATCACATCAGCCCTTACATTTGGTCATCTAACTCCCCAGACTGCAACCCAATTGATTATTATGTGTCTGACGCACTTGATCTAGATACCAACAAAACTACTTATAACACCAAAGATGAAGTGAAAGCAAGGATTATCGTTGCATTCACTAACAAGGAGACCGTCCAGAAGAGTTGCAGGAGATTCCGAAGTCATCTGGAGGCCGTGGTTGAAGCCAATGGCGATTTTATTGAATAAATTTATTATTTTGCATTTCAAGATATTTTTTAATGCAGTTTTGGTGAATAGATCTGTTAAAATGAAATTTTAGTGTTATATTTATTTTTGCATAATTTAGATGAAAATTTATTCATTGCACCTTATATATATATATATATATATATATATATATATATATATATATATATATAATGATAGAAGAAGACAGATATATATATATATATATATATATATATATATATATATATATATATATATATAATATTAGTGGTAAATATACACATACATATGCAATCATATATCTAAAATATATAAATATAAATATATACATATACATACATATATATTTGTATAAAAAAAAATTCCAAGGATATAATAAAAAGGCTTAAACACTAATATTCCATTGGTCTGATGAATTGGATCGTATTTACGATTCCAATGGAATAAATTATGACCATGGAATATTAGTGTTTAAGCCTTTTTATTATATATATATATATATATATATATATATATATATATATATATATATATATATATGTTTAATATGAATAAAATTTTGTTACTTTTCTTGTTGTTGTTACCTTCAGCATCGCGACTCCAGTGTTTCGTAGGCGAACCTGTCCGTCCAGTCTTCAGTGGATATCAGCAATTTTATATATATGAATAGATACGACAGCCTGTCTAGAAAAACCGGAAACCAGATGACAACAAATTGTAAAAATTGTAAGAGAAGACGAAAGAGAAAAAAAAATGACAGAGAATGTAAAATGGAGAAAAAAGAAAAAAAAGCGATAATCATGAAAATTTTGCATCAATGACAAGTGCCTATAAAAAAAATACAAGTATAAGCAGTCAATTGCTGATAACTACCGTGGAGTCTACGAAACTCTGGAGTCGGGAAGCTGGAGGTAACATCAATGAGCTAAGGTACAAACCTTTTACTTGAATTAATTCTTTTGGTCTCTGTCTGTCTTCCTCTCTCTCTCTCTCTCTCTCTCTATATATATATATATATATATATATATATATATATATATATATATATAATTATATATTTTTAAAGAAAAAAAAAATTTATAACATAAATATGTTATAAAATCACTACAAAAATAGCCATTTTGTTTCAACACCTTCGGTGTCTTATCAAGTGATGACGTTGAATGTAAAATAAATGGTTTTAAAAGTTTCAAATTAATTAATATTCTACGCAAGGGGAAAACGTTGTTACAAAGGTTAGATGGACCAATCAGAACACAAGTACAGGAAAATTCAAAAAGCTCGATAACGAAGTCATGTTATAATATCTATTCAGATGTTTAGTATTAGAAAATAATTTATTCCAA
>OZ010612.1:50688052-50718052 GCA_963932145.1 Acanthosepion lycidas
TATTCGTTGGAATAAATTCTTTTTTAATACTAAACATCTGAATAGATATTATAACATGACTTCGTTATCGAGCTTTTTGAATTTTCCTGTACTTGTGTTCTGATTGGTCCATCTAACCTTTGTAACAACGTTTTCCCCTTGCGTAGAATATTAATTAATTTTAAACTTTTAAAACCATTTATTTTACATTCAACGTCATCACTTGATAAGACACCGAAGGTGTTGAAACAAAATGGCTATTTTTGTAGTGATTTTATAACATATTTATGTTATAAATTTTTTTTTTCTTTAAAAATATATAATTATATCTGCTCTACTTTGTATTGAGCACTCTTTTAAGAATAGTAATTGTTGGTTATTGGAATTCATTCCATATACGCCAATCATATACTTGGGTATATATATATATATATACATCGCAGGTTCGAATCCTCTCGGAGAACGCTTACCTTACTTTAATAAGATTTCGTGAATATTCAGGCCAGTAGACAAAAAATAAGTATGATATTTAATAAATAAAAGGAGCGTCTACTCAGATATGAGCATCCACTAAAAATAAATTTAAGTGATAGAATATTTTTCTCGCATTTCGCTTTTTCTCTCCCTTCATATATATATATATATATATATATATATATATATATATATATATATGTTATGAAAAACTTGGTAATCCGCATGGGTAGTATGTATGAATGTAAATCCAGTGCTAATATTTTAAAGAAAAACAGACAACTTTAAGGTTCCATTATAATAATTTATTTCACCAGAGCGCATTTAAAGTACGCTGGATTATCAGATAGCACTTCCAAAAGATGAAACGTGGAAGTGCTATCTTATGATCCAGCGTCCTTTAAAAGGGCTCTGGTGAAATAAATTATTATAATGGAACCTTAAAGTGATCTGTTTTTCTTTAATATATATATATATATATATATATATATATATATATATATATATATATATATATTAAAAAATATGCATATACAAATATCTACGTTTAGTTGTGCTTATATCTGGTCGTTTGATTTATCCTAATCTATCTATCTATCTATCTATCTATCTATCTATCTATCTATCTATCTATCAGGAGGATATTAATCCCAAGAGAGCTCAATGTATAATACAGAGCAATATAATGCTAAATCAAGAAAAACCTTAGTATATTCTGAAGAAGTCTTTTTGACAGATGAAATGAGTAACGTAAATTTATTTAAATTTTGTTATTCAGTTACGCAGTGCCAGTCTGATATATAGATATTTGTATATCTTACCATTTCCATTTTTCAGGAAGGTGTCTTTCTTGATATTTTTGGAGGAGAGGAACCCAGCGTAGAGCACCTTTAGAAAGAACCCGAAAAAAAAAAAATTACGTGTTGATCTAAGCCTTGTGTGTGAAATTGTTTAGACGAAACTGTTCTAGAGCCGCCGATGTTTGTCTTAGCACGAAACCTTAAGTCATCGTGACCGAGGGGTTGAGCGCACTTACCTTGTTCAAACTGCTGATCATGACAGATTATGCGCTCTCACGGAGAAACTTTATTTAAGATCCGTTGCATAGTTTCAATTTAAACGAACAAACGCAAACGTGCCTGAGTAGGTGTCTGTGACAGGGATTAGCTAGCGTCCCAATTTGACCGGTGTGCTCGGAAAATGAGAATAGCCGGCTCTTATGTAATTTATTTATTGAAAAATTATGATCAATACGACGCTGGGAATAATTCAACAAGAGGGATGTGTCAGAAGACCTGCAAAAACAGCTCCGGTTACATTGGTCACATGAAAATCCACGAGCAATTTGAAGAGAGTTTATAAATCGACCGGTATATATACAACACAATTTAGTTTGACGAGCAATAACTTGCAATATTTATTGCAAGCTATTGCTGCCTCAAGAGCCAGTGACCTGAACTAAAACCATAGATCAAACCTGTCAGCGATGGTCATAATAGTTCAAACAATCAATAGCTATACATATATATATATACTACTGGACACTTCGTTTTCGACATATGAGGGTCAAGTAGTTCAGTTCTTAGAACCAACTCCCAGACTACTCGTACATATCAATTTGATTATAGTGGTGAAGGCTTGTGCAGAGTCAACCACACTTTTTGGAAGAGACGAATACAGAGAACTGGGGCACAATATGCCACAAGGTCCCCAAATGACCGACTGCAGGTTTTGAATTCAGAGATGTCTTTCTCCTAGACCGGTTTCCACCCAAGGTTATAGAACCCAGTCTGTCCTGCTATTTACCCATAGCTGGGTTATGGGGAGAAGACATGGATTCATAGATTTCCCAAAGATTAGTGAATGTAAAGTACTCAACTGGAATTCGAACTCGGCTCTCCTCAGCCGGAGCCCCATTCCGTTATTCCACCGTACCTATCTTTCATTTATTCACACACACACACACACACACACACACACACACACACACACACACACACACACATACACACACACACACATACACATACACACACATACACACACACACAACGCACGCACACACACAACGCACACACACAACGCACACACACACACACACATACACACACATACACACAT
The DNA here is from genome assembly GCA_963932145.1 of Acanthosepion lycidas. Taxonomy (NCBI): domain Eukaryota; kingdom Metazoa; phylum Mollusca; class Cephalopoda; order Sepiida; family Sepiidae; genus Acanthosepion; species Acanthosepion lycidas. The sequence goes on from OZ010612.1 coordinate 50,690,627, forward strand.
ACACACTCACAACGCACGCACACACACATATACACACATACACACACAACGCACGCACACACACACATACACACACACACAACGCACGCACACACACACACATACACACACAACACACACATACACACACATACACACACAACGCACGCACACACACATACACACACACAACGCACACACACACACATACACACTCACAACGCACGCACACACACATATACACACATACACACACAACGCACGCACACACACATACACACACACACACAACGCACGCATGCACGCACACACACACACACACACACGCACACGCACACACAGATATATATAGCGTAAAAAAAGGGATCGTCCGCTGCTTACAACACCGAGCAAAAGTCATAAGTGGTGACCCAGAGACATTAGATAAAGAATTGGTCAGTATAATCAGTACCCTACAACATAACAACTACCCTGAGTACATGGCAGCAGCCCCCCAATACTGGGATAGGCGGGTACAAGAGGAGGAGGACAACAACACTCAGAAAACAGTCTGCCTGCCTTATGTGAAGGGGTTATCAGAGAAAATACAAAAGGATCTGCGGTTCATATAACATCAGGATAACCTTCAAAAGCTTGACGACACTTCGCAGATATCTCTATTGAGTAAGACCCCACCCCTCATAGAGGAGAACATGGCTAAAGACTGTGTGTACGCTATCCCGTGCAGCTGCGGAAAGGAATATAAATGAGAGACAGGCCGTTCCCTTAAGGTATGGTTGCTGAAGACATTAAGTTTATAATACCCAGAAATTCATACACAGATTATCCTCAAGGGCACATGACACAGTGGATAAAGGCGTTAGTTAGATCCAGTGACAGGACCCAAAGAGTGTGAGTTCAATACTCGGTTAAGGCAGTGGAGAACTTTCAGAGGGAAATTAAAAGGAGAAAACTGATATCCATTAAACATGGCACGTGGAACGAGAACAGTCTACCCAAGTGAGAGAAATAAAGGGTTCAGTTCGAGATTCCAACCACCTGAAGAAGGCCGGAGCGTACAACGGCCGAAACTTTGTAATCAATATGGCGACAAAAATGAGGACAATAGTCTGAATAATGTAAATAGTGTTCCCCAATGTATATATTTTATATATGCATGCTTGTGAATTATTATTTGAATAGATGGAAGTGGTTGTGACTATTTAAATGTTGTTTAGATGGGATAACTTGTTTCGGATAGTGGATGTTATGCTATATTATTTTTCGTTGGTTAAGCAGAGTTCACATACGTTTGACTTGTCAAGCAGTGTTCGTGCGTATAATTTTTGTGTAAGTGTATCATAATTCTAGTTTGTCTATGCGGTATTTGGATGATGATGTATATACATATGTGTGTGTACCTTGTAGGCATTGTTTATGTTTGGATGTTGTCTGCTTTTCGATTTGGGAACGTTTTAAACGTTAACATCTATCGCGTTAGTTAAAATGTTAGATTCTTCATGTAGTGTCACCTAAAACATCGAGGAATGTAACGCTTAAAGTGATTTGGCCAAAAAATAAAGAGAAAGGACAGAATGAAAAAAGAAGCGGGCTTCTCTATATTCTGGTGTTGAAAGAAATATGGGGCGTCTGGCGAGACACGGGGAAAGGCTTGGTAACACGAGAGACGAACGGTTGGAATAAACCACTATTAATTCCCGGATCTTGTGTGCAGCATCCAGCCTACCTGTTGCCGCGGTAACCATTCAGCTGTTTCGATTAGTGCTAAGGAGACAGGTAATCGTTGCAAGTCCCATTAACTTCGCTAGTAAATAACTTGCAATTTCCCGATCTTAGGGAAAAATCATTCAACACACACACACACACACACACACATATATATATGTGTGTGTGTGTGTAATAAATCAAGAAAACCTTAAAGGCCCATAAGTTTTTCGTCATTCATCTTGATTTATTATTATTATTATTATTATTATTATTATTATTATTATGCTCTGTAGTTTACATTGAGCTCTCTCTGGATTAATATCTTCCTTGGTATTATCTCTACTAGTCACAAATTGGTAATATATATATATATATATATATATATATATATATATATATATATATATATATGCACGCGCACACACACACATATACATATGGAAAAACACGCGGGCACACACACACATATATATATATAGAAAGACACACACATACACGCACACACATGCACACACACTGGCTCACACAGATATATATATATATATATATATATGTATATATATATGTGTGTGTGTTTCCTTAAAGATGACTGATAAGGGACTGCAATTAAGCTTTTATTATTCAATTAATAACTGAACGATACCAACTATGATCACGGCCACAACGTGCTTTCCGTGTTCGCAAAGTTAAAAAAATCAAACTCTTCCATTCTTGTAGATACATATATATAAAAGATTAAATATTCAGTTAAAAAAACATCTTTGATGATGGCTAAATGAATAGCCGAAAGTACTCGGATATATTGAACATTCGGACATTTTTTTTACACACTTTATTTTGAGAAAAGAAATCACTTATACAAACACAAGAAAAATTGAATAAAAAACTTAATCACAGTTCTGCATGCTCCGGAATCTCCAATGAGAACATCTCAGAGTGTTTGGGTGTTAATATGAAGACAAGGCAGAGGATTCCGAAAGAGTTGGGTGATTCTAATGGGGATTTCCAAGGTATGACAGCTCGGAAAACTCCACGTTCTGATAAGAAGGGAAATCCCGAATTTGTTGGTGAGGGCCTCAAACTCAACATGGAGGTCTACATCAAGTGCCTTGAGAAGATAGTGCAGCCCTGGGTCAAGAGAGTGGCTGCTGGAAGCCCCTATGTTTGGCAACAGGACTCTGCACCATGCCACAGAAGCAGCAGAACCAAGTCATGGCTGTCAGACAATTTCTGTGACCAAATCAGCCCTTACATCTGGCCATCTAACTCAACAGGCTACAACCCAACTTGATTATTATGTGTTGGGCGCAGTTGAACGAGAGAACACCAAAAATGAACTGAAGGCAAGGATTATGGCAGAATTCAAAAGAATTGCAGGCGATTCCGAAGTCGTCTGGGGGTTGTGGTCGAAGCCAATGGCGATTTTAATGAATAAATTTACTCTTTAGTATTTAAAGATATTTTTGTGTAATTTTGGTAATTATATCTGCTAAAATGAGATGTCAGTTATTTTCATTTCTGCGTACTTTATCCATCTGATATATATATATATATATATATATATATATATATATATATATATATATATATATATATATATATATATTGTGATCAAAACATTTGTATTCCCCTCATAAAACCGTGGTTTGAAGTTCACATGGTCAATTTGAAAAGTGACTTACTGATGTCATCGGTCTGGGAAGTGAAATTTTGGAGACGGAACTGTTCGGAAATCGGTTGATCGGTGTACTTGCACAAATTTGCTAGTTATAGTGGTCGAGGGTGTGAACGGACGTTCAAACCTGCCGATCATGAGAGATTTTACGCCCTCTCCAAGAAACTGTAACTACAGTCCACTCAGCATAATTGTAGTATTAACCACAGGTAGGTATTAAACAAACACAAATTAACTGGCTATTATATATATATATATATATATATATATATATATATATATATATATATATATATAAGCAAATATATGGATATAGATCCGACAGTATGAAGAAAAATATACGGAAAAAACAAACAAAAATCCTTATATGCAATTATGCTGTTTTAATGTTAATACAATGTCAACGTCGGACGTTTCGGTCTAATAAACCATCTTCAGGACATATTCATAAAATATAATTAACATTATCAATTCAACATGACAAATATATATATAGGATTAATGTGAGTAAAAGTTTGTCACTTACCTGATTGATGTTTCCTTCAGCATTCTAACTCTGGGGTTTTGTAGGTGGGGGGAGTACCTATCCGTCCACTCTTCAGGAGGTAACACCAATTCACCTTCAACCTTGCCTTGCGCCAATGGATTTGTCGTAGAATGTCCGACTGACGCCAATTCAGACGGGTTTCGATCCTAGCTAGAGGCAACCGGACGTCTAGCCACACTGATGAGCTGTGATACAGCGAAACAGTCTGTCTGTGGATGACTATATATATATATATATATATATATATATATGAACTGTTTCATGCTTGAATGTAATTTTCAGGCTATATATATATATATATATATATATATATATATATGTGTGTGTGTGTGTATGTGTGTGTGTGTGTGTGTGTGAGACTCATCTGATATATATATATATATATATATATATATATATATATATATATATATATATATATATATACATGTACGGAGCCCGCTCAAAAAGGAAGAACTTGTTTTATTAATTTGCGATAACTCTGTTTACTATGGTTGATTCAAAAGGATTTTATGTCTCGCAGAAAACCGACTACATCGGCAGCACTTAGACAAGACATTGAAATTGCATATGCAGCAATCCCACTTGACACTTTGGCCTACGTTGACCCAGTAGTCGTTCGGCATATTAATAAATGTCCGGATGCTAAAGGCCACCATTTTGAGCATCTCTTCTTATAGTAGAGTCTCAATATAACTTGAAGAAGGAAATTACTGGAAAGTAATTGAAACTCACCTGAAGCGAGCTGAATGTGTAATGCTCCTCATGCCAATGACACTTCCACCGAGCTTCACTACGGCATATGACTTCGCTGAATTTTGATGTGTTCCTCTCGAATTTATATTTAAACTGGGGTCATCAGGAGAGAATGTGCACCGTTTCGGGGCCTTCCTCTCAACGGTTTCATTTGCACACCGGCCCCCCTCACTGATGTGAGGCCCCATTATAACGATATACAAGTGTTGTAGATAAACTAGTTCGAATGTGTAACGGCGAAATTAAATTTACGAAAATTCCGAAAAACGGCAAACCTCGCGTTCTGAAAATGCAACGTGAACCTCATTACGCATTCACGATCAGTCATGTCATGCCGTCATGTTCGCTGAAACACTCCACGGAGTATTTCGTTTATTCCATATCCACATAGAACTATTTTCTGTTACTTCTATTAGGCGTTTTATACTTTTGGCCCTATTACGCCCTTTGATTCCAATTTGACCCAGAAATTGGTACAGAGTGCCTGAAACGAAACCCCTTGCTCCAATTTCCACTGCTCTAACAATTGCATTATACCCCTCCTTTATTAGCTCTGACTTTAGATTTTCATATTTATTAGTTTTATAATCGTGGCTTTGTTCCATCCGGCATTCATATGGTACCGTTAATTCAACCAGGATGATTTTATGGTTCACCCTTGACAGAAGAACAATATCTGGTCGCAGACCTTTACTTGATATTATTTTGGGGTAATCATTACGCCAACCAGGAAGGTCTGCAGATACCTCCCAGATGCCACCAGAACTAAGGAGATTTTTCCCGGGTATAGCATGACATTTGCTTGTTTGCTTAGAGCTGACGTATCTTTTTCCTTCTGCAACAAATTCCTGGGCTGAATTAGATGACTCAGACTTCATATACTTCTTCATAATTTTGACCAGCTCATCCAAAACACTATTGTGCCTCCATGTATATCTGCCATTGACAAGGGCTGTTTTACAGGAACTAAGAACATGTTCTAATGTTTGTGGCTTTTCCTTACACAGCGGACAAGTGGGATCACTCTCTTTCTTCCATTTAACAAGATTGTTCTTAGATGGTAGCAGGTCATACGTGGAACGTATTAAATAGCTCAACCTAAGTGGAGCCATCTGCCAAATGTCCTTCCAAGTAATAGATTTCTGAAGAGCCTCCTCCCAGTTTGTCCATTGGCCTTGTTGGGATTGTTGTACTCCTCTTACGAGTCTCTTTTTATCTTCTTCTTTCATCGCATTTTCGATGACCATGTCACGGCGATCTTTACCAGAAGATTTCGACCACCATTGCCTTTCATTTAATCCTAACCCTTGTTTCCCTGATTGAGTGTATCCGATGACTTCATTGAAAGCTAGATTGTCTTTAGCACTTGTTATCGTCTCTCTGACCTTCCACTTTCTCCCTGTTTTTAACGTAGGTTTTAAAGCTTTTATTGCTTTATCCTTGGAATCATCCAACATCATTTGAAGTCTAATTTTTCCGGATTTATACTCTTCCACAATCGATTTAAATGGCAACTTTAGTTTTGCTTGTCTGCAGTACAAAGCGATATCAGACAAACCTGGAGGCAAACCCAACCATTTCCGGATATATTTGTTTATTTTCCTTTCCATTGACTCAATTGTACTCATTCCAAATTCGTACACAAGTATGGACCATAGTAGCATTGGAATGAGCACATGCTCTAAGCACCATACCTTGTATTTTCCTTTTAGAGGACAAAGATCTATCTTATGGAGATCTTCTTGTAATGACCTGGATGTTTCTTTTACTTGGTTGGTATCTTTTAAGGATTGATCGTACCACCGACCTAAACTTTTCACTGATTTTTCTGATACAGTAGGGACTCTTTGGCCACCTACTACAAAATTTATGTTTTTGTTCAACTTTCCTTTTCTAATAGAAAGACTTCTGGACTTGTTTGGTTTAAATTTCATTCTACACCAACTTATCAGGTCGTCCATCAAGCTTAATATCTTGCGAGTTGAACTTACTTTGGATGAGAGGATTGTAGTGTCATCCATGAACGCCTTCACTGGTGGCATTTGACAACCTCCACCAAGCTCAACAACATCAGCCTTGTTGTTTGTCGCTTTGAGAATCAGTTGCATTGCTAGAACGAAAAGTATTGGTGACACTGTACATCCCATCGCAATTCCAACTTCAAGTCTGTTCCACTTAGTCGTAAAGTCTTTTGTAGTGAAACGCATGAGGAAACCATCAAAATAAGTTCCTAGCATAATAGATACTTCCTCAGGAATATGGTACATTTGTAATGATAATTGTATCATTTGGTGAGGTACTGATCCGTAGGCATTAGCTAAATCCAACCAAATGACATCCAAATCTTTCCTTTTAATTTTTGCTTTTTGAATGGCCTCCCAGATCATGCTTCCATGCTCTAAGCAACCAGCTATTCCTGGGACACCACCCTTCTGTACTGATGTATCGATATACTCATTATCGAGAAGGTATTTGGTCAACCTCGATGCCAAGACTGCGAAAAATATCTTTCCTTCTACATTGAGAAGCGAAATTGGCCGAAATTGACTGATGTCCTTGGAATTCTTTTCTTTGGGTATGTATACCCCTTCCGCTATCATCCACTGTTGGCTGATATGGTAATTTTTCCATGCTAACTTTAAGTTAGTATGTAACCATTTAAGAAGAGTAGGACATTTTTTGTACAGAAGGAAAGGTATTCCGTTAGGGCCAGGTGCAGATTTATTCCTACTTTTGTCGACTATGCGTTTTATTTCTTCGCGTGTGGGTGGTTTCATATCAAACTTCACTTTAGGAACGGCTGGCCAAAATAAGTTGCTATTATGATCTAGAGGAATATGTCGTTTAGGATCAGAGTACATTCCTCTTAAATGTTCCTCTAGAATATTTTCCTCTATTTTAAGCACACCTGATCTTGGTTGATCAAATATATTCCTCGCATATTTATACGGTTCCTGGAAGAAACGCTCTTGATCTTTCCTTCGTTTCACTCGTCTCTTTCTCAAATTTTCAGCTCTGCTAAGAGCGCTGTGCTTCTCTTTAAGGTCCTGCCAGATTTTAAGCAAGCCTTCTTTCTCGTCTAAATTTGCGAAACGGATTTGTCATTTTAGATTTCTTTTTTTGTTCCTCAAATCTTGCATTAACCGTTGACGCCTGTTCTTTTTGGGTGGTGGCTTATCATTTTCCTCCTTCACGCCGTAGATTTCCTTACAAACCCTGTAGATTATTTTACTACTTTCGTTCAAACGCTCGTGATATTTCTTTCTTCCCAGCTCTTTACGTAATGTCTTGCTAATGATGTTGTCTAGCATACACCACGCTTCCGAGTTCGATGCTGGTGGAAATTTGATTCTTGGCAGTTTGGGTTGCGTTCCATCCTTTGATTCAACAGCTTGGATATCCTCAGCACTGTGGTATGCATCCTGGCATTGGTTTTCCGACGTCTTATCTGTGTTGACAGAGCGCTGCTCCTGAACCGTTTTCAGAGAAGCACAACCCATTTTTGTTAGGTGAATCTTCGCTCCCTTTTGGGACCTGAATTTCCGACCACAAACACATGGGAAGTCCGTGCACTTTTCTAAATTCATGGTTTGTTTTTCATTGCGGGGTCGTTGCCGATTATTCCGTTTGGATTCATCATCCTCCCTCCCTTTCGGTGAATCCTGAGGGCATTTCCTTTTATATTCCTTTTTAGCAATAGTTTAATGAACTCTGGGTTGCTGACCCGGTGAGATCATCTGGTCTTTCCCAGCGTCCCCTGTCTTTCCAGGTGTCTGTTAGTCTGTTCCTAACCGCCATTCAGTCTATTCCTGAAAGCCAACGGACCAGCCATGAGTTTGAAGAAGGAAATTACTGGAAAGTAATTGAAACTCACCTGAAGCGAGCTGAATGTGTAATGCTCCTCATGCCAATGACACTTCCACCGAGCTTCACTACGGCATATGACTTCACTGAATTTTGATGTGTTCCTCTCGAATTTATATTTAAACTGGGGTCATCAGGAGAGAATGTGCACCGTTTCGGGGCCTTCCTCTCAACGGTTTCATTTGCACACCGGCCCCCCTCACTGATGTGAGGCCCCATTATAACGATATACAAGTGTTGTAGATAAACTAGTTCGAATGTGTAACGGCGAAATTAAATTTACGAAAATTCCGAAAAACGGCAAACCTCGCGTTCTGAAAATGCAACGTGAACCTCATTACGCATTCACGATCAGTCATGTCATGCCGTCATGACATGACTGATTAATATCATGACATGACTTGGATTAATATCATGATGTTTGAATAAATTTCCTCATGGATCTGATTTCAAAACGATATGCTATGTTGGGCTAGGTGTAAAGTTGAAAAGATGGACAATTTTATTTTGAAACACTGTAATTTTCGAACAGTATTTTTTTATTTACATTATTCAGACTATTGTCCTCATCGTTGTACGCTCCGACCTTCTTCAGGTGTTTGGAATGTCGAACTGAACCCTTTATTTTGTTCATTGGGGTAGACTGTTCTAGTTCCACGTGCCATGTCTAATGGATGTCAGTTATCAGTTATCTCCTGTTAATTTCCCTCTCCAAGTTCTCCACCGCCTTAACCAGGTATTGAACTTACACTCTTTGGGTCCTGTCACTGGATCTAACCAACACCTTTATCCACTGTGCCATGTGTCCTCGAGGCTATACAGCATTTGACCCTCCTCTATTCCTTGTAAGTTGTCTTGTTAATTGTTTTGTAACTTATTGCTCTGTATTTTTTGTATGTATCCGTTAGAAACGGGTACCGGGGCTGAATAAATATATTAAGCACTCATTCTTCTCTGTATATCACTCACCTAGACGATACAATACTATAAGTACCACTCTTATGTATGAACGACCGTATTTACAAACTCGGCACGTTGATACACACACACAAAAAAATTCAAAATTCTTTTTAAAATACTGGGGGTCGCTGAATTGTAGTTAGCTTTTCCATTTATGATTAGTGAATATAATTTTACTTAATAATAATATTACCTAACCGATACAAATTAATACATAATTTTAAAAGATTTTTACTTTATGACATTATAATTATAAATAAAAAATAAATAAAAATAATTCTTGTAAAAATTAATTATTCATTTAATTTTATTTTCTTAGGAATATAATACGTATGATATATTTTATGTAAAAAATGCATTAAAAAGCTTTTCTAATTAAATAATATCTTAGATTTATTGTATTTTTTATTTTACTGTTCAGAGCAAATTTCCTATAAGTAGGGGTCCTGTTTAAAAAGCAATTTGATAATTTAAATTCTCCAAGCACTTCTGCTTATAACTAATACAAACGTAAATTTCTCAAAATTTCATAAACTTAAGTAAGTGGAGGGGTAGGTGTTAACAGCTGTAAAAATATTTTTTACCAAGAATTTCTAAAAAGAAGCATTTAAAAATAATTTCATTTAAATTAAAAGAAAACATTCAAAAACTTTAAAAACTTTAAAAGAAGCATTTAAGAAATTAAAAAAAAAAAAATCTAAAATTTAAAACTTAAAAAGAATTAAAAACTTTGAAAGAAGTATTTAAAAAATAATTTAATTCATTATTCAATAAATCCTGAAAGTTTCATTAAAATTATCTGACAATTATCAGATTTTCAAGAATTTTGAAAATAATGTATTTTCTCCACGAAAAAAACCCATATGCCCCGTATTATTAGGTTGGTGCAATATTAATGTCGTTTTCTCACATATGTTACTATTTGAGAAAACGACATTATGTTTGCACCAACCTAATAATTTATGTTCGCACATTGAAGCAAATAAATAAATGAATTAAAAAAAAAAAAAAAAGCAAAAAAAAAAAAAAATAAAAAACAAATTTTTAACCAAAATTTCGAACGTTCTGAAAAGGATTAAAAAAAAAATATAATTTAATAATTAAGAAATCTTTTGGTCTTTTCTCTTAATAATTACATAAATTAATTTTTAATATGCTTGGGACATTTTTATTTGTTCATGTTATGTTCCTTTTTTAGCGAATCTTTGAAGGTACCGACATATTAATACAAAGACAGCAAAGTTCCAGGTTTCTAATCGATGTGCCGCACCCATTTGTTCTGAATCATGATACTCCTGATTAAATTTATAGAAACACATATGGGAAAATACATATTTAAAAAATCATGGATAATTGATAATTTGTCTATCCATACATGTTATAGCTAAAAAAAACAAAAACAAAAAAAACAAAAAAACGAAAACAAAAAAACAAAAAAAAAAACAACAATAACAACAAAAAATTCAAGAACAGTTTGACATATATCTAAGCTATGTTGGATAAATGTTTAGACCATATCAAGCTTTAGAAAGAAAAGATTTTGAAAACTTATATTTAGATTAAAACTATTGCATAATTATACAATAGTTTTAATCTAAATATAAGTTTTCAAAGGCGATACATTAGTTACTGTTTATTGTAATATATATATATATATATATATATATATATATATATATATATATATATATATATATATATATATATATATATATATTCTAATATATGTTAGCAGTCAGTCCAACGGACTTTTTTGTTGTAAGTACATATCTGCTGATAAAAATTGACTTTGACGTTTCAAACAAGTAAGTAAACAGAAACAAAGAAGATCTCGCATTTTATTTCTCTTACTCTACACTGGCTGTCAAGAATTGAAAATCGTCCGAACTCCATACCGGCTATATTAAATTGTGAGATAGGCACTTCTACGTGGTGCAATGGTTAACAAGTTCGATTGTATATACTCATTGGGGATCATTTAATTTGTTTTTTTATTCCTTCCTCCACATACGACGATTTGTACATATGGGGACTATTTAGTTTTTTTCATAGAGACAATGGGGTATTATGGTGATTGTAGTAAGAGAGTTTAGTAAGAATGTAGTGTTTAGGTGTTAGGAATATTGTTTGTATGTTTGGGTCAGTGTTTATGTCTAGCTAAGTTTAAAATTAAGACAGATGAAGACCGTCCTTTTCTTTGCTACGCTTAGTAAACCGCTATTTTAAGTTTTGGGCAATGTTTAACGTTTGTTCTTGCAGAAAACGATGTCTCAAAAGAACGGTTATTCTCTTGACACCGCTGTTACTGTATACACTTTTGACTCCCTCGGCAATGTTTATTGTTTTAAAAACGATGATTAGAATTTTAATAAAACCCGCTCATTTGTAAATTTTCTTTATTCTTGAGCATTGATAGCAAAGATATTACACGCTTTTTATTTATTAGATTGAAGAAAAAACTTATTTTCAGAGTTATTTACAAAATGTTAAATAATAAATATTGCATTGCACTTAGTTTACATATTTTGATAATTTAGGAAATTTTTACAACTTTTTGAATAAAAAGATTTAAAAAAAATTAATTTCTTTATAGAATGGTGAATACTAAATCTTTATAAAAGCTAAATAATAAATATCGGATTATACTTTGTTCACATATTACTATAAATAAATATTGCCAAGCGAATGAAAATACACACATATATTTATTACTAGCAGTAGAGCCCGGCGTTGCCCGGGGATGTAACAGTAAGAGATAGATCAAGTATCGACCATCATAAAGACTGAAAAATAAAATTGACAAAGATTATTGTTTAAGGTTGACGGACACGCATGTCTTAATTAGTTTTTTTTTACTTTTTTTTTGCTTTTCTTTACGAATTGGTCAAACCCAAACTCAAACAAAAACATTGTTTTCAATCGTTATGAGTCTACCGATTGAATAGAATTTTATTATAAACAATTGTCTTGTAAATGAAATTTTTAAAGCATTCTGAATGTAAAAATAAAGAAAAAAGTGTGCAAGACAATAAGAAACACTACCTGCCAAAAAAAGTGAAGTTTTGTTGAAATCGGTTGAAAAATGTAGGAAATCCGATCCCATATATAAACGAACACACACACACACACACACACACACACACACACACACAGACAACCAACCTGCGTTTTATAATAAGTATAACTCGATAACTCGATATTAATAAGTATAACTCGATATGAGTTGTCCCTCCTTCATTCTTGCAATGCCTCTTAATCGTGTTTTCAAATTGATTTCATGCAAAAACAAATGTGTTTTTCCAATTTTTGGCGCTGTCAGAACCACCGCAAGGTAATTTTACGTAGTCCTGTGAAGTTTTGTTGAAATCGGTTGAAAAATATAGGAAATCCGATCCAATATATAAACGTACACACACACACACACACACACACACACACACACACACACACACACACACACACACAATCTGCGTTTTATAATAAGTAAGATTTAGCTTTATGACCATCACTTGATAAGACACCAGAAGTGTTGAAACAAAATGGCTATTTTTGTAGTGATTTTTAACATATTTATGTTATAATTTTCGAATAAATCACACACACACACACACACACACACACACATATATATATATATATAAAAGGTTCAAACACTAATATTCCATGGTTATAATTTATTACATTGGAATCGTAATCACGATCCAATTCCTCAGACCTACAAATTCAAAAAGAAATCGGAAAATATAACTCCGGGTAAAAAAAACAAAATTTTAGTGAGAGTGTATGTGTGGGGGTGGGAAACAAGTGTGAGAGGGAAAATGTGTGAAAACTCTAGAGAATGGGTGTAACAGAAGAACGAAGAACAGGAAAGTGACATTGATTAAGTTTCATTGCATTGACGATGATTAGTTAAAACATTTTTCTTTATTTGGAGAAGATAGAAACCTTTATGTGTGTTCATAATTTTAGAACTCGTTCTAAGAATGTTTAGCAGTCTTTAACTTTCACGCCATGTCAGAAGGACGGTTTTTCCGTTGACACCGCTATTATTTTAACTATCTTCACTTCCTGGCAATGTTTATTGTTTTAAAACGCGATGATAATAACACGTAAACATATGAGGAGTGAAGGGAGATAAAACAAGAATGATGTCAATGGGGAAAAAAGGGACTTAATTAAACAAAGGCTTAAGTTCAAAATTCCCTGTTGATATACACCTGAGGAAGTCGGAAGACAAAATCCCCGAAACGTTGTGATAACAACAACAAAGACTGATTTGTTATTTAATCCATAGCTGGCGGGGGAAATGTGGGAATCTTTTTATTTGCTCATGACAATTGTGAGGAGTTGAACGTAACAGACTAGAGCGGAATTTGAACTCCATGTTTTCGCGTTGGGAAAGAAAAAAAAATAGAAAAAAAAAAAAACGACTTGTTTTTAATTATCTTATTACAAACTCAATTTCTCTAAGATACCTATTTGTATTTGTTTGTGGATACGACAACAGTCCCCGGGGACTGCTATTTAAAAAAAGCAAGCAACTCTTTTCACGGCCAGTCGCATCGATTTGTCTCATTTAGTTAATGGCACGAAGTACGATTTTTAATATCGTCAGCCCAGCATTGTCAGGAGAGTTGCTATGGTTACAAATCCTTTTAATGGATTCAAACAATCATTTTCTTTTTATTATTTCATTTCGTCTCTGGATTCTGCCGTTGCTTTTAATATTGTCCTCAACAAATCTTTAGAAAAAAGTCCTATTGAAAATTTCAGATCAAAATTTGGCTAATAACTACGCCTCAGCCAATCAACTTATCGATCCATCCTTTTTATGAGTATTTAGCACCTAATGATTTGTGAAACTGAAACTCCGAGTCATGCTATCGACGTGGGATATTATGTGTATTCAGTAATATATACATAATAGCGCTGTTATATAAGATTGAATACCGTTTTTATAACCCCTGAGTAAAAATATATATATATATATATATATATATATATATATATATATATATATATATATATATATATATATATACAGACAAACGTCTCATCTACGGACTCCCCATCAATGGACTTCGGATGCAACGGACAAAATCTACAGAAAAAAAAAAAAACTTCCAAATCGTCAGCGATGTATTTCGAAAAATTGCGGGCTTAGCGGAACGGGTCATATTAGTTTTCAAAGTGACCGCTTGGCGGCGGTGGCGGGGCTTTCAATTGTAAACAAAGAGAGGTGTACAGTATATAAAGTACGATACATTAGCGCGTGCTTGAGAAAGTAAGAAATCTATTATTTTTGTTGTTTTGATTAATATATCTATATTAAGTATATATTTATTTATGCCACATATAGATGTTTATAGTATTTACATTATGATCTGAACTACTGGCAATAAAGATAACTAAAAAATAATCCCTTCCCATCGACGGACAATCGGCTTTAACGGACCAACCATCCCCCCTATCAATCCGTTGATGAGAGGTTTGTTTGTATGTACATGTGCGTATACGTATCTTTGTTTTTTACCATACCCATCTATTTCTCTCTCTCTCCCTCTCTCTCTCTCACTCTCTACCTATATATACATATACATATACATACATCCATACATACGTACATATATATATATATATATATATATATATATATATATATATATATATATATATATATATATATATATATACTCAAACACTAATATTGCATGGTTATAATTTCTTACATTGGAATCGTAATCGCGATCCAATTCATCAGACCTACAAATTCAAAAAGCTTTTTGTATTTGTAGGGCTGATGAAATGCATCGTATTTACGATTCCAATGTAATAAATTATAACCATGGAATATTAGTGTTTGAACCTTTTATATTATATTCTTACTCTGTCCTGGACATTGAGTTCTACCTGGATTCTATCCTCTTGGATATATATATATATATATATATATATATATATATATATATATATATATATATATATATATATTGGAGAAATTTTCCGACAAAGTGAAAAATGTTTTCTTGTGATGTGTTTCGAACTTCAGGACTTCATAGGTCTAAATTTATTAGTGAAATTTCCCTAAAAATACTATTTTTATCATCAGTTTCCAACCATCGCCAGAGGAAGTACAATCATAATATTGAAACATCAATACTTTTCCGTAGCGATTTAAATTGTTTTTATTGTAATCTCTTATATATATATATATATATATATATATATATATATATATATATATATATATATATATATATTGGAGAAATTTTCCGACAAAGTGAAAAATGTTTTCTTGTGATGTGTTTCGAACTTCAGGACTTCATAGGACTAAATTTGTTAGTGAAATTTCCCTAAAAATACTATTTTTATCATCAGTTACCAACCATCGCCAGAGGAAGTACAATCATAATATTGAAACATCAATACTTTTCCGTAGCGATTTAAATTGTTTTTATTGTAATCTCTTATAATATATATATATATATATATATATATATATATATATATATATATATATATATATATATATACAAGTTATGAAGAACTTGGTAATCCGTATGGGTAATCCCAAGGAGGATAAAATCCTGAGAGCTCAATGTAAATCCAGAGCTATTTAAAAGGAAAACAGACCACTTTAAGGTACCATTATAATTTATTTCACCAGAGCCCTTTTAAAGGACGCCGGATCATCAGATAGCAATTCCAAAAATGAAATGAAACGAAAAATGAAATTAAAATTGATGGGTAGTGTAAGTTTTTGTAATTTAACAGAGAGTGTAAAAGGAGTAGTTAATGGTACCTTAAAGTGGTCTGTTTTTCTTTTAAGTATATATATATATATATATATATAATATTATAATCTCTTATAATATATATATATATATATATATATATATATATATATATATATATATATATTATAATGCAAGACTCTTTGGAAACCGAATCGAGTTCTCTCAGTCACTGTGTATTTATCTAAAAATAAATACGATTAAATTCATTTTCGCCCCTACCGTGCGACAACGTCTTAATGGTAGAATCCCGACTAACGTAAATTCAGTCGGGTTTCGATCCTAGCTAGAGACAGCCAGACGTGTAGCCACACTGATGAGCTGTGATACAGTCTGCATGTGAATGACTATATATATATAATTTTTTTTATTATTTGTGGATTTTAGTTTTTTTTGTATTTTTCTTTCTGTGTATTTTGTAAGCTTTTCTTTTGGCATTGTGCAGGAAAGAATTCTCGTAATAGAGAAGTTTGCAAAGTGTTTTCCATGCATTTTTCGTCTTGGGGCAGAAACTGGCGGCTACAAATTCTAAAGGCTATTAAATAAAAATAGAATCTGTACAGGAATTCCGAGAAGCACACCAAAATCAAACCCAAAATTCTGCCGACCAATTCCATAACAGCCATCATATAAAACAACTAGTCTTACCTTGACATACTTTTCATCAACACCACCTCTAATATATTAGTTTTGGGCAAAAATAATGTCGTTTTTTGACGTATTTTTCAACGTCAAAAACCGACATTATTTTTGCACCAACCTAATATATATATATATATATATATATATATATATGAACATATTATTAAGGGTACAGAATTTTATAACAACAAGGAATAAGTAAGTTTTTGATGGCATTTTAACTAAAAACTAAAACGACCCAGATCTCGAAGATTCTGTTCAAATATGAAACAGACTGTAGCCGCTTGGTGTTTAATTCACTTTAATTTTACATTTATGCAATAATTAGAAATCGCCGTGAAAATTTCACGGTTTTCCTGTTTGAATTTTCTGATGACACTTAGTTTAATTATTGAATAGTCTCATGGCGTGTTCTATGACCGTAAAATATCCGTAAAAGTTATTCTACCGCATCGTTAGATATTTGAGATTAACAACTTTAAGGAAATATTGCAATGACAACGATAAATATTCGGGATTACTCTTTCCTCTTCCCGCACATGATTAACGTTTTTGTTCCTAATTGTCCACGTCCTGTAAGGCCGTGTGTCTTAGTGGCTTTACTGCCTTACATGGGGTGATATCGATTAAAAAAGTGAACATAACGCCCCAGACTAGAATTGTTAGCCGGCTCTCATTACAAAGTCATTCATCAAACCGTCTGCATATCCACGCTTACAACATCTTGTATTACCATGCGTTCACTCATCCAGACACGATGTTTGCTTAACTCCGGGAGAGATGTTTCTACGTGACGTAACCGTAAGCTCCACCTCCTGCACATCGAAACTTACAGTATTCCTAAGCGGTCACCCATCTAGGCACTGACCGGGCTCGATGTTGCTTACGATAAACAATGTTTCAACATGATATGACCTTAAGCCCTACCGCCAGCACCAGGTACTCGTAAGCGGTCACCCATCTAGGTACTGACCGGGTTCGATATTGCTTAATATCGATGATCATACGAGGACCTGTGTTTCAACGGGATATGACCGTAAGCCCCGCCACCTGTATATCCATGTTCGCTGTACGTGGGATTCCTGCTTTCACTCATCTAGGCTTAAATTTCTCAACCAGAGAAAGAAAACTCCATATTCCGAACCGTAGAGAAGACAGCGGGAACATATCTGACTATCCCCCACCCACTCCAAAAAGCATTGACATGCCAATTCACAGATAATAACGAAAAAACAAACAGTGGAGAGTCATTATCGCCCCTGCCTTTAAGGGATGTAGTCGTGGGTTACCAAACTTGGCTCAGCGAAATTCGCCCGTTAGATGGCGCTCTTTAAATCAATCATATCTCCCATTCTCTTTTTTTTTTCTTCCTGTTTTCAGATGGAGTCGAATGTAGATAATGAATGCTGCCGATAGGGCGCGTTCGCTTCCTTGGTTCTCTGTTAACTTTTGAACTCTCGCACACGCATACATACACACACGTGTCTATCACGCACACTTGTTTTACACACATACACACACAAACAGGCATAGTCTTATAGCTGGTTTCAATGTCTTTTCCTTTTAATTAAATTGTGTAGATGTGCAATTACTTTTGTTAATATATGCACATTATTGCTGTTTGTTTTAAATTCATTGTTTTGGTCCCATTATGTTTGCCTGCATTCACATGGTTCTACTAATCTTATTTGCGAGACAAATATTACAGGGACCCATAAAGATTTTCTATACCAGGAGTCGGAAATATTTTGCTAACTATGTGCCGAGTTAGGAATTTAAAATCATTCAATAGGCCAACAGCATAAGTATTTTTATACAAGTGAAGGTCAATATACCTATTCTTCAATATATTTTATATAGTCCTAGGAATGATTAAAAAATGTAAAAAAATATTCAAAAAATACTTTCATTTTTTTTCTCTTGATAATAGCATTTAGACAATAAAAAAATTATTTTCGTCAAGTTTAAGGGGTTTTTTTTTTATTCATGCTAAGCTCTTTTATCGATGTAGATGCCTAGAGAAATATATACAATAACATGTAAACCATGTCGGAGTTAGCTCCTCTTCAGTTCCTTAACCCTTCACCAGGGGTCTGTCTCTCTCCCCTGGCTATAAATACTGGCTGACCCTTCGCCTCGATCTCTTCTTTTCCCTCAAGCCTTGGGCCGTTACCTCGTTTGGGGGTGAGGTGGTAATTCTTCTCTCATTTCAGCTAACACCAATATGTAAACACTCACAGATACAGCGTTTCCCAAATGCTGGGAACACGCTAAGAACAATAGACGTACGTACGAACACTCACCACAACACACACACACACACACAATATTCACCACACGCACTCTGTCCGTGTGCTTGTAACCATTAATTTGTTATTAATACATATATTTGTTTACATATTTATCGGTCCTGCTTGTTTTTCTTTGTTTTCTCTGGGACTTAATTAAAGTCCGACTTTCTCGTGTAGCTGGACCGGTGAGCAGGAAATTTTAACCCACGTGTGTTCTTTACATACTCATCACCCAACGGTCCGCTACAACCATATGGATAGAAAAAACTGTTTTTAAAAGTTTTCTTTTTTAAGTTTATATTATTAATGTGAATCTAACGAGTGAGCAGTTTTGAAACAACTAAATTAAATATCTTCTTTGCGTTGTCGCAGTTATTGGTTCGGACATCGTGATGTCGTTTGTGGCTGTGTATCATTGGAAATTGCTTGGCGTGGCACGTGTGGCACGTGTGGCACGCGTGCCGTGTGTTGCCGAACCCTGTCCTATACAACGTAGACATGTTCAAATCAACAGTGTAGAACCCCGCATCATGGCAATCAAAAACGAAACCTGAAACAAAAAAAAAATCCTTGCTGTATTCCATGGGAGGTAATTCAAAAATTGTTATAATCTACTTACCTCCCTTGAAAATTCTAAAACTTTTTAAAGCCGCAATTTTGTAGCTTTATAAGCTATCTATCTATCTATCTATCTATCTATCTATCTATCTATCTATCTATCTATCTCATTCTGTGCATATCTATCTATCTATCTATCTATCTATCTATCTATCTATCTATCTATCTCATTCTGTTCATATCTATCTATCTATCTCATTCTGTGCATATCTATCTATCTATCTATCTATCTATCTATCTATCTATCTATCTATCTATCTATCTATCTCATTCTGTGCATATCTATCTATCTATCTATCTCATTCTGTTCATATCTATCTATCTATCTATCTCATTCTGTGCATATCTATCTATCTATCTATCTATCTATCTATCTATCTATCTATCTCATTCTGTTCATTATCTATCTATCTATCTATCTATCTATCTATCTATCTATCTATCTATCTAATTCTGTTCATTATCTATCTATCTATCTATCTATCTATCTATCTATCTATCTATCTATCTATCTATCTATCTAATTCTGTGCATATCTATATATCTCATTCTGTGCATATCTATCTATCTATCTATCTATCTATCTATCTATCTATCTATCTCATTCTGTTCATATCTATCTATCTATCTATCTCATTCTGTGCATATCTATCTATCTATCTATCTATCTATCTATCTATCTATCTATCTATCTCATTCTGTGCATATCTATCTATCTATCTATCTCATTCTGTTCATATCTATCTATCTATCTATCTCATTCTGTGCATATCTATCTATCTATCTATCTATCTATCTATCTATCTATCTATCTATCTCATTCTGTTCATATCTATCTATCTATCTCATTCTGTGCATATCTATCTATCTATCTATCTATCTATCTATCTATCTATCTATCTATCTATCTATCTCATTCTGTGCATATCTATCTATCTATCTATCTCATTCTGTTCATATCTATCTATCTATCTATCTCATTCTGTGCATATCTATCTATCTATCTATCTATCTATCTATCTATCTATCTAATTCTGTTCATTATCTATCTATCTATCTATCTATCTATCTATCTATCTATCTATCTATCTATCTATCTATCTATCTATCTATCTAATTCTGTTCATTATCTATCTATCTATCTATCTATCTATCTATCTATCTATCTATCTATCTATCTATCTATCTAATTCTGTGCATATCTATATATCTCATTCTGTGCATATCTATCTATCTATCTATCTATCTATCTATCTATCTATCTATCTATCTAATTCTGTGCATATCTATATATCTCATTCTGTGCATATCTATCTATCTATCTATCTATCTATCTATCTATCTATCTATCTAATTCTGTTCATTATCTATCTATCTATCTATCTATCTATCTATCTATCTAATTCTGTTCATTATCTATCTATCTATCTATCTATCTATCTATCTATCTATCTATCTATCTAATTCAGTTTATCCATATCTAATTCAATCTATTCATATCGATGTGGTGTAAATGTTAGCAAGCTTGTCTTGCTAGAACCATTACAGCAGAGTAGTTAATTCGTCGCTCACTGGGTGCCGCATATTTTCAGCCATGTGCCACATCTAAGCGCTGTACTTAAAAACCCTCATATCTATGTCAGTCTTTTCATATCTATCTTAATAGATATGTTATTAACAAATTAATAGGAGTAGAATGGATCATCTATCGCCCAGTCACTATCCCTTGCATGTTTATTGAACAGGAGTAGAGCCTTCTTCCTTTGTTTCCTGTTTAGGGTAGGGTTTACTATTTCCTTTCTTAATGATTTCTTTTAATCATTTAAACCCCGTCCAAGGCAATAAAGCCACTAAGACGCAAGAAGGTTACTGAGTGTTAGAGAATATAAGAAAAAGTACTATTAAGAAGAGTTGATGATAAAAGAACAAGAATTAAGACAGGAGATAACGATTGACAGTGCATTTAAAATTTTAAAGATCAAAATTGACTGGAAAGCAAGATGCCGTGAGAAGTGTGAAAGAAGAAACTTTTAGTATAGAATTTACGGTTACATCTAGCCATTTCAACTGTAAAATGATGAGACCTAGCTGCCAATCTAGTACTGCGTTTAAATTCATAAAAGTCTAGGAATCATAGACGAAAATGATATTTATTTTGAAAATGCACAATTGTGACACAAGGTCAAAAAGAGGGATGGGGAGAGGGTCTGGTTTTCAATGTTTTTTTTTATTTTTATCTTAAACTTAGCTAGCCGCAATTATTGACCCTAAGATACCACAGTTACGGCTTCAAGTCAACTTTAATCTTCAAAGATTTAAATGGAATGTGAAACATTTTTTGTGGTTTTCTTAATTGTCGTTCTTTTATTGTTCTCTCTATTTCAGTCTGTTCATATCTATCTATCAATCTATCTATCTATCTATCTATCTATCTATCTATCTATCTATCTATCTATCAATCTATCTATCTATCAATCTATCTATCTATCTATCTATCAATCTATCTATCTATCTCAGTCTGTTCGCATCTATCTATCTATCAATCTATCTATCTATCTATCTATCTATCTATCTATCTATCTATCTATCAATCTATCTATCTATCTATCTATCTATCTATCTATCAATCTATCTATCTATCTATCAATCTATCTATCTATCTATCTCAGTCTGTTCGCATCTATCTATCTATCTATCTATCTATCTATCTATCTATCTATCTATCTATCTCAGTCTGTTCATATCTATCTATCTATCTATCTATCTATCTATCTATCTATCTATCTATCTATCTATCTATCTATCTCAGTCTGTTCGTATCTATCTATCTATCTATCTATCTATCTATCTATCTATCTATCTATCTATCTATCTATCTATCTCAGTCTGTTCGTATCTATCTATCTATCTATCTATCTATCTATCTATCTATCTATCTATCTATCTATCTCAGTCTGTTCGCATCTATCTATCTATCTATCTATCTATCTATCTATCTATCTATCTATCTCAGTCTGTTCGCATCTATCTATCTATCTATCTATCTATCTATCTATCTATCTATCTATCTAATTCTGTTCGCATCTATCTATCTATCTATCTCAGTCTGTTCGCATCTATCTATCTATCTATCTATCTATCTATCTATCTATCTATCTATCTATCTATCTCAGTCTGTTCGCATCTATCTATCTATCTATCTATCTATCTATCTATCTAATTCTGTTCGCATCTATCTATCTATCTCAGTCTGTTCGCATCTATCTATCTATCTATCTATCTATCTATCTATCTATCTATCTATCTATCTATCTCAGTCTGTTCGCATCTATCTATCTATCTATCTATCTATCTATCTATCTATCTATCTATCTATCTGAGTCTGTTCGCATCTATCTATCTATCTATCTATCTATCTATCTATCTATCTATCTATCTATCTATCTATCTATCTATTATTACATTATTATATTGTTCGGGCTGTTGCCCTCATTTTTATTGACATATTCACGACGTTTCGCCCGCTGTACGGGGTAAATGTTTCTAGTTCCACCTGCCATGCCTCTTCTGGGTGTCTCAATTAACTCAATTCTCCATGTTTTTGTTCCCCACTACAGTAACCAGGTATTGAAATCACAGTTCCTTGGGTCAAGTCAATGGATTCAACCAACGCTGTTATCCCCTGTGCTATGTGTCCTTGAGGACGAAATAAAGGTTTCAGTTCAAAATTCTAATCACTTAAGATGGCCGGAGCGTACAACAGCCAAAGTGTCGTGAATATGGCAATAACAACAGTCCGAAAAATGTACATAGTGTAAATAATTAAAATACCTCATCTCAGAAATATAGATATAGAAGAAGGCCGAAGCGTACAACGGTCTAAACGCTGTGAATATGGCAGGGAAGATGAGGACAACAGTCCGAACAATGTAAATAGTGTAAATAATTACAATACCTCATCTCAGAAATATAGACAGACGTCATAAAATTGTTTAAAAATTAATGTGCATTTTCAAAGCAGATAATGGTAACGTCTGTGCTTCTTGAATGTCTTGGGAAAGAAAGAAATAACGAGAGAAAGAACAAATATTACTCCAACAAAACAAACAAACCCTGCATGGTTCCCTCCTACAAACGTGGGTCCCCTAAAATGGGAATTGTATTTTTTAGGAGGCACGGTGGAGTAATGGATAACGGCTCGGATTGTGGAATCAGGGAACCGAGTTCGAATTCCAGTCGAATCCATTACATTCACTTACGTGGCAATACCCTTAATTAATCCTCTTCTCCCCTCCCCCAGCTATGAGTAGCAGGACAGAGCGGGTTCTATAGCATTGGATGGCAACTGGTCTACCGGGAAATGGCGGGAAAAAAATCCATCGTCAGTCATGTATCGAAAGATACATGATCGCCTAAACGTGTATCAAACATAACTGATTGACCCTTGGGAAAGGCATGAATCCTCATCTTCTCTACCCCCAGCTATGGGTAAATAGCAGGACAGAGCGGGTTCTATAGCCTTGGATAGCAACTGGTCTACCGCAGAAAGAAATGGCACCTACAGCAGGGGAAAAATCTGCCTTGTCAGTCATGTATCGAATGATACATGATCGCTTAAGTGTGTATCACGCGTGACACATAACTGACTGACCCTTGGGAATATCTGCCTCGTCAGTCATGTATCGAAAGATACATGATCGCCTAAACGTGTATCACGCATTGCACATGACTGACTGATTTTTGATATATTTTGTGTTGGATAAACTTCTCTTACGGGTTGATTTTTGTGCATCTGTTTCGTCTCATGAAAATGAAGCTGTATTTTTCATTATCCTCATGTAGAAGCGTCCTTGGCGCCATTTTGTTTGGAGACGGAAAGGAGAGAGAGAGAGAGAGAGAGAGAGAGAGAAAGAGGGCAGGAGGTAAGGCGAGAGCGAGAAGGAGAGAAAGAGAAGGAGAAACAGGAACGAGAGAGAGAGAAGTGGGGAAGGAGAAAGAGGAGGATAGAGAGAGAAGAAGTGGGAAAGGAGAGAGAGAGGAGGATAGAGAGAGGGGAAGAGAGAAGGAGAATGAAAGGAGAGCGAGAAGCAGAGAGAGAGAGAAAGCGAGAGAGAAGGTGAGAGATAGGAGAAGAGAGAAAAGGAGATAGATAGAGAGAGAGAGAGGGAAGGAAAGAGAGAAGGGGAGAAGGAGAGAGAGAGAAGGATATATAAAGAAAGATAGAAAGAGAAAGAGAGAGAGAAGGCAATAGAGTAGGAAAGAGAGAGAAGGCGACAGATAGAAGGAGAGAGAGGAGAGAGACAAGGCTAGAGAGAGAGAGAAGGAGAAAGAGAAGGTGAGAGGGAAGGAGAGAGAGGGAAGAGAGATAGAAGGGGAGTAGGAGAGAGAAAAGCAGAGAGAAAATGACAGAGAGGTATAAAGACAGAAGGCGAGAGAGAAGGTAATTGAGAGAGAAGTAGAGAGAAAAGGAGCGAGAGAAGGAGAGAGAGGGAAGAAGAGGAGGAGAAAGAAGGATGGAGAGAGAAGGGAAGAGAGAAAGACAGATAGATTGATAGATAGACTTAGATAATGAATAGACTTAGAATAGATAGATAATGAATAGACTTATATAATGAATAGACTTAGATAATGAATAGACTTACCTAGATAGATAGATTGATAGAGAGAGAGAGAGAGAGAGAGTGAGAGAGAGATAGAGAGAGAGAGACAGAGAGACAGAGAGAGATATGGGACCAAACCTTACACGTTTCCTTCTCCTACCGGCATAAACCCTCAAAATAATTATTTGAACATGATGGTTGTATATATCTGATGCCGAATTATCAGAAAAGAATTTCCATACATTCTCTTTTTTCCCTTAATTTCTTCTGGGGAATCACGATGAATAATAATAATAATAATAATAATAATAATAATAATAATAATAATAATGATAATAATAATAATAATAATGATAATAAGAATAATAATGATAATAATAATAATATTGATCATAATCATAATAATAATAATGATAACAATAATGATAATAATAATAATAATAATAATAATAATGATAATAATAATAATAATAACAATAATAATAATAATAATAATGATAATAAGAATAATAATGATAATAATAATAATAATAATAATGATAATAATAATAATAATAATAATAATAATGATAATAATAATAATAATAATAATAATGATAATAAAAATGATCCTGGAAAATTGCAGGAGACGACGCAGAAATCTCAGTGCAGCGTGGATTGATTATCGTAAAGCCTTTGATAGTGTTTCACATTCTTGGATCCTTAAGGCTTTGGAAATGTACAAAGTCTCCCCTGTGGTATTAAACTTTCTTAAGCACAGCATGGGGATGTGGAACACAAAACTATACCTTAGGCACACCGGGGGCACTGCCATATCCAACCGTCTGAATATCCGACGTGGAATTTTTCAAGGAGACTCTCTGTCATCCCTTCTGTTTTGTTTATCCTTAACCCCTCTTACACATGAACTGAACAACAGTAGCTATGGTTACAAAATAAATAAGAAAATTTTCAATCACCTACTATACATGGATGATCTCAAACTCTTTGCCAAAGACGACAATGAGTTGAAAGGCCTCCTCAATATTGTAAAATACTTTAGTGACGACATAGGTATGGACTTCGGATTAGATAAATGTGCAAAAGTAACATTCAAGAAAGGTAGAATTACAGAAACACCCTCAATAGATTTAGATTTTGTCACAAAGATTAGGGAATTGGAGCATGAAGAAGCTTATAAGTACCTAGGAATTAGCGAAGGAGATGGCATACAACACCCCCAAATGAAAGAAAAAATAAGAAAAGAGTACTACAGGCGTGTACGTCTGATACTAAATACTGAACTAAACTCAAAAAATAGAATATCAGCTATAAACACATTGGCTGTCCCAGTGGTGCATTACAGCTTTAATGTCCTTAACTGGACCATAGCTGAAATTAAGCGAATGGACGCCAAAACGAGAAAGCTTCTCACTTGCTATCGCATGCATCATCCCAAAGCTGATGTTGATCGTCTGTATGTGCCCAGATCCGAAGGAGGCAGAGGATTAGTTCAACTAGAACTGTCCTACAAAACTACAACAATTGGCCTCCAAAAATACTTGGAAACTACAGAAGACTGGATGATGGTATGAGTCAAGGAACATGAAAGTAGTAAGCGTCTTTACTCCGGAATGAAAGAAGCCAACAAATTCAAACTGGAGCTTCAAATGGGCGTAGAGATGCAACTACAGCACAATACACCGGCTGAAACTGCAAAATACTTGAAAAAGACAGCAAAGACGAATGCAACCGACCAGATACAGAAGCGATGGCAAGATAAACCGCTTCATGGCCAATACTCTGCCCGTATCAACCAAGCTGATGTAGACAAAACCCGTACCCATCAGTGGCTACGCAGTGCAGGGTTGAAAGCGGAAACTGAAGGTTTTATCCTTGCTGCGCAGGACCAATGCTTGCTAACTAGGAATTATCAAGCACATATACTAAAATATTGTGTCAGCCCAAAATGCAGATTCTGTGATAAATATCCAGAAACGATTGATCATCTTGT
>OZ010612.1:50720552-50730552 GCA_963932145.1 Acanthosepion lycidas
ATTTTTTGTTCCCACCCACCATTAAAAAAAAAAAAATGTCATCTAAATTAAAAATTTAGAAGCAACAAAAGCCAACAAAAGGTTTTGGTTAAAAAGATTTTTGATGCAAGGAAAAAAACAATTTTTGATGTAAGGGAAATAACTCTAGAAACATTAACATGAGTTACATTTCTTGAAAGACAAACATGAAAATAACTTTTTTTTATTGTGAAGTGATAATTAATCTATTTTATTTCAAATACTTTGTTGTTGTTCTTTGTTCTTTTATTAAGCGATATATTTTATCGATGTTCTAAAGAGATTAGGAGAATTTCAAAGTGAGAAATTGTTTAGAAAGGGTCATAATATAAGTTGTCTGAAGCCTTGCCAATTTTTATTCATTTTTGACGAGTATTTGTTTCTTCATCTTATTTCTCTTGCTTTTAAAAATAGTAATAGTCTTAAGTTTTCTGAATTTCTTAGATGAAGACTTGGCAATTATTATTCATTTTTCACTAGTATTTCTTTCATCTTATTTCTCTTGCTTTTCCACCAAGTAGTAATAGTCTTAAGTTGTCTGAATTTCTTAGATGAAGCATTGGCAATTATTATTCATTTTTTACTAGTATGTCTTTCATCTTAGACAATTCAGCAACCCAAGGAAAACATCCATAGAGAACTTTTTAGCATTCCGCTACAACATTTTTTTTTATCAATCTCAATTTTTGTGCAAATCTGTGCAAAAAGCGGATCACAGAGCTTATTTAGCTTCATACATATTTTCAGAAAACCTCAACTTCTGGTTGCTCACTTAATATTTAAATTATGTTCTCAACTACGTCTGAATAACATCGACCTAGTTCTTGACCTGGCTAAAAAAAAAAAAAAAAATATATAATTCCGTCCAAAATCTGTCAATGCCTTTCGAGTCTGTCGCATGATTAAGTTGATTATAATTACCAGACACAAATTCGTACTTCCTCTCTCTTGATTTCTCTCGCTACTAAAATGTAGTTGTATAAAAGTGATCGCGTCTCGACCCTTTGCGGGCGGACGCTATGAAAACAATACACGTACGTACGAAATTTTTCGAACTTCATTATGAATATTACATTACGAATATTCAAGCTAAAAGTTTACTTAACATATTCTTTACAAATGTGTTAATAAGCCAACAGGAAGAATACCATTCAACAAGAAAAACTGCACAAGTAAATAGAATTCATATATACATAACAACAATCGTACAAAAGAGTAATTCAGTTGTGTTTGAAATGCTCAAATTTAGTTTTCCTTGGAATTTTGAATGAGGAAAATGTCTTTGTTGATAAACTGTGAAGTGTATGAAAATGAGTGTGAGTTTGAAGAATTTTAGTAAGATGTAGAGTATTTTTTTTTTTTTTAGCGTTTTACCCCAAGCAAGGCGGGAAGCCACTAGGACGCAAGGGGTTACAGAAGATTTGGAGCAAGATCAGATAGGAGTGATAAAGGAAAGGATGAGGAGAAGGATAGTGGATAGATCAAGGCAACTGGAGATGTCGATTGGCATTACATTTGATATAGTTGGAGATTATAGCTATCAAGGAAAGAAGAAGTGGGGAGAGAGTTCCACGGGCGACAAGTGTAAGATAAACAGTTTGAATATAGTGCGAAAAAACGTGTGTGGGTGTGACTCAAAATGTTACGTTAAGAGTTTCTGCTCCTGTGCTTGTAGGAGTGAATGTTTGTAGATGTTCGTACTTACGTACGTGTGTCTGTGCGTGTGTGTGATGGCGCTTCATAGCGTTTCCCCTAAGGGACAAACGCGATCTCTCCATAGAGCTACATTGCTATGGGTCTTAGAAGATAAGAAAGGGAAAAAGTGAAGGTATGTCCAAGTATTTATAATTAATGAGAAACACGTGATAGGCTCCAATTTGCTTGTCGCAATTTGTGTTTTAACTCGGGTCAGAAACCAGGTTGATTCGATTCGGACGTACTTGAAAACAGGTGATATGTATTTTTTAATATTTTTTAAACCAATCAGAAATCACGTGACACTATTTAGCGGTTGCGTGAAAATGAAAAGCGAGAAATAATTAAGGCGAGAAGAAGCTATCACGAAAGACATACTGAGCGATGTTATTTTTTTAACAAAGAAAAGTGGTAAAGATTTTATTTTCATTTGCGAAGGAAAGTATTTTTTTTTTCGCAGAAGATAGGAAATGTCGAATTAATTTATGCTACGAGGCGGCGAATAAAAGATAGCCATCTGCCCATGGCAATAATGAAAATTTCAAATTGGTTAAGTGGCCTACGAAACAGAAGCTGGGAGATAATGGTAATCAGGTCACGCACTGACCGAGAATGGCATCAGTTTGGACCACCCCCAAGGAGAGAAGGAAAGGAAGGGAAAAGAGAAAGGGAAAGAATAAACCATTAACTATCCTTCGGAGATATCATTTGGTTTTGGGAAAAACACCTGTTTTATATTAGACTTAGACATTGATAAGAATTTATTGCCTGGACGGATTGTGGCAACGGAAGTACGTAGGCATTGAGGAGACAAAGAGATTCACTTGACCAACCCCAATGATTATTTGACGAAAATCTCGTTGATAAAGTCCAGGTGACATTCGGTTAAGATAGAGATTAAGGACCACACTACGAGTCGTAGGGCTCTGATGTCGCGAAGAAAAGAAAAGAAAAAAAAAAAAAGAAGATTTGTTTTTTTTCCTTTGAGTGAAATTTTTAAACTGAGGCCAGTCTCGCCACACCCACGCTGCTGGGCGTTCATTGGCTGAATGGTGGCGTGAGCGGTAGGCGAAAGTAAACTATGAGAAAGGACGCCTCTGAGGGGATTGGTGTGAGATACCACTATGAGAAAGAAGGGAAACCTGTTGACGCCCTCTGAGGGGATTGGTGTGAGATACCAATATGAGAAAGGAGGAATTTGGGAGGACGAATCCCTTAAGAACCCCACTGGAGCAGAAAGTAATGGACTTCCAAAAATGGAAAGCAATAAATTTTCCTGTCCGAAAACAAAGAAAATCCTGATTGTGGATTTAGAATTATCGAGGAACTCAAACGCCGACAAGCCCACACCCGGTTTTGGTCGGCGTCCATATAAACAGAGTCGCAGCGAGTAGACGGCAGTTAGTTGCAGTTAGAGTTGGAGAGACTCAGACGCAGACAGAGTTGAGCTGTGAGCTCTGAGACCAGCCTCGGAGGAAGTTGACTGAAGATCCACGCATCCCAACTTCGACTTCTAACCAAGAACAATTTATTTTTGAAGAACGACTTAGACTCACACCACCAAAAAAAGTTTTACGAATATCGCCTGAAGATACAAAAAAAAAAAAAAAAAAAACAACAACAAAAAAACAAAAAAAACCCCCCAAAAAACAGTTATTGAAGAACAACTTAAGATATTAAGACTCGCCTAACAAACACAAAGTGTCACGAATCCATAGAAGCGGTTTGGGAGAAAGACGCAGTCCTGTATTCAGCAACCAGATATAAAAATATTTGTTATTCTTTTTGTTGTGTCGTGGCACAATAGTAAAAATAAGAAAATCAAGTCGAGGTTGGTTAAGGAACAAGTGTATTTAACATCACAGATACAAAGGTAGGAAACGGGTACTACTCAGCTAGGCAGTTGTAGTACTGTCGCTGCTTTACACACACCGGTTAGGTATTACTGGCACTATATATAGTGAGAACCGGTGTAATTCCCTTGTGTTAGGAGGCCGGTGTAACACTTTTTTTTAACACATTTGAACTTTTCGAGTTGTTACTTTATTTTCTTTTGCAGTATTACGTTTGCTTGGACTCGGCTTGCATTGCGGCCCGGCGACTGATTGATTTCGTCTACCTAAGATCAAATCACAACGTGAGTAGGTTAAACTAGAAGTCAAAGCAGTTACTTCGGTAACCAGATGTTGGAGGCGAGCTGGGAACGACAAAGCTGATACCGAATCTAACCAGATTCCCATCCGAATCAGCCAAGGGTTAGAATGTCACATTTGGTGCCGTGACAGCAGGATCACGTCACATTTGGTGCCGCGACCAATACCAAGTCACATTGGTTGTCACAGGATAGCACGAGGGGCAGAGACAGCCCGGGGGTGACGTCACAAATAGAAACTTACGTAATCCACTTTTTGCGCACAATTTGTTTCGAAAGAAACTATTACATAGAAAATGCATTGAAATCTTTTTCGACCAATAGTATTCATTGACTGGAAAATAATAATAATACAATACAATAAAATGGAAGCAGCCATACGTGATACACGCTTCGAGGATCATGTATCTTTCGATACT
This sequence comes from Acanthosepion lycidas, assembly GCA_963932145.1. Classification (NCBI taxonomy): domain Eukaryota; kingdom Metazoa; phylum Mollusca; class Cephalopoda; order Sepiida; family Sepiidae; genus Acanthosepion; species Acanthosepion lycidas. The sequence goes on from OZ010612.1 coordinate 50,724,837, forward strand.
TGACTGACGAGGAACTGTTGTGGAGGTTAAGTTCTTTTCCGCCTCGGCAAACGTAATTTCAAGGAAAAAAGAATGCATTTAAGTTTGGGCAAATAAATGTATCATTTATTTACATACATACAAAACTAGTAACTTTTATCTGTTGCTGTTACTAAGGCAACAAGAATAGAATGATGAAATTAGACATTGCTAAAGGCTGTTTCTCTCTCTCTCTCAGCGCGTCGGTGTTGGCATAAAGGCTGGTTTGTGTTGCATCCCTCAGTCTGCCAGTGTTGACGTCTGTGTTGAGTTTGTTTTATAATATAAAGGATATATTTTATAATATATAGAATATATGGCCATTGTTTGACTCCGAATTAAAACTTTAGTTTTTGAGAACGTGAATGGCTCTGACTGGTCAATAAATTTTGGTTAGAGCGGATGTATGCGTGGAGCCTATGCGCAGAAAACGTATTTACACAGTCTGCTTTGGGTAGTCGAGTGGTCAACATTCTGTTTGAGTAAAGAAAATGTAAGAGGCACGACAAACCCAATTGATCGGGTATAAACCGCATCAACTAATTAGTGATATATATATATGTTTAGAATGCAATAATAACAACAAAAATTGCAATATGAGCACTGGTAAAAGGCGGTTGCTGAGGCATTAGGTTTATAAGTCCCCAAAATTCATAGACAGATATCCTCAAGGACACGTGGGTCGGTGGATAAAGACGTTGGTTAGATCCAGTGACTAGACCAGCTGTGGTGAACCAAAACTTAGAGAGTTGAGTTAAAGGGAGATAACTGAGACACCCGGAAGAGGCATGTCACGTGGAACTAGAACAATCTACCCCGGTGGACGAAATAAACGGTTCGGTTCGAGATTACGAAACCTGAAGAAGGCCGCAACATACAACGGCCAAAACTTTGTGAAAATGGCAATGAAGATGAGGATAACAGTTCGAATAATGTAAATAATGCAAGTAATCATAATACCTCATCTCAGAGATATAGACAGAGAAATATGACATAAAGGCCGGAGAGTACAACGGCCGAAACGTTGTGGATATGGCAATGAAGATGAGGATAACAGTCTGAATAATGTAAATAATGCAAGTAATCATAATACCTCATCTCAGAGATATAGACAAATATGTTTAGAAGTTTTTGGGAAATGCAACTTTTCTTCCTGATTTGGTTTGACTTGTTGGTGATGTATCAGTAGATTTGGTTGTTCTTTTTACATCAGGAGAATGTGTGTGTGTGTGTGTGTGTGTGTGTGGTTGATTCTGTTTGTCTAAGAAAGCTGATTTTAGTCTGTCAATAGCGAAAGTGTCTGACATACAGTGAGCCCCCGCCTATTCGCGTTTCAGCGTTTGCGGCTTCACACATTCACGCATTTTTCTTTAGAACATATGTACTCGTTATTCGCAGAAACCCCAAATATTCACATGCTTTTCTAAAGAACATAAGTGCAAATTATTCGCTGAGAACTTCCATGATTCGCATATTTTTTTGATATAACATATTTAAAATATTCTTGTATTATTTTCCTGTTATTTAAGTGATGTTAAACATATAACAATCCATTTTTATGGTAAAAATTAGCAGAATTGTACATCTTCATTGTGAAAAAACAAACCCAAAAACGTATAATGCTTGGGCTTTGTTCTTTGTTAGGGACTGTGGCTGGAGTTTTAAAAGGGGCTTATGTAAGTCTGGGAGCATTATCACAGTTCTGTTTTTAAAAAATGTTTTAAACTTTAAAAGTATGTAGTCTCTAATACTATTTTTAAAAAATGCTTTAAAAGTGGTTTGGAATGTTTCGAAAGTGTTTAGGATGAATGTTTAAGGCATATGGAGTTTTAACAATCAAAAAAGGGTACTTATAAGCACTTTTAGGCGGGTTACAAGTATTTGCAGATGTTAACTATACGCAGCAGGTTCCTAACCCCCGCGGATACGGGGGACTCACTCTATTCCCTTTTTTTATTGTGAAATATTTGTCCGAATTGTACAAGACTTTGTATGGACTGTGATAATTTGATGAAAGTATCTTTTTAACGGCGTCTTCTCGCACGAAAACGTACTCACAGCTATATAGATTTGTTGGTGGGGATATGTGTTCGAGCAGGTGTGAATTATAATTGAGACATCTTATTTTTTAATTCTTGTATGAACTACGGTGTCGAATTAGAGTGTATGTCATATATATATATATATATATATATATATATATATATATATATATATATATATATATATATACAGATATATATATATATATATATATATATATATATATATATATATATATATATATATATAATAAAAAGCTTTCATACGTCTCACTTTCAAACTTGTTTCCCCTCCCACACTTACACACTCACTAAAATTTTGTTTTTTTATACCCGAAGTTATATTTTCCTATTACTTTTTGAATTTGTAGGGCTGATGAATTGGATCGTGATTACGATTCCAATGTAATAAATTATAACCATGGAATATTAGTGTTTTTATTATATTCTCACTCTGTCCTGGACATTGAGTTCTACCTGGATTCTATCCTCTTGGAAATTTCTCTCTCTCTCTCTCTCTCTCTATATATATATATATATATATATATATATATATATATATATATATAGTGACCACTAATATTATCAATATATATATATATATATATATATATATATATATAGTGACCACTAATATTATCAATATATATATATATATATATATATATATATATATATATATATATCTTATGACAAACCAGGTAATCCGTATGGGTAAACCCAAGGAGCATAAAATCCAGAGAGCTCAATGTAAATCCAGAGCAAATAATTTAAATAAAAACAGACCACTTTAAGGTTCCATGTAATAAATTATTTCACCACAGCCGTTTTAAAAGGACTGCGGATCATCAGACTTTACTTCCAAATAAAATATATATATATATATATATATATATATATATATATATATAGCTGGCCACTCGTATTCGTGGATACCTGTCTACTAGGGCGGCTAGCCAATCCCTATTGCAGACGCTTTCTCAGACACATTTGTGTTTGTTCAACACCCACAGAACCCAACTGTGGTTTATACTGCAACTATGCTGAGCAGACCTTAGTTACAGTTTCTGGGAAAGAGCGTCTTATCTAGCGTGATCAACAATCAGAACAAGGCTAGCACGCTCAAAACCTCGGTCACGATGACTTGTGACTTCGTGCTAGCACAGCTATTGACGGCTCTCAAGTGTTCCGTCTACCCAATTTCATCCACAAGTTACATATATATATATATATATATATATATATATATATATATATATATATATATATGTAAACATATATTTTAAAATATAACAGACAATGAACGACTGATCCTGAGCCGTTCTAATGTTCGTATATTTGCTTTAATTTCGGGTGAAAATAAAGACATAAATTGGCCATTATTTGGATATGCATTTGATAAGCTGGTCCTGGATCTAAGCTTTCGACTCACATGAGCCATCTTGAGAGCGGACATTTTAACAAATGTATTCACCATCGAAGATAATATTTTGTTGTGTTGATAGACGAGTGCTATGCGACGATAACGGTCGCAGAATAGCAGACGCACTTCGTAAGTTCAAGATGCAGGCCTATGACGTCATACAACGTGAGAGAGCGAAATATTAACAAAAGAACCATATGTTTAAATGCATTGTAACATGCTGTGACTGGTTTGAAATGTTATTTTTAGTGTATGAGTTAATTTGTTTTAATGTAGATAGCTTCCAATATCTCAAGTTTCTTTTTACTGTGTGTATGTATGAGCAATATTGTGTTATCAACTTATATATATATATATATATATATATATATATATATATAATGTCATCCACAAACAGACTGTTTCGCTGTATCACAGCTCATCAGTGCGGCTATATATATATATATATATATATCAGTGCGGCTATATATATATATATATATATATATATATATATATATATATATATATATATGTGTGTGTGTGTGTGCGTGTGTGTGTGTGTATGTGTGTGTGTGTGTGCGTGTGTGTATGTGTGTGTGTGTGTGTGTGTGTGTGTATTTATGCAACAATGCCTATAAAAAGAACAGTTTTCACGCTTTTATGCGCGCATGACCAGGACATTCCAATACAAAGGAAAATATTCCATACTGAATCCCTTTCTTGCGTTCTAATCAACACTAAAGCATAACTGTCAGCTGTTGCATTTAAACGTAAAAAGAAAAAAAAATCAGCAATGGATAGCTACACACATTTTTTGCCTTACCAATTGCACACCTAATGACCTCAGAAAGTACTTGGGAAATAAAAGTTTTCTCCCTGTTACAGTGCATTTCTTGCCTCATTTCTACAGAGAAAAATATCCGTGAATATGAACGGATTATGCTAAAAATAAGCAGACATAATGTTTGTAATTTATTTAATCATATATATATATATATATATATATATATATATATATATATATATATATTATAGTTAAATTCCCAGATCAATTCTGTAGACAAGACAGATTGGTATAAAATGAGAACTGGAAAAAATTTTTTGATTTTGCCGACGTGTTTCGTGTTCCGACTTTTTTCAAGGCAAAAATAAAATCGAAATGTTTTTGTTGTTATAGTTACATTAAAAAATCCAAATTTAAAAAGATAGACGCTTCTGTCTAAGCTTTTTTTTCTGGTTAATATAAATTACCTTTATAGTAAGGGATTTTTTCCCCCATGTCGACAATATAGTTAAATTCGCAGAACAATTCTGAGGACAAGACAGATTGGTATTTCGATTTAATTTTTGCCTTGAAAGACGAAACGCGTCGGTAAAATCTAAGATTTTTTTCCAATTTCATTTTATACCAATAATAATAATAATAATAATAATATGAATAAAATAATATGTCATAGTTTTTAGATGTGTATATGAAATAAGTTTTAGCGTAAATGTCTCTAAAAACGAAAATACTTTTGCAATATAGAATAATATTTAATTAATAATAATTTTATTAATAATAATAATAATATCATGTAGTCATATTCTTCAGATGTGGACATAAAATAAAGAATGGAGTAAAGGATTGTAAAAACGAAAATATTTTTGATAAATCCTAATATATAATAATAATAATAATAATAATAATACCCATCAGTGGCTACGTAGTACAGGGTTGAAAGCTGAAACTGAAGGTTTTATCCTTGCTGCGCAGGACCAATGCTTGCTAACTAGGAATTTTCAAGCACATATACTAAAATATTGTGTCAGCCCAAAATGCAAATTCTGTGATAAATATTGATCATCTTGTATCAGGTTGCACGATATTGGCACCCACTGAATATAAAACCCGGCATGACAGAGTGGGCCAATATCTGCACTGGAAAATCTGCAACTTCTACGGGAAGGAAACTGAAAGAAACTGGTACCAACACCACCCAGACCCAGTTACGGAGATAGGACCTGTTACAATTCTATGGGACTACACAATTCACACTAACAGAACAATCAAGGCCAACCGACCAGATATTGTTATTAAAGACCACAAACAAAAACGGTGCCTCCTTATTGATATCGCAGTCCCTGCAGACTGCAATGTATTTTGAAGATATTCAAAAAGCTGTCAAAATACAAGGACCTTGAAATAGAAATCTCGAAAATGTGGCATATGGGAACATCAACAATCCCTGTTGTAGTTGGAGCCCTAGGA
>OZ010612.1:50743717-50746217 GCA_963932145.1 Acanthosepion lycidas
GTTCGTATCTATCTATCTATCTATCTATCTATCTATGTATTTCTTCATTTCTTTTCTTTTCTGTTTATTTCTTTTATTCTTTATCTTTTTTCATTTCATTAAATTGTCTTTTCTTTTTCTGTGCTCAGTCATTCATTCTTATCTTTCGTTTTATTTCATTAAACCTTTTTTTGTTAATTTAATTCATTATTCTTTTCCATTTCTCTCTTTTCTGTTTACTTTCTTTTTCTTTTATTTCATTCTTTTCTTTATTCCTTATTCTCTCTTCATTTTATTCATTCTTCCGTTTGTGTTTATTTCATTCATACCTTCTTTATTTTATTCTGTTTCTTTCGTTTTCTTTCGTTTTTTATTAGTTTATTTACTAAATTCATTCCTTTCTTCTTTATATTTCATTCATTCTCTCTTTCTTTTTCTCTTTAATATGTTTTTTCTCATTTGTCTCCCGTGTTTATTTCCTTCATTTTTTTCATTCCCTTCTGCTTCTTCCTTGTTTTTTTTCTTCTTATCTTTTTATTGCCTTTATTCAGTGATACTTTCTTTCTTTTAAACTTGTTTAATCTAGCGAAAATCACACGTCGATTAACCCGTGAAATTCGTTTCTTTATATTTCCATAATTCGATCTGTACAAAAAAGCTAATCAAAATCCACGAAACAAAACGCAGACAAAATATAAAATAAATTGAAATTAAGTATTTAAAAAGTGAATCGGCAAAAAACGAGCGAGACGAGTTCTTTGTGAACGGAAGTAGTTGAGCGCCATGACACTTTTGAAAAAAAAATGATGTCACCTTTGGCAAATGCAAAAGAGACGTGTTGAAAAATATTCATAGCACAACTAAGAAATATTTTAGAATCATTTTCTTTTTTATTTAATAAAAGGTAACGAAATATTACAGAAGGGGTAAAAAGAAGAAATGAGATAAGATAAGTGAAAGTGAGAAAGACACACACACACACACACATATATATATATATATATATATATATATATATATATATATATATATATTTCGCTTATCTTATCTCATTTCTTCTCATATATATATATATATATATATATATATAGAGAGAGAGAGAGAGAGACAGACAGACAGACAGACAGACAGACAGACAGAAAGAAACCGAGAGATAGGACAAATCTTTGAGAATATGTGGAAGAAGAAGAAGAAGAAGAAGAAGAAGAAGAAGAAGAAGAAGAAGAAGAAGAGTGTGTTGAGAAACTCATTGAGGAGCAGAAAAAGAAGAAAGGGAGTGATAAGTAAATCGTTGAGAAGACGAAGAAAAGGGAGAGGAAGAAAATCATTGAAAAGAGGAAAAGCAGAAAAATAAAAGAAACGGAGTGATGAAGAAATCCTTGAGAAGAAGAAGAAGAAGATGAAGAAGAAGAAGATGAAGAAGAAGATTACGAAGAAGAAAGGAAGTGATGAGAAAATCCTTGAGAAGGAGAAGAAGAAGAAGATGGATAAGATGATGAAGAAGAAGAAGATGAAGAAGATGAAGAAGAAGAAGAGGAAGAAGAAAGGATGTGCTGAGAAAATCCTTGAGAAGAAGAAGAAGATGAAGAAGAAGATGAAGAAGAAGAAGTTGAAGAAGAAGAAGAAGATGAAGAAGAAGAAGCATGGATAAAGAAAGATGGGATATTTGACACTACAATGGGAAGCTTTGACGGTGCAGAACATGCGAAATCATAGGTATTTGCTTTCTACACGAACTGAGAAAAATAATAGATAGAAATGACACAGGACTCTACAGGGACGACGGTCTCATAATCTTAAGAAACTGTAACAAACAAAACACAGACAAAACTAGAAAAGCAATAATAAAGATTTTTAAAAATAACGGATTCGACATAGATATAAAAACTAACCTAAACGAAGTAGATTTTCTAGATGTTACCGTCAACCTGAGAAAAAGCATATATAAACCATATAGAAAACCTAATGATAAACCACTCTACATACACACATCTTCCAACCAACCGCCTTCTATAATCAAACAGATACCAAAATCGATTAACGGCAGGCTTTCCGACAATTCCTCCAATGAATCCATATTTAACAAAGCTAAGAAAGACTATGAAACAGCTCTAAAAGATAGCGGATTCCCAGCAACACTCACATACTCACCACAGAACACAAAAAAGGCCAACAGGAGAAGAAATATCATATGGTTCAACCCGCCGTACAGCAAAAACGTAAAAACAAACGTAGGAAAAATATTCTTCAAACTCTTACCCAAACACTTCCCGGAAACAAGCACCCTACACAAAATATTCAACAAAAACACAGTAAAAATCATCTACAGCTTCACCGAGAACATAGCACAAATAATAAAAAAGCACAACAGGAAAATTACCAACAAACCACACGAACAAATTAAACCCACGTGCAACTGCAGAATAAAGAACGAATGTCCCTTACACGGAAATTGTTTAAAAAACAACATAATATACCAAGCCACGACAAAATCACCAGATAATGAAGAAAAAGTATACAT
>OZ010612.1:50751217-50826217 GCA_963932145.1 Acanthosepion lycidas
AAACGACATTATTACGTCATTATTTTTGTACCAACCTATAATAGAATTGACGGGTAACGAGTCTCGTTCAAACTTACAGGCCACCGAGCAAAGAATGTGCAATTCCTCTTTCTTGATCACGTGACAACAAGATGATGTGACCGGATATAGTCCAGACAGTTAAACGACCTTGAACTCTCTTAAATACAGCAGAAGAAGGAAAAGGGGCAGTGACCTCTTTTCCCCTACACATATTTGGAGATCATGGGTCACGTGCCGAAACCAAGGCGCGAAAAAAAAAAAAAAGGACCATCAGAAACTTAGTCCTGTTTCAGAATCCAAACTGAGCGGACGGTCAGCTATAGTGCTTTTCCAAACGTGGCACAAGGCCGAAAGTAGGGGGCACCCAGTCCAGTGAGGATCGAACTCACTACTCAGTCGTAATTGTTCTAGCGAGACAAGCACGCTAAACTTTACACCAACTCAAGGTACGAAATACACTAATTTTCCAAGCGTTCCAAGCACAAGGCTGAAAGTAAAGGGCGCCCAGTGAGGATCGAACTCACTACTCAGTCGTAATTGTTCTAGTGAGACAAGCTCGCTAACCATTACACCACCTCGAGGTGCCAAATGTACTGATTTTCCAAGCGTAGCTTAGATGTCGCACAAGGCCGAAAGTAAAGGGCGTCCAGTGAGAATCGAACTCACTACTCAGTCGTAATTTTTCGAGCGAGCCAAGCTTGTTAACCATTACATCACGTCGAGGTGCCCACGGACGGTCAGCTATAAATTCGATAATCAGTTATCTAGACGTGCAAGTTTGGCACAAGATCGCTTCTGAGCTACTGTTTACTTTTCTGATAAGTCCCCCCCCCCAATATTCTGTACCAGAACATTTATTTTTTTTGTCTTATTGTTTTTGGTTTACTCCGTCTCCCTATTTACATATTTTAAAATAATAAACTATTTGCTTGTTAACTCTTTATTTGGCCTTTAGTCATTTGTTGCCCTTCGTGTTTCTTCCTCAATTAATTCCTTTCAGCTCGGAAGTGTCTGATCATTTGGGAAAGAGACCATTGGGAAAAGAAATTTGTATTTTTATATTTATAAGTTACGGTACCTCCCCTCCTGCTACCATAACAACAGAAAAAAAGGTGTTACCCTAACAATATAAAGAAATGTGCCAGCACCGGTATAAAAGGATCAACACTTTAAGTGTGTATCCCCCAAAATCAACGTTTTTATGAAATTATGAACTTGTTCTTATGCCTACACTTGTTCGTTTCTTTGATTCAAAAACTGCTCAACGCTTCTGTATTTGATTATTGCAATTTTCTCTTGTATGCACAGACTGTTTGGCATTATTATTATTACTATTATGTTCATTAAGGTTATCTTATATATATATATATATATATATATATATATATATATATATATATATATATATATATATATATATATATATATATATGTGTGTGTGTGTGTGTGTGTGTGTGTGTTAAGTTGACTGAGAATCTGATGGCATGGGAAATATATGAAAATCATTATCTCAGTCACTTCGTATCTATCTATCTATCTATCTATCTATCTGCCACGCTCTGTTTTTATCTCTCTCTCTCTCTCTCTCTATCTATCTATCTATCTATCTATCTGTCGTGCCCTGTTTTTATCTCTCTCTCTCTCTCTCTATCTATCTATCTATCTATCTCTCATGCCCTGTTTTTATCTCTCTCTCTTTATCTATCTATATATCTATCTATCTGTCACGCTCAGTTTTTATCTATCTATCTATCTATCTATCTATCTATCTATCACGCTCAGTTTTTATCTATCTATCTATCTATCTATCTATCTATCTATCTATCTATCTGTCATGCTCTGTTTCTATCTATCTATCTATCTATCTATCTATCTATCACGCTCAGTTTTTATCTATCTATCTATCTATCTATCTATCTATCTATCTGTCATGCTCTATTTATATCTATCTATCTATCTATCTATCTATCTATCTATCTATCTGTCATGCTCTGTTTCTATCTATCTATCTATCTATCTATCTATCTATCTATCTATCTGTCATGCTCTGTTTCTATCTATCTATCTATCTATCTATCTATCTATCTATCTCAAAACCTCATAACTATATATTAACGGAATTCATAAACTTCCTATCCTGGCAACTCCGTGGCGCCATCTCTTCCTTTGATTCTGTCAATGTTTTGCCAACCTTGGAACCAAATAAATTCCGTTTCCCGCTGATTGTAAACATCACGAATTCTGACTCCATTATTTTCTTCCTGTTCTTGGTGGCGTTTTAATCGGGGGTCGCACTTACTAAGTTATTGTACGGCGAACGGCAGTTAAAATAAAACGCCGTAAATATAAGCTTTAATAACTTTTCATCTTCCTCTGATGGAATTTAGTCTTTCGCTTTGATTAAACGAAAAATAAATTGCACTTAAATAGATTTAAAATGCACACCCTCTTATGAAGATGAAGAAAAATGAATGAAGAATCTTGCCTTTCAAATCTTCGATCTTATGTCTACAAAAGAATCTTGCTTGAGTATCAGCCTTCCAAGTTCGACTCTTATTGGCGGTTTGAATAATCAGGCAACGAATATGCTGCCAATGTCTGACTGTCTATTTATTTGCCTATCTGACTGTCATATCTATCTATGCGTGACTTATCTAATTTCATCAATTATTTAAAGGTCTTAATAGATATCTATCTATCTATCTATCTATCTATCTATCTATCTATCTATCTCAGTCTGTTTTCATCTAAGTCTGTTCGTATATATCTATCTATCTATCTATCTATCTATCTATCTATCTATCTATCTATCTATCTATCTATCTATCTCAGTCTGTTCGTATCTATCTATCTATCTATCTATCTATCTATCTATCTCAGTCTGTTCGTATCTATCTATCTATCTATCTATCTATCTATCTATCTATCTCAGTCTGTTCGTATCTATCTATCTATCTATCTATCTATCTATCTATCTCAGTCTGTTCGTATCTATCTATCTATCTATCTATCTATCTATCTATCTATCTATCTATCTATCTATCTATCTATCTATCACAGCACTTATTCCCAACTCGGCATCGGCGAATCCAAAATACACGCCCTCATTTATACTAATACACGGTGATCGGCCAGCTATATAGGTTCCCTATATAGTGCAGAACCTCCCCATTGAATGTGACTATCTCAATCTCAATAAACAGACAGCAACGTCATGGAACGATTCAAAAACTTCGACGTTACTCTCTTACAGAATATGAAAATTACTAGAACCCACCCACCATTTCTAGAAGTATTTCCATGGTAGTTGTTTTATCGACGTCTCTTCCTTCGTAACTCGACTGGCTGAATAGTGCAATACATCCCCATTGAATGTGTCCTACTAGATTGGCTTCTAGGTTTCATTCTTGAATCATCTGAATGTAACCGGAAGTTCTATTCTAATAGTTTTTTTCCCGCACTTCCCACATGTGGAAATCTCTTCCGGTTTCTAGTTTCCTTGCCACCTGTCATCTTTAGAACTTTAAATTCCACGACAATCGCCATGTTTTTCATTTCTAGAACGTTGACAATTTTTGTGTCTTTCCTCCTCACTAAAGACTTCTCGTTCTCTTCCAAACTCAGTAAATCTTAGGGTTCGAGAGGTATTGTTGTCTTTCTTTGAGAAGTCTGGTTTGGTTTATTTTGTTTTACGGCATATCAACACCTCAATGGGTCATTTAATGCCGACAACTTTTTTAGGATAGATTCGTATGAATAGAATATGTATTCTTTGGTTTAGATTGGTTTGGTTTATTTTGTTTAACGGCATATCAACACCTCAGTGGGTTATTTAATGACGACAACATTTTTAGGATAGATTCGTATGAATAGAATATGTATTCTTTGGTTTGGTTTATTTTGTTTTACGGCATATCAACACCTCAATGGGTCATTTAAGGCCGACAACTTTTTTAGGATAGATTCGTATGAATAGAATATGTATTCTTTGGTTTAGATTGGTTTGGTTTATTTTGTTTTACGGCATATCAACCTCAATGGGATATTTAATGACGGCAACATTTTTAGGATAGATTCGTATGAAAAGAATATGTATTCTTTTGTTTAGATTGGTTTGGTTTATTTTGTTTTACGGCATATCAACCTTCATGGGCCACTCAATGTTGACAAAAATATTTATTGCTAGTAATATTTCGTTTTGTCAAAAATCTGTTTCTGGTAATATCTTTCCCTCAAAATTGTATTGCTGGTAATATTTTTTTTCAAAAAGTATTGGTATCAATAGTTAACTATTTGCCCATAGCTGGGACCCTAATAGGTGCTACTGCCTCGGGTCAGGGTGGGCCTGGGAACACAAGCAATGAAGAGGTGGTTCCACGCTCCTCAAAACCTCATGAACTGAGGCCTTGTTGCTGGACGTAGTTTAACGTCTTACCCAGGACGCGGATGTATTTTATCATCTTACCCAGGACGGCTTTTCGAGAAGAAATATTGAAGAAGAATTTGGAGAAAATATAGAAGAAGGAACATGTCGGGAGGAGAATTATTTGAAAAGATGATGAAAGAGAAAGAATTGAAAAAAATGAAGAAAGAAAATGGCAGAATAAAAATTGGAAATGATGACGAATAAGACACATTTATGGGAAAAGAAGATGAAAAAGAAAGATTGAGAGAAGAACTGGAAAAGGAGAAGACGAAAAATTGAATAAGAAATTCAAGAAGAAAAACTGAAGAAAACATTGGAGAAGATATAGAAGAAGAAACATTTGGGAAGAAACATTATTAGAAAAGAAAAGACAAAAAAATCAAAGAAGAAAAATTGGAAAAGAGGCAGAAGAAAAATTGAAAAAGAAATGAAAGAAGAAATCGTAGCAGAAACTGAAGAAGGAACATTAAAGAAGAAAAAGAAATTGAAAAAGAAAAATTGAAGAAAATATCGAAAAAGAAACATTTAGAAAGAAGCTTTATCGTAAAAGAAGATAAAAAGGAAATAAATGGAAAAGAAAAATTAGAAAAGAAGGAAAAAAAAAGAAGAAAAAGAATTTTTGAAGAAGAAAAAAGTGTGAAAAAGTGTGAGAAAGAAAATTCAAGATAAGAACGAATGAATGAGAAGAATAAGAAAAACACTAAAAGGAATCCCACTAAATCCTCAAGGGCTGCGCGATGAAAAACGATGGCCGAATTGACATAAAACAGTCTCTTGAAACCTTAGCATCTTTGCTAATTGCATAGAAAGAAACACTTGGTCAACCAAAGGAAAAAAACAACAAAAAAAAAAAAACATTTACAGAAACAACAGCAAAAACAAAACAAACAAACAAAAATAAATTAAAAAAATACCCCCCCCCCCCCCCAAAAAAAAACAACAAAAAAACAAAAGAAACTTCTATTCAAGTAAAGAGAATCTTTACTTAATGAATTAATTAGTCCTTTCCAGAAATATTGTTGATTGATGAAACTTAACAAAACGCAATCATTTGTTTTTTGTTTGACGTCCAGGCAATAAAACAAAAAGAATCAACAAACATAGAAGCGGAATCTATAATATTTGCGTTCAGTGAGATATTGATTATCGATCGATAATCAATAGGGGACTAAGAGCATATCGCTTCCGTTATGTGTTCCTCTGAGAAAGTTGGTCAATTGTGGTTATCCAAGACTTCCTGTCTTTTGCGGCGCCAAACAATGTTTCACTCTTTTACCAACCCTCAATGTCCCGGATCTAACGCACATTGAGCCCTTCAACTTCTTTTTGTATCTTTATTTCCAGTACGTGGGCGATCATGGCTCTCCACAGCTTCCAGTTTTTGCACCTTTATGCAATGGTTGACTCTTTACCATCCTTCTTTATTACCGCTCAGCCGTCCATTGACCCTTCAACTTCTTTCATTTGTCTTTTCCTTCTCGTACGTTGGCGATCATGGCTCTCCACAACTTCCAGACTTTGCACTTTTATGCAATGGTTGCATCTTTACCATCCTTCTTTATTACCGCTCTGGCATCCATTTTCCCTTCAACTTCTTTTATATGTCTTTTCCTTCTCGTACGTAGGCGATCATGGCTCTCCACAACTTCCAGTTTTTGCACCTTTATGTTATGGTTGACTCTTTACCATCCTTCTTTATTACTGCTCTGGAATCCATTTTCCATTCAACTTCTTTTATATGTCTTTTCCTTCTCATACGTAGGCGATCATGGCTCTCCACAACTTCCAGTTTTTGCACCTTTATGTAATGGTTGACTCTTTACCATCCTTCTTTATTACCGCTCTGGCATCCATTGTCCCTTCAACTTCTTATATATGTCTTTTCCTTCTCGTACGTTGGCGATCATGGCTCTCCACAGCTTCCAGTTTTTGCACCTTTATGCAATGGTTGACTCTTTACCATCCTTCTTTATTACCGCTCAGCCGTCCATTGACCCTTCAACTTCTTTCATTTGTCTTTTCCTTCTCGTACGTTGGCGATCATGGCTCTCCACAACTTCCAGACTTTGCACTTTTATGCAATGGTTGCATCTTTACCATCCTTCTTTATTACCGCTCTGCCATCCATTGTCCCTTCAACTTCTTTTATATGTCTTTTCCTTCTCGTACGTAGGCGATCATGGCTCTCCACAACTTCCAGTTTTTGCACCTTTATGTTATGGTTGACTCTTTACCATCCTTCTTTATTACTGCTCTGGAATCCATTTTCCATTCAACTTCTTTTATATGTCTTTTCCTTCTCATACGTAGGCGATCATGGCTCTCCACAACTTCCAGTTTTTGCACCTTTATGTAATGGTTGACTCTTTACCATCCTTCTTTATTACCGCTCAGCCGTCCATTGACCCTTCAACTTCTTTCATTTGTCTTTTCCTTCTCGTACGTTGGCGATCATGGCTCTCCACAACTTCCAGACTTTGCACCTTTATGCAATGGTTTACTCTTTACCATCCTTATTTATTACCGCTCTGCTATCCATTTTCCCTTCATCTTCTTTTATATGTCTTTTCCTTCTCGTATGTAGGCGATCATGGCTCTCCCCAACTTCCAGTTTTTTGTAACCGTAATGTCACAGTTTGTCTTGGACCTCTCATCCATTCATTCCTTCATCTTTTATATACCTTTTTTATCGCAGTATGTGAACGATCACGTCTCTCCACATCTTCCCGTCCATTGTAGCCCTAACAACATTTGACATGTTACCATAAATCAATGTTCTAGCTCTCCTGCGCATTCATTCCTTCACCTTGTTTTATATGTCTTTCCCTCCCAGTACGTGAGCGATCATGGCTCTCCACATCTTCCAGTCTTTTGTAACATTAAGTGATGTTTAAGTCTTTACCATCCTTCTTTGCCTCCGGCTCCGTCATTCATATATTCCTTCAACTTATTTTATGTCTTTCCTTCCCAGTACGTGAGCGATCATGGCTCTCCACATCTTCCAGTCTTTTGTAACATTAAGTGATGTTTAAGTTTTTACCATCCTTCTTTGCCTCCGGCTCCGTCATTCATATATTCCTTCAACTTATTTTATGTCTTTCCTTCCCAGTACGTGAGCGATCATGGCTCTCCACATCTTCCCTACATTATAGCCTTTAGCAATGCTTGACTTTTTACTATGTCTCTTTTTCACCGCACTGCCATCCATTCATTCCTTCATCTTTTATATACTTTTGCATTCCAGTATGTGGGCAACCATGGCTCTCCACATCTTCCAGTCTTTTGCACCTTTAAGCAATGTTTAACTCTTTACCACCTTCTTTATTCCTGCTTTGCCATACATTTTTTTCCTTCAACTTCTTTTGTCTTTTCCTTCTCGTACGTAGGTGATCATGGCTCTCCACAATTTCCAGTTTTTGTAACCGTAAGCAATGTTTCACTTTTTACCATCACTCTTCATCCCAGATCTGCTATTTATTCCTCCCGTCATCATTTATATACCTTTTCTTCCCAGTACATAGACAATCATGGCTCTCCACAACCTCCCGTCTATTGTAGCCTTTAGCAACGTTTGAGGTTTTACCATTCTTCTTTGTCCCCGCTCAGCCATACATTCATTCTTTCCTACATCTTTTATATAGCTTTGCGTTCCAGTAGGTGGGTGATCATGGCTCTCCACAACTTCCTGTCTTTTTTAACCTTAAGCAATGTTTGGCTTCTTACCAGTTGTCTTTGTCCCCCCTCTGTCATCCATTAATTTCTTAATTACATACTTAATCTTTACAGTACGAGGTCGATCATGGCTCTCCACAACTTTCTATTGTAGCCCTTAGCAACATTTGACTCTTTATAATTCCTCTTTGTCCCGGCGTATCATTCATTCCTTCCTTCAACTTATTTTATATGTATTTTTCTTTCAGTACATAGGCGTTCATAGCTCTCCACAACTTCCTGTTTCTTGCAACCGTAGTAACGTTTAACGCTTTAACAACTCTTTTGGTCGCTGTTCTGTCATCAATTCATTTATTAATCCTTTATGTGGCTTTTTCCCTTCAGGACGTCGACGATCACAGCCCTTCACGGCTTCCTGTCTCTTTTAGCTTTTGAGTAAAGCATTCCAGTTTTTCACCTCTCTGCCATTCATTAACGCAAATATGTTTGGTTACTCACTATTTTTTTCTGACTCCGTAGCTTCAATATGTCCTGTGGGTGCTAAATTCTCCAAGCCTTCTTTCCTCAGAACTACAGGATGTTGCAGCAAAATCCGACACTTCAGAAAAAGAAAACGAAATTGGCAATAAAAACAAAAATTGTATATTTTTATATATAATAGTTTATTGAGCAACAATTAGAATTACATACTACATTATTTTTCAATGTAACCGCCGGCGGCGGTGACGGCCATCTCAAGGCGGGCGCGAAATGAGTCACACGCTTTGGCGACCATGTACTTGTCCACAGAGACGAACGCCTCCACGATGGCAGTCTTCAGAGTGTCGACCGTGTTGTGGGCCTGCTTGTTGGTCTTGGCCTCGATCACGCCCCAAAAGAAATAGTCAAAGTGGTTGCAGTCAGCTAAGTAGGGCGGCCACAAGTCCGGCGACCAAGGGTGAGTAACATTGTTGAGCAGCTACGCCTGGGTCGTCTTGGCCTTGTGTACAGGAGCGGAGTCCTGATGGAAGACGTCCGGTGGCGAACTTGTCCATCTAGGGTTTCACCGCTCTCCCCAGCACCTCCTAGTAGATCTCAGCGGTGATTCTCAGGCCTTTTTGAAAGAAGAACGGAGGCATGACGCCCCCCCTCGCTGGAGATGACGCCAATGATCATGACGGAGGAGGGAAACTTCTTGAACGTTCGGCAGATCGACCACTTGTGACAGCGCATGTCAGCGGCGATCTTGGCGTAGCTCTGGCTTTCATCATTGTCGAGAGTTCCACAAGTGATAAATATGAAAGAGGAAACTGTTAGCATAGAACTTACGGTTACATCTAGCCATTTCAAAGTGATGAGACCTTGCCGCCCATCTAGTAGTGCGCTTAAATTCGCAAAGTTTAGGTACCACAGAGGAAAGTTCATCAGAACAATTACCATGAAAATATTTATAGAAGAGGCATACGGAAGATACATTGCGGCAGCGGGGAAATGACTGAAGCCGAGATGCCAGGTCAAGACCGATAATATTTCAGATTCAGGATGTTAAGTGATGTAACGGCCGAAGAACGAATGTTGTGGGCTTTTCGTTTGGCAGTATACTCGTCCTTGTTCTCACACGCGTTCCACTTCCTCCAAATGTCCACGACGATGGTCCTCTTGAACACAAACTAGGCTGTCACTTCCGCAGGCTTCTTCCCGACGCGAAAAGAAGCTACTACCGCTGCTCTGGGCTCATACCCAAGGAAAAGGGTAGAGAGCAAAATGTTATTTAGTTGTCAAACTCTCAAGTCTCTGCATATATTACTTTTGTTTTTATTGTCTATTTCGTTTTCTTTTTGTCAAGTGTTGGATTTTGCAGCAACACCCTGTATATTAGAGGAGTTTATGAATTGAACAAGCTTCAAGGTGTTGATAAACACTTTGCAGTAAGATTCCGAAAGAACAGGGTTTAATTAATCTATTTAAGGAATGCGCATTTCTCGTTTGGTCTTTTACTCGTGGTAGATGGGATCGTCAATCAAATTTCAAGAAGGAAACCTATTATCCCAAACCAGCCTTTAATCTTGAATTCCAACCCACCATTGAGAAGAGTAAACCACGAATGCAAGAGGACTATGTGATCCATATCAGTGTCAACTATTGAAAGGCCAAAATAACAGATTATGTTTTGGCCCCGTGGTGGTTTGGAGAACCCGACTGGGTATGATTTCTGCCTACCAACCAGAGTTCAAATGAAGGTACTGTCTTTAGGTCGTTCTTAAATTTAGCTTAGTTTGGCATACTGGGGTTCCCAGTGAGGATCGATCTTAGTCTATAAGACTAAGTTGATAAACATTACCCTACTGCAATTTCCATTTAAAATTAATATTTTTATCTTTGTCTTGTACAAGTGGAGTTCCCAATGAGGATAGAAATCAGTCAGTAAGACTAGGTTGATAGACCTTACCCTACTGCAATTTCCATTAAGAATTATTATTTTTTATCGTTATCTTACGTAAGGACACAACATGGAGTTCCCAATGAGGATCGAACTCAGTCAATAAGACTATGTTGATAATCATTAATGGAATTTCTATCGATAATTACTAATTTTAGCTTAGTTTGACACAAGATCACTACAATGTGGTTCCTAAGATGGATTGAATTCAGTAATGCTATATCGATAAACATTATTGCAACTTCCATCTGTAATTGCTAAATTTAGATTAGTCAGACACAAGGTCATTACAAATGGGTTCCCAATGAAGATCGAACTCAATAAGACTATATTGATAAATTTTACTGAAATTTCCATCTGTAATTATTAAATTCAGCGTAGTCTGATATAAGGTCATTACAGTGGGGTCCCCAATGAGGATAATACACCGTTCACGGGGAGATAGTACTTTCAGATAGCTTCGTAAATGTTGTTCGAGTTCACTGCTGCCCTGTCTGTCATTTCATACCACAAATTTAATTTTGGTACATTAAATGAATCATTGTACAACTCGGGATAAAACCAAAATAATTCAATCTAATTGATGAGATATTAAAAAGAGACAGCGAGTAATCAATTAAGAGTATTAAGATAATTATCGATAATTAATTTTTTAATGTTGCTTTTAATTTATCAATTGTTGTAATACGCTTTGCGGTTATATTATTTGAAAATGTAATTCTCTCTAGGGAAGGGAAGCGGTAAAACATAGTGTTGAGATGTTGAGGGTTTCCGCGTGCGTGTATTGAAACAAGGACAAACGTAAGGAAAAATCCTGGTATATCCGAAGAAGTATTTACAACAGAGAGATTAGTAGTCAAACGAACGCAGGTTAGTCAGTAACAATCAGAAAGAGTATAAAGTCCAACAGTATCTTCCGGTAGAGAGACGGAAGTGTGATGGTCACCTGATCTTCTTCCCAGAACTCTATAGAACTGTCGGTATTTATCAATCCACCCACGAGGATAAAATGTGGCACAAGGCCGGTTTAAAGTGGGTATCTCTGAGCCCGTAGGCTCGGCCAAAAATATGGCCTTTTTGAACCCGCCTAGACGGGTTCAAGGCCTGTCTACCACCGCGGACGAAACCTTGCCCTTCGGCAAAGCCATGTCCGGGTCACTCTCTGCTAATGCAGAGAGTTCGACAGTCGCCGAGAGAAAGAACTTCTGTCTTTCTGTCTATAGAACTGTCCTATTAGTAGTATAGAGATCAGTCCATTCTGATGAGAAGGTGGGTGCGCCCCAACACATAACAAACTGAAAACTTGAAAAACAGGCGGCAAAATACGGACTCTGGGGGATGAAGTTAGACATATTGGCATCGAAAGACGGGAATTTTGGCTTGACAACCGTGTATCGGGCACACGGTCTTGAAATCCGAAACCATATGTGAATTAGAAGAAACGACCAAGAAGATTCAGCCGAAAGGTTTGCTCAAAACGAGATCCCTAAAAATAATCTCAAAAACCCTTACACTGACATAAAATGTGAAATAAATAGTTACACTCAACAGATGTGTCTAGAAAAGAGAGAACAGATGTCTAGAAAAGGGAGAATAGATGTATAGAAAAGATTTTTAAAAAAGAAGAGCAGATGTGTAGAAAAGAGAGAACAGATGTCGAGAAAAGGGAGAACAGTTGTTTAGAAAATGGTGAACATATGTATAGAAAAAGGAGAAAAGATGTTTAAAAAAAGAAGAGCAGATGTTTAGAAAAGAGAGAACAGATGTCGAGAAAAGGGAGAACAGTTGTTTAGAAAAGGGTGAACATATGTATAGAAAAGGGAGAACAGATGTTTAAAAAAGAAGAGCAGATGTTTAGAAAAGAGAGAACAGATGTTGAGAAAAGGGAGAACAGTAGTTTAGAAAAGGGAGAACATATGTATAGAAAAGATGTTTAAAAAAGAAGAGCAGATGTTTAGAAAAGAGAGAACAGATGTCGAGAAAAGGGAGAACAGTTGTTTAGAAAAGGGAGAAGATATGTATAGAAAAGGAAGAACAGATGTTTAAAAAAAGAAGAGCAGATGTTTAGAAAAGAGAGAACAGATGTCGAGAAAAGGGAGAACAGTTGTTTAGAAAAGGGAGAACATATGTATAGAAAATGGAGAACAGATGTTTAAAAAAAGAAGAGCAGATGTTTAGAAAAGAGAGAACAGATGTCGAGAAAAGGGAGAACAGTTGTTTAGAAAATGGTGAACATATGTATAGAAAAGGGAGAAAAGATGTTTAAAAAAAGAAGAGCAGATGTTTAGAAAAGAGAGAACAGATGTCGAGAAAAGGGAGAACAGTAGTTTAGAAAAGGGAGAACATATGTATAGAAAAGGGAGAACAGATGTTTAAAAAAGAAGAGCAGATGTTTAGAAAAGAGAGAACAGATGTTGAGAAAAGGGAGAACAGTAGTTTAGAAAAGGGAGAACATATGTATAGAAAAGATGTTTAAAAAAGAAGAGCAGATGTTTAGAAAAGAGAGAACAGATGTCGAGAAAAGGGAGAACAGTTGTTTAGAAAAGGGTGAACATATGTATAGAAAAGGAAGAACAGATGTTTAAAAAAAGAAGAGCAGATGTTTAGAAAAGAGAGAATAGATGTCGAGAAAAGGGAGAACAGTTGTTTAGAAAAGGGTGAACATATGTATAGAAAAGGGCGAAAAGATGTTTAAAAAAAGAAGAGCAGATGTTTAGAAAAGAGAGAACAGATGTCGAGAAAAGGGAGAAGAGTAGTTTAGAAAACGGAGAACATATGTATAGAAAAGTGAGAAAAGATGTTTTGAAAAAGAAGAGTAGATGTTTAGAAAAGAGAGAACAGATGTCGAGAAAGGGAGAACAGTTGTTTAGAAAAGGGAGAACATATGTATAGAAAAGATGTTTAAAAAAGAAGAGCAGATGTGTAGAAAAGAGAGAACAGATGTCGAGAAAAGGGAGAACAGTTGTTTAGAAAATGGTGAACATATGTATAGAAAAAAGAGAAAAGATGTTTAAAAAAAGAAGAGCAGATGTTTAGAAAAGAGAGAACAGAAGTCGAGAAAAGGGAGAACAGTAGTTTAGAAAAGGGAGAACATATGTATAGAAAAGGGAGAACAGATGTTTAAAAAAGAAGAGCAGATGTTTAGAAAAGAGAGAACAGATGTTGAGAAAAGGGAGAACAGTAGTTTAGAAAAGGGAGAACATATGTATAGAAAAGATGTTTAAAAAAGAAGAGCAGATGTTTAGAAAAGAGAGAACAGATGTCGAGAAAAGGGAGAACAGTTGTTTAGAAAAGGGTGAACATATGTATAGAAAAGGAAGAACAGATGTTTAAAAAAAGAAGAGCAGATGTTTAGAAAAGAGAGAATAGATGTCGAGAAAAGGGAGAACAGTTGTTTAGAAAAGGGTGAACATATGTATAGAAAAGGGCGAAAAGATGTTTAAAAAAAGAAGAGCAGATGTTTAGAAAAGAGAGAACAGATGTCGAGAAAAGGGAGAAGAGTAGTTTAGAAAACGGAGAACATATGTATAGAAAAGTGAGAAAAGATGTTTTGAAAAAGAAGAGTAGATGTTTAGAAAAGAGAGAACAGATGTCGAGAAAGGGAGAACAGTTGTTTAGAAAAGGGAGAACATATGTATAGAAAAGATGTTTAAAAAAGAAGAGCAGATGTGTAGAAAAGAGAGAACAGATGTCGAGAAAAGGGAGAACAGTTGTTTAGAAAATGGTGAACATATGTATAGAAAAAAGAGAAAAGATGTTTAAAAAAAGAAGAGCAGATGTTTAGAAAAGAGAGAACAGAAGTCGAGAAAAGGGAGAACAGTAGTTTAGAAAAGGGAGAACATATGTATAGAAAAGGGAGAACAGATGTTTAAAAAAGATGTTTAAAAAAGAAGAGCAGATGTTTAGAAAAGAGAGAACAGATGTCGAGAAAAGGGAGAACAGTTGTTTAGAAAAGGGAGAACATATGTATAGAAAAGATGTTTAAAAAAGAAGAGCAGATGTTTAGAAAAGAGAGAACAGATGTCGAGAAAAGGGAGAACAGTTGTTTAGAAAAGGGTGAACATATGTATAGAAAAGGGAGAAAAGATGTTTAAAAAAAGAAGAGCAGATGTTTAGAAAAGAGAGAACAGATGTCGAGAAAAGGGAGAACAGTTGTTTAGAAAAGGGAGAACATATGTATAGAAAAGGGAGAAAAGATGTTTAAAAAAAGAAGAGCAGATGTTTAGAAAAGAGAGAACAGATGTCGTGAAAAGGGAGAACAGTTGTTTAGAAAAGAGATAACATATGTATAGAAAAGATGTTTAAAAAAGAAGAGCAGATGTTTAGAAAAGAGAGAACAGATGTCGAGAAAAGGGAGAACAGTTGTTTAGAAAAGGGAGAACATATGTATAGAAAAGATGTTTAAAAAAGAAGAGCAGATGTTTAGAAAAGAGAGAACAGATGTCGAGAAAAGGGAGAACAGTTGTTTAGAAAAGGGTGAACATATGTATAGAAAAGGGAGAAAAGATGTTTAAAAAAAGTAGAGCAGATGTTTAGAAAAGAGAGAACAGATGTCGAGAAAAGGAAGAACAGTTGTTTAGAAAAGGGAGAACATATGTATAGAAAAGGGAGAAAAGATGTTTAAAAAAAGAAGAGCAGATGTTTAGAAAAGAGAGAACACATGTCGAGAAAAGGGAGAACAGTTGTTTAGAAAAGGGTGAACATATGTATAGAAAAGGGAGAAAAGATGTTTAAAAAAAGAAGAGCCGATATTTAGAAAAGAGAGAACAGATGTCGAGAAAAGGGAGAACAGTTGTTTAGAAAAGGGAGAACATATGTATAGAAAAGGGAGAAAAGATGTTTAAAAAAAGAAGAGCAGATGTTTAGAAAAGGGAGAACATATGCATAGAAAAGTGAGAACAGATGTTTAAAAAAAGAAGAGCAGATGTTTAGAAAAGAGAGAACAGATGTCGAGAAAAGGGAGAAAAGTTGTTTAGAAAAGGGTGAACATATGTATAGAAAAGGGAGAAAAGATGTTTAAAAAAAGAAGAGCAGATGTTTAGAAAAGAGAGAACAGATGTCGAGAAAAGGGAGAACAGTTGTTTAGAAAAGGGTGAACATATGTATAGAAAAGGGAGAAAAGATGTTTAAAAAAAGAAGAGCAGATGTTTAGAAAAGAGAGAACAGTTGTTTAGAAAAGGGTGAACATATGTATAGAAAAGGGAGAAAAGATGTTTAAAAAAGAAGAGCAGACGTTTAGAAAAGGGAGAACATATGCATAGAAAAGGGAGAACAGATGTTTAAAAAATAACAGGTGTTTAGAAAAGAGAGAACAGATGTCAATCAACAAAAAATGCAAATTCCTTTCTACAAACGAAATACAGTTAGAAATGGCAAATTATTTAATCAGACACTTGTTTCTGCTTATTGTTTAATAACTTCTCCACATCAGGTAAAATATTTGTTGATGACAGGAGCAAAACATCATCCAGGTGGTTATCACCCCAAGTGTCACATCTGTCCACAAAACAAATTCCCACAAAAATTCTTTAATACAATAGCCAATTACAAACACTGCAAAAAAAGGGATTAGCTTGCCTCTGTTAAACCACAGATATGAAAATACATAAGATTAGATATGCACACAACGTTTGCACTTTAAAACTGATAATCCAATTCTGCTTATGTCAGCTGTGGTTTAGGACATCATTTTAATAATTAGATCATTCATGTTAATCAACTTTAATAAAGGTGTCTTTCAGATTTACAAATGCACATCACTAGACATGTCAGCTTTTTTGAATACAAGGCTTTCATTGGTTAAAAAATAATTTTACATTGGCTTGTGAAAATCTTGTTCTCGAATTTGCGGGTGTTGTGAAATGAATTATTATTATTTTCTAAATTTCCCCAAAATAACATGTGATAGGTTTACAACAAGGGTCAGTAACCTTTAGAAGAGAGTATGATATCAAACTTTTGGAGTGAGAGGGCCAGAAAGCTATACAGTGTCGCAGGGGAGGGTCATGATATCAAATTTACTATAATTCCCTACTAAAAATGAAATACAGTTAAAAATGGCAAATTATTTAATTTAATTTGTTTCTGCTTATAGTTCGACAACTTTTCGAGATCAGGTGAAATATTTGTCGGTAACAGGAGCCAGACATCATCTAGGTGGTCATCACCCAATCTTGTTCGAAAAACGATTTTAGCATATTTCATTTTCCGAAAAAGTTGTTCAGAAGCAAATCATGATACCATTCCAAATCCTGATACCATTCAATAGGTATTTATATTTTCCGCTTGGCAAAAGATATTTCTTGTAGAAGTAAGCAGCTGACTCGCAAATCACATTTTGATTTTAAAAATTCGTTGTATCTTAAGTTGATTAAACCCAACTGATATGTTTCTGCCACTTTCCCCACAAATTAATTAAATAATTTGTGTCCAGGTATTAAAGTTGGCGGGCCGGAGAAAAATCCTTCGCGGGCCGGAGAAAAATCCTTCGCGAGCCGGATGTGGCCTGAGGCCCTGGGGTTGCCGAACCCTGCTTTAAAATAGGAAAACCGTGAAAATTTCACGGGTTAAAACTAATAAGATTTAAATATTAGGTTGAAAAAAAAAAAGCAAAATTAAAAAAACAAACTTGACTTCACATTTTCCACTAAATTCATGCGGACTACATCAAATCAGATTTTTCTCGTCAGAATCCATTTTGCACATTTACAAATCTACCATTCGCCCGTACATTGGATACGGTTGGCATATCTGATCTGATGCCTCTGTTATACATCTCAAGATTCTTATCAAAATGCAAAGAAAGCAAAATGAACAACTTGATAATTACGTTTTCCACAATTTAGAATTATTATTCTGAATACGA
This sequence comes from Acanthosepion lycidas, assembly GCA_963932145.1. NCBI lineage: Eukaryota > Metazoa > Mollusca > Cephalopoda > Sepiida > Sepiidae > Acanthosepion > Acanthosepion lycidas. Next base: position 50,768,621 of record OZ010612.1, read on the forward strand.
AACTGTGGAAAAAGGCGAAACCATTCTACTATCTTTCCCCGAAAGTCATGGTAATTTACAGATAATAAAGGAACGACTTCCAATCTGTGGTTAACTGGGGCAAGAAAAGACTCGTAAATTTTAATGTCTCCAAAACGAAACTACTCTCATTTAACCACCATCAAAAATCTTTCTTGATCGCCATCAGCATGGCTGATGTTAGACTCATGGAAAGCAAAACACTGCTGCTTCTTGGCCTCACGTTTTCAACTGACTTGAAGTGGAATTACATAAAATCAATAGCTGCATCTACTGCAAGGAAAGTTGTGTCACTGTGTCGTGCCAGAAGCTTTTTTCTCGTTAGAGTCCATCTTGCACATTTACATATCTACCATTTACCCGTGCATTGAATACTGTTGCCATGTCTGGTCTGGTGTTCCTGAGACTCATCTTGAGGTTCTTGGGAAAATCCAATGTAATCGATCGATCCTGACTTGATATCTCGACTTCAGTCTCTTTCTCATTGATGGGACGTGGCTTCTCTTTGCCTTTTCTAAAAATATCTTCAAGGTAATTTTTCTGGCGAGCTTTTCTCCCTGGTGATCGGACTATGTTAAAGTGTGCTACTAGAGTGGCATTTAGGTCCCATCCATTTATTGTTGAATTAGTTAAATGTAACCGCCACTTCTACTCCAACAGTTATTTTTCTCGCACTTCCAACCTATGGAACTCTCTTCTGTTTCCTTACTTCCCTGATAACGACAATCTTCAAGAAATTAAATGCAACGCCAATCGTCATCTTCTATCTTCGTGATCACCGTTCAGCTTTTATCCTTTCCTGACTTGAAGTGGAACGACTACATCAAATTAATAGCTGCATCTACTGCAAGGAAAGTTGTGTCACTGTGTCGTGCCAGAAGGTTTTTCTCATTAGAATCTATCTTGCACATTTATCAATCTTACCATTCATACGTACATTGAATACTGCCGCCACATCTGGTCTGGTGCTCTTGCAGCACATCTTAAGATTCTTGATAAAATCCAAAGAGGGATCTGCAATATAATCGATCCTGAGCTGGCATCTCGACTTCAGTCACTTTCTCAGCGGCGCGACGTGGCTTTCCTCTGTTTTTTCTAAAACATGGCAACTTCTCTGACGAGCTTTTTTTTTTCCTCTGGTGCCCCGACCACATGAATTTAAGCGTGCTACTAGATTGGAATTTAGGTCCCACCAAGTTATTGTTGAAAATAACTAAATGCAACCACCACTTTCACTCCAACAGTTTATTTTCTCGCACTTCCCACCCCCGTTTCCTTGCTTCCATGATAGTTACAATCTTTACAAATTTAAATGAACCACCAATCGCCATCGTCTGTCATTTGAACCGCGTTCATCTTTTGTCCTTTCCTCAATTCTCCCTATTCTCAGTCTTCTCTTTCACTTTCACTTTCACTTTCTGTAATGCCATTAAAAAATAGGTTGATATCAAAACATACAACATCTACAAACTATATATATATATATATATATATATATATATATATATATATATATATATATATATATATCGATAAAAGATACGTTCCCCCGAAAGTATTAAATTATATACAAAACATCTGTAGATGAAAGCATACAATTACATTTAAAATATTTAGATTTCGGTATTAAATAACCCATAGAGATGTTGATATGCCTCTAAACAAAAACAACCAGCCAATCAACGAACCAGTAGATAGACAGCGACTTGAATAAAACAGTTGATTCGATAGACTAAGCGTAATAAGAATTAGGTTGGTGAAAAAGTAATGACGTATTAATATCGTTTTTTGACGTATTTTTTAACGTCAAAAAACGACATTATTACGTCATTATTTTTGAACCAACCCAATAAAATAGCGATGAAATGTTGTCCAACTCCTTTGAAAAACTCACCTGTAGCTCCCTAAAACAGTCGGATTACCCTAACTATCGATACTGCTTTGTGTACAGTTAATTGTAATTAGGCTGACGTCGAAACTCATAAACTGACGCTACACAATCAAGAACAAAATATCTATACCAAATAACAGAAACCAGTTCACTTGAGTATTTTCAACAACAGCAACAACTAAAATCAATGTCACATGTAACTCAAAAAGAAAATAATGAATTAATGAACGTATTGATATTTCAGACTACTTCAAACAAAAGGTTAGGAAGGAAACGCCTATAACAGCTACTGGACTTCAGAAACGTATTTTTCTGAAAAAAAAAAATGTTTTAATAGAAAGATTTTATAAATTTCAACCGAAAATGGCATTGGCTGCTCGGCCACTAAATTACCAAATATTTCCTTATAAGGAAACTGCTAATATTACTGTTCTGTTACCACAGTACAGTATCTCTAGTGTTTCATTTTCTCTTTGTCTCTTTTTTTAATTTAGGTACATTTTACATTAGTCATCGTTCTTGATGACTTCCAGTTCAGCCAATATTAATTACCAAAATAAATCACATGCTCAAACCACGCGGTTCCTACCTTGTTATCCGGTTAACTCCATCCCTAACGATAATAACGCCGGTACGTACCTTTCTAATTTTTTTTTTCTGTCTGCATTGGTTGTCTTTAATATATTATTATTTGAACATTTGTCTAAAGTAGCCACTTTTGTATAAATTTATTTTTGCTACTGTACTTTGTCTTGTAGAACCATTTTCAGTACGTGTTGACTGTTCCTAAAGTGTAATTTCATTTAAATTTCTTTCTTTCAGAGAACTTAACATAGCAAGCCTTATAACATATTCATATAGACAAAGTATTTGCTGACCCTGGGTCTCACTGTTAAGTTTAGCCTCCGGCTGCTTTTGTCATATTCTTAACATTTTAAGTAAGGTTTCGTACAAGTTCACATATCTCTCTAAAATTTCTATCTAGATAACGTTTTCGACAAGATGTTCTTTTTTCTCATAATGTTAAATTTGTTTAAATTTCCTATTCTACATACAACTGGCCATTATGGCAGCTCGATTTTAGAACTTAATTGCACTTAATTTGAAGGTTGGAGCTTGGCCTGATAAATAATGAAACAAAATATTTTCCCCCCAACTAATTACCGTTTTTTGAGGAAACGAGTTTAAAAATTAAGTTTAGGTTCACAATCGTAGATTTGCAATTTCACTCCAGTGATCAATGAAAGCCTTATAAAATTTACAATTTACTGAAGCTTTACAAATTGTATATGGACAAGATGCATGACGCAAGCACATTATTACTAAATCATATGGCCACCTCATCGTGGTGTAGTGGTTAGCAAGTTTGTCTCGCTAGGTCAATTACGACTGAAAAGTGTGTTCGATCCTCACTACGTGCACCATACTTTCGGCCTTATGTCAGATCTAAGTTACGATTAGAAAATAACCATACATTTAGCATTTGGCCACCTCGAAGTGCTGTAATGGTTAACAAGCTGGTCTCGCTAGAACAATTGCGAATGAGTAGTGAGATCGATTCTCACTGAGTGCCCCCTACTTCCGGCCTTGTGCCACATGTAAGCTACGCTTGGAAAATTAATATTATTGAATCATTGAGCCATGAAATAAGACCTTCATTTACTTCAAAAGAAAATTCTACTAAACAATTTAGTTATATTATGATGTAATATGGTATACAGTGCAGTAGTTTTAATGTGATTTTCAATAAACAATGCAACTTTAAACATAATTTGTGTCCAGAAATATTATATATAAACTTTCAATTTGTTTTTATTCATTATGATCTAACAAATATTAGTTATCAAGTAACTTTTTTTTTTGTAATATTTTTACAGTTTTTACTTATCGAATACAATAAAAAATTTGTTTGTGATGATTCATAATTAGAATTCTGGTTTAAATATATTTTCCATTCAATGTGTCTAAAACAAAAGATTTCAAGTCTATTTGGATTTATTATTGAAATAGTAAAATTTTGAAGTCAGTTTCGGCTTTGTGCCACATCTAAGCTACGCTTAGAAAATAACCATACATTTAGCATTTGGCCACCTCGAGGTGCTGTAATGGTTAACAAGCTGGTCTCGCTAGAACAATTGTGACTGATTAGTTAATTTGATTCTCACTGGGTGCCCTCTACTTCCAGCCTTGTGCCACATGTAAGCTATGCTTGGAAATTTAATATTATTGAATCATTGAGCCATGAAATAAAACCTTCATTTACTTCAAAAGAAAATTCTACTGAAAAATTTACTTATATTATGATGTAATATGGTATACAGTGCTGTAGTTTTAATGTGATTTTCAATAAACAATGCAACTTTAAACATAATTTGTGTCCAGAAATATTATATATAAACTTTCAATTTGTTTTTATTCATTATGATCTAACAAATCTTACTTATTAAGTAGCTTTTTCTTTTGTAATATTTTTACACAGATTTTACTTATCGAATACAATAAAAAATTTGCTTGTGATGATTCATAATTAGAATTCTGGTTTAAATATATTAGGTTGGTGCAAAAATAATTTCGTTTTCTCACATAGTAACATATGTTAGAAAACGAAATTATTTTTGCACCAACCTAATATTTTCTATTCAATGTGTCTAATACAGAAGATTTCAATTCTATTTGGATTTATTATTGAAATAGTAAAATTTTGAAGTCAGTTTGTATGGAAAAACCCGCGATCTTTAAAACTAAATTCTAAAAATTGGTGAAAGCTATGAATTTAATTTTTAGTATCAGTATTTATTAACATTGAATTTAAATTTTGTGAAGATCAAACTTGACTGGAAAGCAAGATGCCGGAATAGAGTTCCACACGTGAGAAGTGCGAGAAAAGAAACCGTTAGCATAGAACATACGGTTGCATCTATCCATCTGTAAAATGATGAGACCTTGCCACCAATCTAGTACTGTGCTTAAATTCATAGAGTCTAGGTACTAAAGTTGGTCAGAATAATTAACAGCAATGTATTTTCAGAAAAATCTAATTAAATAGATTATTTAAATGATTCCGTAATTTTTTTCTTACTCCAGTTGACTAATTATAGTAAAGTTAAATATCAAGCAGCAACAAGAGTTGATACGAACGCTGCAGAAAATAGGATTGGTACTAACGTCTGCATACCAAAATATTCAAAAATTCTAGAAAAAAATGAATATTTATAAAACATTATTTACTTCATGTTAGCTTTAAAAAAGAAGTTAATTTTAAAAGTGAATTTTACGTTTATTTTATTTTTTTAATCTAAACACAGATATTCATTTTCTGCTAACTTACGACTGAATTTTAATAAGGTAGATACATATTTTTCGATACTAACATGATGAATTTAATTCAATTTATCGACAGGAATATTGCTTAAATTTGACAATTTTTAATATTTGAATTAAAGAGTAAATAACGCAAATGAAATGTTTATGAAAATATACTTTAAATAATTGTTTAATGCAAATTAAATTCTACAGTTAATGTTATAAACGTAATTTGTTAGCAATATTATATATATATATATATATATATATATATATATATATATATATATATTGATATCAGCTTTCAGGCTGGGTTCAAAGTGTACTACCTGCCTAGTGTGTAAATTATTCTCTCGGGTAATTTGTAACACATTATTTATCATCTCTCAGTTGCGTCTCTGTCCTTGGACAGAGTGCGCTCGGGATGGCTCCGTCAAAGGACAGAGTCGCAACTGAGGAAAATTATACTGAGAGGTGCCTGGCCCTGGGGAACAGCTGCTCGAGGCCGCGCCTTCTCATTGCACTAGAGAGGTGGATCGGTGCACGCACCGAGGCCAGCGCAACCGACGGTTGCGGGGGCTCGGGGAATTTTTGTTTCTTGCCCGGGTGTACGCGCTCGGGATCCCCACATTAAACCGACCTTGGTTGGTTGGTTGGTTGGTTGGTTGGGTTTTATGGCATATCAACCGCTGTGGGTTATTTAATGCCAAATCCAGTTTATATATATATATACCAAATATATCAATTTTAAATGCCTATTTTGTATGGAACATTTTTAGCAAGCTAGAGCTTATTTGCTTGCACACTGCAAAATAATCCTAGGTATTTTTGTTTAAGTCAAGAATTTCTATTTGATAAGGACAATTTATTTGCAAAATGGTAAAAGGTAGGATATGATGTTTATACATCAGTCTGCATCTTTGATAAGAGACCAATTCTTTTTAGAAAATCCAATATATTTTTTGGTTCAGTTTTTGCAAATAATTTCTTCATGTTCTTTGTGTTATAGAATTTTCTACGGATATGTACGAGATTTGTACATTCTATTAGTATATGTTTTACAGTGTATTGTTTTCCAGAGGAACATTTAGGAGTAGGTTTGTTTGTTTGTTTGTTTGGGTTTTATGGCATATCAACCACTGTGGGTTATTTAATGCCAAATCCAGTTTATATGAATTTTAAATGCCTATTTTGTATGGAATAAAAAACGTATAGCTGCCAACATTATTGTTTCAAAAACGTACAGCTGGCTACATTATTTTTTACAAAAAACGTATAGCTGGCAACATTATGGTTTCAAAAATGCATAGCTGGCAACATTATGGTTTCAAAAATGCATAGCTGGCAACATTATTGTTTCAAAAACGTACAGATGGAATAATTTTTTTTCCAAAAAACGTATAGCTGGCAACATTATGGTTTCAAAAACGTACAGCTGGCAACATTATTTTTTACAAAAAACGTACAGCTGGCAACATTATTGTTTCAAAAACGCATAGCTGGCAACATTATTGTTTCAAAAACGCACATCTGACAACATTATTTTTAACAAAAAACGTATAGCTGACATTATTTTTTACAAAAAAACGTATAACTGGCATGATTATTGTTTCAAAAAAGTATAGCTGGCAACATTATTGTTTCAAAAAAGTATAGCTGGCAACATTATTGTTTCAAAAAGTATAGCTGGCAACATTATTGTTTCAAAAACATATAGATGGCATCATTATTTTTCCGAAAACATTATCTGAGGCCTTGCTGTTGGATGTAGTTTATCGCCATACCCAGGACGCGGATGTAGTTTATCGTCATACCCAGGACATTAAAACGACCTTGTGTCACAATCTGACCACGTGCGAGGTCAAATAAATACCGCGTAAATTACTATAAGTAATTTATGCACATTACTTATCATCTCTCAGTTGCGTCTCTGTCTTTGGGCAGATTGCACTCGGGAGAGACGCCATTAAAGCACAGAGTCGCAATTGAGGACAATTATACTGAGAGGTGCCCAGTCCTGGGGAATAGCTGCCCGAGGTAGCGACCTCTCATTTCACCAGAACTTCACAGACAGCAGCGCAACTGACGGTTGCGTGAGCTGCGGGCAATTTTTGTTCCTAGCCCGGGTGTACGCGCTCGGGTTCCGACCTTAAAACCTGACCATGTGTCACAACTCGCCTTAGCGGGGAGACAGAGTAAATACCAAGTGTAGTATCTGCCTTCGGGAGGACTACATTTTATATCTGAATCGTGTGTCTGTCTTTGGACAGAACACAACAAATGTTGAATGCCTGGTGCAGGGGATTCTGGTTTTGCGGCAGTACCTCCCTCAATGCATCAAGGTCGGTGAAATATCGAAGCCAGCATTTTTTTGAGTTTGGCACATGGGCACTTTAAACTGGCCTTCTGCCATATCACGTGACCACGTTTGTCCGATTGAATGCCAAGAGTATTATTGGCTCTTCACCTCTGTTGCGTTCCTGCTTTCGAACAATCCACAGGAAACCTTTGAAGAATGCCTTATCCCGGGAAATCCAGATCTGAGGAACCACCTTCCTTATTGCCCTAAAGACGGAGTTGTTGGTAAAGTACCAGATACCAGCGTGGCAATTGTTGCGTGGACTGGGCAGTTTATATCCCTGGCTTATGGGCAACCCACCAGCGTTAAAAAGACGTGGTAAGGGTGTGCTGTTTCGTTCTGCTGATTTAAGGTTGGGGGTTACACAGACAGGACACGCGAGTTTATAAAAGATGATTAAAGGATTTCTGAGGCACGATCATGTCTTAAAGGAAATAGGAAAAGCAAGGAAATCTATACTTACAATCAGAACGAGGACGAATAATGAGGAAAGAGGGTTTGGTTAATCTAACACTCTCTGGTGATATTGAAGGCAAGAGAGACAAGGGGGTACATCGAGAATGTTCTTGACGGGTTTTGTGTGAATTGATGGCAGAACAGGTGGCAGAGAACTGGTTAAAAGTTACTTGGAGCAACGGAAGCTGTGAAGAGCCATGATTGCTCGCCTCTTGAAAATAGAAGAGGAAAGCATGACGGCAACTTTACGTCTTCTTTTATGTTGATTTTCGAAGCGTAGCTTAGATGTGGCACATCTATGGAGCACCTAGTGAGGATCGAACTCACTATTCAGTAGTAATTGGTCTTGCAAGATTATAAGATTGCTAATGATTACACCAAGCCGAAGTTTTATACACATCATCTCTTCACAACATAGACGATCATGACTCTCCACAGTTTCCTATCCCAGGTGTCGCTTTGTTAAGGATCCGGCTCTCCCTTCCGCCATCATTTACACAACCTCCTCAAGTAAGTGGCACGCTGGCTTCCCTAATCTTTCTTACCCTCAATAGGCCTTGTGAAGGTTAAGTTTTCCAAGCCCACCTTTCTCATTATTTCCAATGAATTTCAGCTATTTTCTTTTAAATTCTGAGCATAAGTGTTCTTTCTGTTGCCACATTCTTTAAGACATCGTCGTTGTTTACTCGTTCCGTCCGTGGAATTCTCAGTATCCTTCTGTAGATCCATATCTCTGCTGCCTCCAGTTCTCTTCGCATCAATGGGGAGATGATACCGCATTCACTGTCATAGGAGATAACACATATCAAACGTGGACTCTTTACATTGTCTCTAATGCTAGGCTCAAGAAAATAGTATTGTTTTTACTAATGTTCCTCTGAAACAAGGCTCAAGAGCTACTCAAGGTAGAGGGTTATTAAATGTGGTGTTTGAAATGAACATAAGTGGAGGATTGATTGATTTGTTTTTTACGGCTTATCAAAACTTTGAGGGTAATTTATAGCCAAAACATGTTTCAGGTGGCGGGGGTGGGGTAGCCGGTGTTCACAACTGTTCCTCCGTCTAAGAACTGGCCGTGATCGACGCTGCTTAATTTCGGTAATCGAACGGTAACCGATGTTTCCCGCGTGATTTGGCCGTAGGCGTAAGAGGGATGTAGGAAATGATCTATCTATCTATCTATCTATCTATCTATCTATCTATCTATCTATCTATCTATCTATCTCAGTCTGTTCCTATCTATCTATCTATCTATCTATCTATCTATCTCAGTCTGTTCCTATCTATCTATCTATCTATCTATCTATCTATCTATCTCAGTCTGTTCCTATCTATCTATCTATCTATCTATCTATCTATCTATCTCAGTCTGTTCCTATCTATCTGTCTATCTATCTATCTATCTATCTATCTATCTATCTATCTCAGTCTGTTCCTATCTATCTATCTATCTATCTATCTATCTATCTCAGTCTGTTCCTATCTATCTATCTATCTATCTATCTATCTATCTATCTATCTATCTATCTATCTCAGTCTGTTCCTATCTATCTATCTATCTATCTATCTATCTATCTATCTATCTATCTATCTATCTATCTCAGTCTGTTCCTATCTATCTATCTATCTATCTCAGTCTGTTCCTATCTATCTATCTATCTATCTATCTATCTATCTATCTATCTATCTATCTCAGTCTGTTCCTATCTATCTATCTATCTATCTATCTCAGTCTGTTCCTATCTATCTATCTATCTCAGTCTGTTCCTATCTATCTATCTATCTATCTATCTATCTATCTATCTATCTATCTATCTATCTATCTCAGTCTGTTCCTATCTATCTATCTATCTATCTATCTATCTATCTATCTATCTATCTATCTCAGTCTGTTCCTATCTATCTATCTATCTATCTATCTATCTATCTATCTATCTATCTATCTATCTATCTATCTCAGTCTGTTCCTATCTATCTATCTATCTATCTATCTATCTATCTATCTATCTATCTATCTATCTATGTCAGTCTGATTTTATCTCTCTATCCTCTGTTTCTTAATATCTTTCTATCTATCTTTCAGTGAAATCTTATTAGTCGATCAATCAGTCAGCAATTTAATCAATCATTGCCACTTTATTTTCTCTGTATAATGTTTGGCAAAACTAATCAATTACTTGGTTTTAAATCATGTGTAATGTTGTATAAACGAGACGCGCGTATAGTAACATAGCATTGATCTTTGAAGCAAATGTCAAACGAAGCCAGCTTTCCATTTTCCTCTCCTGTCCCCAAATCAGCTCCGATAAAAGCGCCGAATATAATGGAAAAATAAAATGGAAGTGAATTTAAGTTAATCAATCCCTTAAACTTTAGATAATGAGTTTGTTTTTCTTTGCTGTACGAAGCTGAGGGGAATCGGGTTTTGGCAATCACTGCTGCAGACGTCCGCTCAGGCACATTCAACACCCACCGAGCTAATCTGCGGTTTATACTGCAACTATGATCAGCGGACTTTAGTTACATATTTTTGTCTTTTAGGAGAGAGCGCTTAATCTGGCATGATCAGCAGTTGGGAGAATGTCCGAACCCTCGGTCACGCTGACTGGTGATTTCGTGTTAGAACAACCACCAGCGGCCTTCGAACTGTTTTGCCTACCCAGTTACATGCTTAAGGTTTGGGTCGACCTCTGTTATAGATACTTGCCAAGGGTGACACACGCCGACAACGCCTTCCCAGGACGATATTATGAAGCCACGTCCTTGATAAATCGACCATGGTGAGATTTTAGCGCGATATATTTCAGTTTGTTTATGATATATCCCGGAAAGGGATATATTTGAACGAAGTAGCTAAGTGGTTTTGGTTACTATAACCAAGTAGAATACGGTAGCAGTAATCGACTGGTACGCGTCGTAGTCGCAGGTAAGAATTGTAGATCAATGGCGTAGTCCAATGGGCGTCGTTATAGACTTAACTCTCAGACTAATGCTCTTGACTCTCCTACACGCCCGTCGGCATTTATGACGGACACCAGCCAATCATATTCCAGTGTGGTGGAAGTCAGGTGTATGCGTATTCTATTATATTTTTCAAAGGATATTTGTAATGTTATATTTAAAGATTATTTAAAATCTGTATATATTTCAGAGATGAGGTATTATGTACATTATTTACATTATACGGACTATTGTTCTCACCTTTGTCGCCATATTTATTACAACGTTTCGCCCGTTGTACCTGAAGAAGACCGGAGCGTCCGAAACGTTGTAATAAATATGGCGACAAAGATGAGGACAATAGTCCGAATAATGTAAATAGTGTATTTTAAATCTATTTTTGCCATAGGAAAGAGCTCTTCCAAACAATTACTATAAATTTTTTTATATAGAAAAGGCACAGCGAAGAAACTCAACGGCGGTGAGAAAGTGACTGAAGCCAATAATTCGTCTTTGGGTTTTATCAAGAAACTCTAAATATATAGAATCAGGACAACAAATGCTTCAAAGTGAGTGAAGGTTATTTGCAAAGCCTGTTTTAAAGCTTATATTCGAAGTTATTTTGTAAAGATATTTTTGTAAGGATGAGTAATATACAGTGAGAGAATTTAAAATTTGAATAACGATAAGATGAAGGGAAAGTGAAAAGAGACAGCAAGAAGAGAAAATATAGCTAAAGGTTTCAAAATTTAATGAAGAAAAAAGACGACAAACAAAAAAACATCAAATTTGAGAAAAAAAATGTGTTTAAGTAAGGAATATATTTAGAGAATTAAAATATTAATATAAGATGCCCCAAAAAGTTTTTGCCGATTTTTCTAAAGGAAATTAAAGATACCTATTTAAAGTCTTAAATATATTTATTCATCAAATTATGAACCATCACATTCTACGGCCTTCTCCCAATGGTTCAACAACTGAGTAATACCATTTCTGTAAAAGTCTTGAGTTTTATTTTGGAAAAAGATATGCGCTTTCGTTTTCAGTTCATCTTCATTATTAAATCTTCTGTTCTTCAGATGATTATCTAAGCCTAAAAGCAAGTGAAAATCTGTTGGGGGAGAGGTCTGGTGAATATGGTAGATGAAGCAGAATCTCCCACTTTAGCTATGCTACCTTGGCAAGGGTCATTTTTGCAACGTGTGGGCAAGAATTGTCCCAGAGAAACAAAACTTGTTTTCTGTTTACTAATGCAGGTTGATGCTTCAACAAATTTTCCTAAACTCGTTCAAGTTGCTCGCAATATTTGTTAGCAGTAATGGTTTCACCCGTTTTTAAAAACTCATAATGAATTATTCCTTGACATGTCCACCAAACACACAGCAAAAGATTTTTTTTTTGGAATAGTGGTACCTTTGAAGTTTGTCACTAAGGATCATCGTGCGATAATCAATGGTGATCCACTTTTCATGACCTGTCATAATTCGATCAAAAATGGGTTCAAAGTTTAAACTCATACAACAGACAAGCACGAATTACCAATTTTTTATCAGCCATTTTGAGGGCTCTGAAATGAGAAATAAAATATTAGTTATATAATAAAATAGCAAGTGAATCATTTAACAATGACCATGTCAATACAAGTTGCTTTCTGTATACTAATGATTGTTAGTAACTAAAGAGCTAAGCCAGAAATGAGTTATGTCTACTGCGATGAGGAGTTAATTTCCATTTCTCCCAAACTGGTGCAAATGCAGACTTATAGTTTCATTGCTTACATTAAACCTTGAATCTAGTTCATGACATGTTAAACCTGAATTTGATTCTATGGCTGCCTTTAAATCCTCACTGTTCAGGGATATTGGTCGTCCAGTTTGAGGTTCAACTTCGAGGGTTTCATTGCCACAATGAAACTTCTGAAACCAATTACGTGCAGTTCGTTCGCTTACTGCACCTTCACCAAAGACTGTGCATAGCTTACGAGAAGCACATGATGCACTTGTACCAAGTTTAAACTCATACAACAGACAAGCATGAATTACCAATTTTTTTATCAGTCATTTTGAGGGCTCTGAAATGAGAAATAAAATATTAGTTACATAAAATATTAGATTGGAGCAAAAATAATGACGTAATAATGTCGTTTTTTGACGTATTTTTTAACGTCAAAAAACGACATTATTACGTCATTATTTTTGCTCCAATCTAATAGCAAGTGAATCATTTAACAATGAACTTGTCAATACAAGTTGCTTTCTGTATACTAAGGATTGTTAGTAACTAAAGAGCTAGGCCAGAAATAAGTTAAAAATCGGCAAAAAGTTTTTTGGGAGCACCTGATAATAAATAGAAGATGAGAATGTGAAAAACGGATGGTAAGAATGAATATATATTTCGAGAGATTAAAATTGAAAGGAGGAAAAGAAGAGATGGAAAAGAGTATTGTAAGAAAGGAATATTTAGACAGAAACTTTTGAATTAATATAGAAGCAAAAGAGGAAGAAAAAGAATGAGAGGTGAATGAGAAGAAGGAAGGAATATATATGCAGAGAGCTTCAAATTAGATTAAAAACAAAAAAGTAGAAGTGATGATGAAAAAAAGGAGCTAGAAAAGTCATTGATAGACAGAGAATTTAACACTTGTCGAACAAGAAAACGTAGAAATAACCAGAAGTTTACGTGAAAAACAGGATTTTAAAAATTGTTGATACAGTTTGAGAATTTAAAATTTAGCTATCAGTCTATATTTCTGAGATGAGGTACTGTAATTGTTAAAGGGAGATAACTGATTCTAAAACATTCGGAAGTGGCATGGCACGTGGAACTAGAACGAAATAAAGGGTTCAGTTCATAATTCCAATCACCCGGAGAAGGCCGCAGGGTAAAACGTCCGGAACGTCCTGAATATGGCAACGAGGATGAGGACAACAGTCCGAACAATGTAAATAGTGTAAATAATTACAATAGCTCATCTCAGAAATATACACAGATATAGAAGAAGGCCGGAGCGTATAACGGTCTAAACGTCGGGAATATGACAACGAAGATGAGGACAACTGTCCGAACAATGTAAATAGTGTAAATAATTACAATACCTCTTCTCAGAAATATGGAAAGATATAGAAGAAGGCCGGAGCGTACAACGGTCTAAACATCGTGAATATGGCAATGAAGATGAGGACAACTGTCCGAACAATGTAATAAGTGTAAATAATTACAATACCTCATCTCAGAAATATAGACAGATATAGAAGAAGGCCGGAGTGTACAACGGTCTAAACGTCGTGAATATGACAACGAAGATGAGGACAACTGTCCGAACAATGTAAATAGTGTAAATAATTACAATACCTCTTCTCAGAAATATGGAAAGATATAGAAGAAGGCCGGAGCGTACAACGGTCTAAACGTCGTGAATATGGCAATGAAGATGAGGACAACTGTCCGAACAATGTAAATAGTGTAAATAATTACAATACCTCATCTCAGAAATATAGACAGATATAGAAGAAGGCCGGAGTGTACAACGGTCTAAACGTCGTGAATATGACAACGAAGATGAGGACAACAGTCTGAACAATGTAAATAGTTTAAATAATTACAATACCTCATCTCAGAAATATAGACAGATATAGAAGAAGGCCGGAGTGTACAACGGTCTAAACGTCGTGAATATGACAACGAAGATGAGGACAACAGTCTGAACAATGTAAATAGTGTAAATAATTACAATACCTCATCTCAGAAATATAGACAGATATAGAAGAAGGCCGGAGTGTACAACGGTCTAAACGTCGTGAATATGACAACGAAGATGAGGACAACAGTCTGAACAATGTAAATAGTTTAAATAATTACAATACCTCATCTCAGAAATATAGACAGATATAGAAGAAGGCCGGAGTGTACAACGGTCTAAACGTCGTGAATATGACAACGAAGATGAGGACAACAGTCTGAACAATGTAAATAGTTTAAATAATTACAATACCTCATCTCAGAAATATAGACAGATATAGAAGAAGGCCGGAGTGTACAACGGTCTAAACGTCGTGAATATGACAACGAAGATGAGGACAACAGTCTGAACAATGTAAATAGTTTAAATAATTACAATACCTCATCTCAGAAATATAGACAGATATAGAAGAAGGCCGGAGTGTACAACGGTCTAAACGTCGTGAATATGACAACGAAGATGAGGACAACAGTCTGAACAATGTAAATAGTTTAAATAATTACAATACCTCATCTCAGAAATATAGACAGATATAGAAGAAGGCCGGAGTGTACAACGGTCTAAACGTCGTGAATATGACAACGAAGATGAGGACAACAGTCCGAACAATGTAAATAGTTTAAATAATTACAATACCTCATCTCAGAAATATAGACAGATATAGAAGAAGGCCGGAGTGTACAACGGTCTAAACGTCGTGAATATGGCAACGAAGATGAGGACAGCAGTCCGAACAATGTAAATAGTGTAAATAATTACAATACCTCATCTCAGAAATATAGACAGATATAGAAGAAGGCCGGAGCGTACAACGGTCTAAACGTCGTGAATATGGCAATGAAGATGAGGACAACTGTCCGAACAATGTACATAGTGTAAATAATTACAATACCTCATCTCAGAAATATAGACAGATATAGAAGAAGGTCGGAGCGTACAACGGTCTAAACGTCGTGAAGATGACAACGAAGATGAGGACAACAGTCTGAACAATGTAAATAGTGTAAAGAATTACAATACCTCATCTCAGAAATATAGACAGATATAGAAGAAGGCCGGAGCGTACAACGGTCTAAACGTCGTGAAGATGACAACGAAGATGAGGACAACAGTCTGAACAATGTAAATAGTGTAAAGAATTACAATACCTCATCTCAGAAATATAGACAGATATAGAAGAAGGCCGGAGCGTACAACGGTCTAAACGTCGTGAAGATGAGGACAACAGTCTGAACAATGTAAGTAGTTTAAAGAATAATTTATTTATTTGTTCCTTCCTGTTCATTTTTTTCTTCTCACTGTAAAGATTTTTTCTTTTTTGTTGGACATTTTTTTTCTGTATCTTTTTCTCGTTTGACATTTTTCTTTTCTTTTTACATTTTAGCGGCAAATTTCTTTGATATTTTCGCTCGACGTTTCATTCCCCTTTCTCCCTATTTCGCTCCCTACTGAACTACTGACCTTTCCAATTCTATTCCCGTTGATCTTCGAGTTTTCTTCTACATCAAAAGACTTGATGTCGCTTATTCTCTTCACAAACTGAAAACTTACGGCAGACGTGAATAAGGAAGAGGCATCGAAAGGAAGAAAGGTGAAGGGTCAAAGAATTAGGATCAGCGCCAAATTCTTCAGGACATTAGGGCTAAAGATTTGCCTCTTCGATCCATGACACCATCTAAAAGAAATGAAGTAGAAATTGGAAAAGATTTGCAGTCGAGAAGGCATTATGCAACTTTGCGATAAGTAAGAAATTTTCACATCGATTATTTAAAATTTTAATTTTTCTTCCGTTTGCTTTGTAATATTAATTCAATTTTAATTCGATTTTAATTCAATTTTAATTTAATTTTAGTTCAATTTTAATTCAATTTTAATTCAATATTAATTTAATTTTAATTCAATTTTAATTCAATTTTAATTTAATTTTAATTTAAGATTAGTTTCATTTGATTTTCTTTCTTTCCTTTTTTTCTTTTCTGTTTTACATTATTTTCGCTTTTGTTTGTTTGAATGTTTGATGCTTTTGTTCTTTTGTTTTGATCTCTTAGATTAATATTTATTTTAATATTCTCCCTTCCTTCCTTCCTTCCTTCCTTCCTTCTTTTCCCTTCCTTCCTTCCTTCCTTCCTTCCTTCCTTCCTTCCTTCCTTCCTTCCTTCTTTTCCATTCCTTCCTTCCTTCTTTTCCATTCCTTCCTTCCTTCCTTCCTTCCTTCCTTCCTTCTTTTCCCTTTCTTCCTTCCTTCTTTCCTTTCCCATCCTTCCTTCCTTCCTTCCTTCCTTCCTTCCTTCCTTCCTTCCTTCCTTAATACAGTGATAGATAGATAGATTTGGACATCTTTCAATAAATAAATAGATAGATAGATAATGAACAGACTGGCATAGCTATATTGACACTGACAGACCGATAGACAAATAGCAAGATATGAAAATTCAGTGATAGAGAGATATGGACAAACTGCAATAGATAGATAGATAGATAGATATGCGCAGAATGAGATAGATAGATAGATATGCACAGAATGAGATAGATAGATATGCACAGAAAGAGATAGATAGATATATTGATATGCACAGAATGAGATAGATAGATAGATAGATCGATACGAACAGACTGAGATAGATAGATAGATAAATAGATACATAGATAGATACGAACAGACTGATATATATATATGTATATTATACACATGTTGTTATATATCCATGTTATTATATACACAACGTCTCGACCATTTACGTCGTCATCCTCATTGCTTGGCTGATATCGCTTATTTTTCTATTCTGAGATTTTCCTCCTGGTGTCAGCTCTTGTTACTCTTGAATCAATGCTTCTTTACCGGATTCAGAGACTGAAGCCACAGCCACTCGACAGCATTTGCACTTGGATAATAGACTACTTCTTCCACTACGCCACCCTAGAACATTCGTTATGTATTTCAGACCTTTCTATATATACCTGATGATGACCAGTGAATACTCGGTCGAAACGTTGAAAAATGTTTCTAAATAATACAAGTATGTTAATAATTACTTGTCTCTGAAATCAAATAGTAAATTCATTGAGTTGGTCAAGGTACACGGTCCGGGGTGCCGCCCTGCTCTAGGTTTTCAAGGCTGTCTACACTGGAGGAAACACACTGGCATCGACCCTGCTAGTTGGGAACAGATAGCAGACGATGGCAGCGAGTGGCGTCATGCACTCCAACGGGGAGTCATGAGGTGGGGGCACGGGAAGAAGAGATACCAACTGTTGTAGTTGTATTTATCTCAGTCCATTATCTATCTATCTCAGTCTGTTCGTATCTATCTATCTATCTATCTATCTATCTATCTATCTATCTATCTATCTATCTATCTATCTATCTCAGTCTGTTCGTATCTATCTATCTATCTATCTATCTATCTATCTATCTATCTATCTATCTATCTATCTATCTATCTATCTATCTCAGTCTGTTCGTATCTATCTATCTATCTATCTATCTCAGTCTGTTCGTATCTATCTATCTATCTATCTATCTCAGTCTGTTCGTATCTATCTATCTATCTATCTATCTATCTATCTATCTATCTATCTATCTATCTATCTATCTATCTATGTCTGTTCGTATCTATCTATCTATCTATCTATCTATCTATCTCAGTCTGTTCGTATCTATCTATCTATCTATCTATCTATCTATCTATCTATCTATCTATCTATCTATCTGTCTATTTATCTCAGTCTGTTCGTATCTATCTATCTATCTATCTATCTATCTATCTATCTATCTATCTATCTATCTCAGTCTGTTCGTATCTATCTATCTATCTATCTATCTATCTATCTATCTATCTATCTCAGTCTGTTCGTATCTATCTATCTATCTATCTATCTATCTATCTATCTATCTATCTATCTATCTATGTCTGTTCGTATCTATCTATCTATCTATCTATCTATGTCTGTTCGTATCTATCTATCTATCTATCTATCTATCTATCTATCTATGTCTGTTCGTATCTATCTATCTATCTATCTATCTAACTATGTCTGTTCGTATCTATCTATCTATCTATCTAACTATGTCTGTTCGTATCTATCTATCTATCTATCTATCTATGTCTGTTCGTATCTATCTATCTATCTATCTATCTATCTATCTATCTATGTCTGTTCGTATCTATCTATCTATCTATCTCAGTCTGTTCGTATCTATCTATCTATCTATCTCAGTCTGTTCGTATCTATCTATCTATCTATCTATCTATCTATCTATCTATCTATCTATCTATCTATCTATCTCAGCCTGTTCGTATCTATCTATCTATCTATCTATCTATCTATCTATCTATCTATCTATCTATCTATCTCAGCCTGTTCGTATCTATCTATCTATCTATCTATCTATCTATCTCAGCCTGTTCGTATCTATCTATCTATCTATCTATCTATCTATCTATCTATCTCAGTCTGTTCGTGTCTATCTATCTATCTATCTATCTATCTATCTATCTATCTCAGTCTGTTCGTGTCTATCTATCTATCTATCTATCTATCTATCTATCTCAGTCTGTTCGTATCTATCTATCTATCTATCTATCTATCTCAGTCTGTTCGTATCTATCTATCTATCTATCTATCTATCTATCTATGTCAGTCTGTTCATTATCTATCTATCTATCTATCTATCTATCTATCTATCTATCTATCTATCTATCTATCTATCTATGCTAGTCTGTTCATTATCTATCTATCTATCTATCTATCTATCTATCTATCTATCTATTTGAATATGGATGCAATATCTTTCAATAAGGACCCACTCGTTCGAACTTTACAGATTATGAAAATTGCAACGAAAAAACTTAGATAGATAAATACATAAACAGAATATGTTTTCAAGGGGTGAAATCCTATCAACTTGACCGTCACATTTTTTGCTTCTCTTCCCCTAACATTCTGAAAAATATGTCTGTCAACTCCATTTTCAAAATCCCAAAAAAGCCACTTCAACAAAAAGGTGAAACTTGTCAGATTTCCAATAAAATCAACTCAGTAAACACGTTCAATAACATTTTTTTCTCGAAGAAATGAAGCACAATTTAGACAATTTTGTGTTGTAAGCACACATCAGGTTATACAAAAAAAAAAAAAAAAAAAATGGAATTGAAAAAAAGAAAGAAAATTCCCCTAACTGCGAAACTTTTGTTATCGATTAGATTCTTTTAATATGATTGGATATCTTTTTGGGGCGTCAGAGATTCGTTTAGACCCAACGGAGGTAATACATCATGAAGTTTTTGCCTTCTTGAGTAACATTGAAGAAATCTTCAGGAACAGGAGAGAGAAACAATAAATCCAGAAAGAGTCCATTAATCACGCGCCTTTATTCTTCAAGAAAAAAATAAGATCGGGGGGGGGCAGATAAAGCAAGTCACCTCGAATTCAGATTCATTCCCGGTTCGTCGTATTAAAATGTTACAAGCAACATTTATCATTAAAATGAAATATGCTTCTTCTTTATTAAAATACGTCATATATATATATATATATATATATATATATATATATATATATATATATATATATATGTGTGTGTGTGTGTGTGTGTGTGTGTGTAATTTCAGATATAATTAAAAAGACAATATGAATATAAACAAAAGGAAAACTTCTGTAAGCCGACGCGATTCGTTTCTGGTGGAATTTATTACGGTAAATGCGAGGATTTTATTTTGAAACAAGTATTTATAAAGAAAAATTAAAAATGTTTCTTGTTTTTCAAAATCATTAAATTCAAAAATTGTCATAAATATACACCAGGTTAACTGAAAGTCAAAGTAAATTATGGAAGATGATAAGTGATGTAATTATAGGTAAATTATGGAAGATGATAAGTGATGTAATTATGGGTAAATTATTGAAGATGATAAGTGATGTAATTATGGGTAAATTATGGAAGATGATAAGTGATGTAATTATAGCTAAATTATGGAAGATGATAAGTGATGTAATTATAGGTATATTATGGAAGATGATAATTGGTGTAATTTAATATTTAATAAACAAATGTAAGTAAATGTAATTAACATTTAAATTATTCTTTCGGCTTAAATTATATATTTTAAATAAATAAAGATTTTGAATTTAACTGGTTTCTTGTAATTTTTCTACTGGAACGCTTAGAACTGCAAAAGTTAAAGTAAATTTTAATGGATTAATGGAAAGAGTTTTTATCCGCCATTTTTATTATAGTGGATACTCGTATTTGAAAGAAAAAGATTTACTCCTGAACCAGGCTACCATATATGACAATAAAAAGGATAAAACAGTAAAATACAATGGTTAATTTCAAAATATTCTATTAATTAAATATTAGGTTGGTGCAAAAATAATGACGTAATAATGTCATTTTTTGTCGTTAAAAAATACGTCAAAAAACGACATTATTACGTCATTATTTTTGCACCAGCCTAATATATAATACATAAATGAATGCCAAACCAAAATGTTATAATACATCTATCTATCTATCTATCTATCTATCTATCTATCTATCTATCTATCTATCTATCTATCTATCTATCTATCACAGTCTGTTCATATCTATCTATCTATCTATCTATCTATCTATCTATCTATCTATCTATCTATCTATCTATCTATCTATCTATCTATCTCAGTCTGTTCGCATCTATCTATCTATCTATCTATCTATCTATCTATCTATCTATCTATCTATCTATCTCATTCTGTGCATATCTATCTATCTATCTATCTATCTATCTATCTATCTATCTCATTCTGTGCATATCTACCTATCTATCTATCTATCTATCTCATTCTGTGCATATCTATGTATCTATCTATCTATCTATCTATCTATCTATCTATCTATCTATCTATCTATCTCAGTCTGTTCATATCTATCTATCTATCTATCTATCTATCTATATGTATAATTTTTCAAATATCTCCATTCCTAAAAGAATTACTTCTTTCCTAAGCGAACAGACATGATTATAAAAATGTTAAAAAATGAAAAGAAAACGGTTAAATATATAATTTTCTATTATTTAAAGATTTAATACATAAATGAATCACGAACTAAAATGATATAAATAATGCAATATATATATAATTTTTAAAATATCTCAGTTCCTAAAAGAATTACTCTTTTCCCAACTCAATATGCATGACTATAAAAATGTTATTAAATTAAAAGAATACGAATATATTTCATATCTTCTATTATTTAAATATATAACACAGATATGAATCCCAAACTAAATAATCTATCTATCTATCTATCTATCTATCTATCTATCTATCTATCTATCTATCTATATATATATATATTCAAATATCTTTATTTCTGAAAGAATTACTTCTTTCCTAAGCGAACAGAGATGACTATAAAACTGTAAAAAATGAAAAGAAAACGGTTAAATTCATTTTTAACTTTTTAATATATAAATGAATTGCAAACTAAAATGATATTCAAAACACACACACACACACACACACACACACACACACACACACACACATATATATATATATATATATATATATATATATATATATATTCAAATATCTCCATCCCTGAAGGAATTGCTTCTTATCCAAGCCAACATACATGTTAAAAAATTAAAATAAAATGATGATTAAATTACAATCTTCTATTAATGAAATGCATAACACATAAATGAATCCCAAATTAAATAATATATATATATATATATATATATATATATATATATATATATATATATATATACAATTATATATATACAATTATATATATACAATTATAAGTGAACATTGAAGTCCACACCCAGAGGCCACAGGCTGTTTCATGCTGGACGCAATCGTCAGGAGGCCTCACGATTGCGTCGTCTTTGGGTGTGAACTTCAATGTTCACTTTTATATTTACACACGCTCTATCTCTGATATTGAGCACTTTATCCCATAAATATAGCACACCTTAAGACTATATTTCTTTATATATATATATATATATATATATATATATATATATATATATATATATATATATATTTATATAGATAGATAGATAGATAGATAATATTACTGTTTAATACACAAACACACACATCACATATATATATATATATATATATATATATATATATATATATATAAAGTTTCCAAGAGGATAGAATCCAGGTAGATCTGAATGTCCAGGACAGAGTAAGAATATAATAAAAATCTTAAACACTAATATTCCATGGTTAAATTATTATATATATATATATATATATATATATATATATATATATATATATAATTTTAACCATTTCACCCACAAAACCTCAATGAAGACACTAACACGAAAAGAATTACTTAGTGTTAGAGAATATGAGGAAAAAAAGAAAACTATTAAGGAGAGAGAAGATAACGACATTGTATTTAAAATTTTGAAGATCAAAATTTGACTGGGAAGCAAGAAGCCGGGAGTGAGTTCCACATTATAAAAAAAATGTTACAATACAACAACATTTATTCATTTTGTTTCCTTTATACTAATCAAATATATTATTTATACTAATATATTTTATTCAATCATTTGATTCATATTCCTTTATACGCATTACAAAATAGCTTAACGCAGATACCTAAAGTCAATTAGGGGCCATATATACAGGTCTGTTGCAAGATTCTCATGGGCGCTCATCCGAATCTATGACACAGGCGCCCACATATATGATACGGGCTCCCTACTCTACTAAATCTCAACAAATTAAAGACATGTCATAATAGATCATTCCATCTTAACATGTCATAATAGATCATTCCATCTTAAATAAATCAACGGCAATTTTTAACATCAACTTAAGATTTATTTGTTAATAAGTTTTTTATACATTCAACATTATGGATAAAATCAGTGAATTTTATAAAGTGTATGTACCTCCACGAATTGGTAAGGTTTAAATGATTTTTAAAAAATTAAAATGTTTTCTTGAAGCTTTCAATTTAGCTTGAAATGAAAGCTAAAAGATTAAATTTCCTATACCAGATAAGCAAAATACTTTGGTACATTTCAGACAGAAATTATATTGATTGGAATAGACTTTCATTTTTTACAGTAAAATCAATAATGTCAGCCATTTTTTTTTTAGACATTTGTAAACAAAACTTAATTTTTTGTTTTAAAAAACCTTGCAAAGATAAAATATATATTTCTGAAACGTTATTTGAGGAAAGTTGGCAAATTTAAAGTTAAGTAAATCTGATTTGAAGCAAATATTACTTATATCATATGAGGTTGTATACAATATAAGGTTGTATACAAGCATTTCCTAAGCACGGGGTCTTCTTTTTCTGACGTGTTAATCGATTTATTGACGGCGGATTGACCTTCGAACGTGTTCATAGTTAAGTGTAGAGTAGCAGCCGATAATTTTTTTTTTTTTCGGTGGTGGACAACGCTTAAGACACGTGTCCTTTTAAGGATAGATTCATTTGCCTGTACATCAATACTTCGAAAATTCCGCATCTATATACATATATAAAAACAAACCGGAATCGTTTTTAAAATAGTCGGGGTCTTCAGATGATAATAAACTTTAAAATATAATAGTAAATATAGTTTTACTTAATAAAAGTATTCCGTAAGAATTTTCTCATTGAAATTGGAGTTTAAAAGTTTCGAAAACCTTATAAATTAGTCAATTTTAAACTGCAAAATATTGTAAAAAAATGAAAACAAATCTTGTAAAAATTTGTTTTTCATCGAAAAGTTTTTTTTTCTTCAGATAATATTGTCTTTATATATATATATATATATATATATATATATATATATATATATATATATATATATATGTGGAAAAAAACAAACAAAAATCCTTAAATGCAATTAAGTTGTTTTAAATTTTAGGAATACGTTTTGAAGCGTCGCCCATTTGACGACAACGTGACCACGCTTAAACGGAAAGCTGATCATTTAAAATTTTCAGTTATCTGTTTTGGATAAGTTTTGTTTTTATGTCCATCGTCTTTGTCATGTTGAACTGATTATGTTAATTGCATTTTAATGAATATTGTCCTGATGAAGGTTTATTAAACCGAAACGTCAGACGTTGACATTTCATTCATATTAAAACAACTTAATTGGATTTAAGGATTTTTGTTTGTTTTTTCCAAATATTTTTCTCCATTCTGTCGGATTTATATCCATTTATATTTGCTTATATATATATATATATATATATATATATTATTCATGAAAGAAATTAAAATGTTCTCTAATTAAATAATGTCTTAGTTTTATTGCATTTTTTTTATTTTTCGATATAGAAAAGATTTTTGATAAGACCGGGTCCGATTTTGCAATAAAAAAAAAAAAAAAAAAAAATAAAATCGGTAATTTAAATTCTTCAAAGAATTCTCCTTTTAACTAATAGAGTCACTAAAAATTATCTCCATGAATTTCTGAAGCTTTCATAAAACTAATTATTGGCGGGATACAATACATGATGTAAAACAAAAAAATATTTTTACCAAGATTTTCTAATAAAAAAATTCAAAAATAATTTCCTTCATTTGTAAGTAAGTCCTGAAAATTTCATTAAAATCAGACAAATATTTGATTTTTGCAAGAATTTCCAAATTAATGTGTCTGTCATCGCAAAAAGAAGTGAAAATTTGCTTTGCTAAAAGTTAGAAAAAACCGCAGACACAAGAAAAACAAATTTTTTTTTAATCAAAATTTTGAATGTTCTGAAAAGGAGTAAGACTTTAATTAAATAATCAAAAATACTTTGATACATTTATCCTCCGTTTTAACAACGATTTTGATGATAAAACTTCGTTTACTTTACGGTTATATATATATATAGAATATATATATATATATATATATATATATATATATATATATATATATATATATATATATATATAAAACCGTAAAGTAAACGTAGTTTTATCATCAAAATCGTTGTTATATATATATATATATATATATATATATATATATATATATATATATATATGCTTGGATCATACAGGTGTGAAATGGGTAAAATCGCAATTTTATATTTTTAATTTCGCGCATGCGCGTTGTTTGTTTTTGATCTTGTCAACTACACAGTATAGTTGCGTCAGTTTGGCACCGTCTGTGAGATAAAAGATCACTATAATGCAATTCACTGCGCCAGAAATTTGGAAACGGCATCTATATAAATATGGGATCTGACAATAAGTTCAATGGATTTATCGTAAATCTGGCTCTGATCAGCTTTTCGATACGAAACTCTTGAGTCGGCTCACCATATAAATCTATTATAACATTGGTTATCTACTGAGGACATTTTGTCAGAAATTCTACTAAAGTAAAAAATACGTTAATTTCTCATACTTGTCACGTATTTTCCCATCCATCCCTCCATATATATATATATATATATATATATATATATATATATATATATATATATATATATATATATATATTGTGTGTATTTAGGCAGCATTTTTCATTGATGCATGTTTCATTAAATAATATAGACAAGTTTTGTCTATTTATTTTATGTAAATTCTTTTCATATCGTCTGATAAGCTTAAAAACATTATCATTATTAGAAGGAAGAAAATCAAAATATTGATATATATTTTTTAATCCCATCTAAGCACAAAATTCTCCTACTATTAGTTTGGTGCAAAAATAATGACGCAATAATGTCGTTTTTTGACATCTTTTTTAACGTCAAAAAACGACATTATTACGTCATTATTTTTGCACCACCCTAATAGCATGACGTATTCTACTTGTAAAGGCCTAAACTGGTGAAACCAAGGCATGAACTACGTCAAAACAATTTCCATGGAAATAGCGGTTCTAGAAATATTAAAAACTAGCTTAAAAGCCGGCCTATTGGGCTGCATTTAAGCTATCTCCTGCAGAGTGTTCTTGATTAGGCCTACGGCTTGTTCAAGAATTTGAGCGTCCCTAAGACTTTGCATATTGTCAGCATTGCGTTTCATGTGGGTTCTCATTTGCACCGGATTTTCTTTTCCTCGTTGCAGCCTTGGGTCTTTTGATTGCAATCTGGTCTTTTGTTGGTAGAGATTTCGTTTTGAGATATATTCTGCTGCCGTATGCGATTGGCAACAATAAACTGCAAAAAAACAAAAACAAAAAAAAAAAACACCAGGCAGATACCGGCTGACTATAGAATTGCAGAGGTTAATATTATTGAGATCGAGTAAGCATCTTCTCGTGAGTCTGTTTTACAAAGTATCGTCTTTTTATTTTTAAAGGAGCTGTATGAGTGAAATATCATTTTTACCAGTGGAATACAGAGTGGATAAAGATGATTCGGTCCTGTTGAAAATGGTATGGCGTGTTCGACTTGTAAAGGCCTGAACTGGTGGAACCAAGGGATGTAGTGCACCAGAACAGCTTTCAATAGCGGTTCTAGGAATATTCAAACCTAGATTCAAAACCGCCATATTGGATGGCATTTAAGCTAGCTCCTGATTAGTGCCTCAGCTAGTTCAAGAATTTGAGAGTCCCTAAGACTGCATATTCTCAGTATTGGAAGCTCTCCTGGCTGCCGTTTGATGTGGGTTCTCATTTGCACCGGACTTTCTTTTCCTCTCTGCATCCTAGCTCTTTTGATTGCAATCTGGTCCTCTGTTGGTAGAGATTTCTTTTTGCGAGGCATACTGCTGCCGTGTGCGATAGGCAACAATAAGCTACAGAAGAACTCAAAATTGATCGCTGCATTTAAGTATTGCATTAATATTTAAGCTTACCTTTTAAAAGTTCAACGATAATTCTTCTGACGCCAGAAGGTAAGGAACTACGCACATCAAATTGTCTAAAGACAATTTGATATCCGTAGGTCATACAAAACCCATTTTGTGCGTAGGTCATACAAACACCTTTTGTCTTTTACAATTTGATGTGCGTAGGTCCTTACCTTCCGTAAAAATAATTAATTTTTGTTCATGGGTGAATTTCGTTGGATTTGGCAATTAATTTCGATTATTCCCAAATTTATTTCCAAGTTATGAAAATTGGAAAGAAAAAAAAAAAAGAAAAAAAAAAAAAAATCACGTAAAAAATCGCCGAAACTAATCGCAGTAATGAAAACTTGGGAATGCAAAATTTCAGGATTGCTGGTCCGGATCCTGCCTGGAATGTTTTTAATTTGCTCACGGAGTTGACCTGATTCCCAAATGGTAAGTTATGTTGGGCTAAGGGCACGAGGAGTAAAGTTGAAAAAGTGTGACACACTGACATACATTTATTATATAGATGGCTGCATACTTTGCAGACATAGCATGTAAATCACTTAAGTCGCATTTTCATTTCATACAAACACCTTTTGCCTGCATCAGTGTATTCGTTGACTGGGACGTTAACTTCACACGTTAACACCTAATTCGCCCAACCCGATCAAATAGGTATGTCTATTCAATAATTGAATTCTACAATATGTTTCTATTGCTTTTTGGCCCCATGAGTCCCCGATGCTGTGACGACGTAGTCTAGATGGCAGTTGAATTGAAAGAAAATGTAATTATTACATATCTCTGACTCAGCAGTGGTAAGAAATCCCATTGCCTGGTCATTCAGTTCTTGCTTTGCTTTTCAGAACACGACAATATATTGGATTTCCTTAACTGCGAATCCCACGTGCAAATTTCTCTTGCACGGCCATCTTGTTGTTTCAGATTCTCGCCTCTACTTTCACTTTCACTTTCGCTTTCAGTTGAGGTTTTGTTGTGTTGTCATTTCAAGAAAGATTGTATTATTGGTTTTTGCTAAGCAGAAATAACTTTTATTTATGCCTCGACGTTTGAGACGCAGGCAAGAAGTGGGGAGAAAAGAGAAACAAGCGTGACACACAAAAACAAACACACACACACAGACACACTCTATTTCTCACACTTACACACACTCACACTCACACACACATATATATCAACAGAGAGTGATAGAGAGAGAAAGGAGGAAATGTAAGCAACGAAACTGGAGAGGGCGAGGAATAGAGAGAGCCACCTAGAGACTATGAGGACGAGAGAGAGAGAGAGAGAGAGAGAGAGAGAGAGAGAGAGAGAGAGAACGGTATGAGAAAAAGACCACACGTATGAAAATGGGAACAATTGAATAATAGAAAGACTGAAAGAGACAGAAAGAGAAAAGCAAGAGAGAGAGAGAGTAAGAAAAGAAAAGAGAAGAAGAAGAAGAACAACAACAACAAAAACAACAACAACAAAGAAGAAGAAGCGGGAAAAAGAAAGAGAATAGAGAAAAAGGAGGAGGAGAAGGGGGACACGAATTGGAAGAGAAAAGGGATAACGGGAGAGAGAGAGAGAGAGAGAGAGTGAATACGGAAAGAAATATGTTAGAAAGAAGGAGAGAAATAAGAAAAGACACACACGGACACAGACACACACAAACACACATACACGCCGACACACACATGTTTCATAAAATGTCGGTCAGATGAAATGAATATGCTTATATTCATTGAAATAAATTTATTACTGAAAAGGGATTTTTTAGTTTTTTTCTAAATTATTATTCTAATTTCCATGGAAATAGCGGTTCTAGAAATATTAAAAACTAGCTTAAAAGCCGGCCTATTGTGCTTTCATATGGACTGAAAGTCTTCTTTGGAATAATCCCTACCAGTTATATATATATATATATATATATATATATATATATATATACTGACGATCGAAAAGGGCGTGAAACCCAGGGTCACAAAATCACATCAACGCAACTAAATATGTTATTTCTATCGCTGATATTGATCGCTTTCCAATAAGTGCCGCATGTATATTTATTAAAGACATTTTCAATCTTCCATGAATCTCGTACATTCATAACTGCTCATGGCGTATCAAATGTAAACAAATGACGTCATACATTAAGAAATGGACAAAGTCCGACAATTTATTTATTAAAGACGTTTTTTTATGTTTAACGTTCTTTTTATAGATACAAGTATTTAAGTAAATGCTCTGTTTATAATAAACAGTATTAAATAACATTTACCGGCCTGAATGTCCGAGAAATTTTCATAGAAAATATTCGTCCTTTGACAGGATTCGAACCTGCATCCTATACGGAACCGCCATTTATCCGGGCGTGCCTAACCGATTCGGCCAGAAAGGAGCGTTCGGTAGGCAAAGTCGAATTTACTGCTTATAAACTTCAATCTTCCATGAATCTCGTACATTCATAACTGCTCATGGCGTATCAAATGTAAACAAATGACGTCATACATTAAGAAATGGACAAAGTCCGACAATTTATTTATTAAAGATATTTCTCTCTCTCTCTCTATATATATATATACATATATATATATATATCATTTTTATATATATTATTCACATATATATATATGAGAGAGGGTTTCATATGCTTCTCTTTTTAAAAGAGTAGTAGAGAGAGATGAAAAGATAAGAGCGAAGTACAGAGAGAGAGAGAGAGAGAGAGAGAGAGAGAGAGAGGAAAAGAGAGAAGTATAGAGAGATGAAGAGAGGGGGTAGTAGAGAGAGATAAAAAGTGAACATTAGGAGGCGGTAGTGAAAAAGATTCTGTGAAATATATAGATGTCGGAGAGATAAGACAGTGATTGGAAAGTAACATTTTATTGGGGAAAATAGATAGAGAGATAGAGAGAGGAAAATGTGTAAGAAGAAGAGAAAGAGAATTTATAAGAAGGTCGGTGAAAGATTAAGAGTAGAAGATAAAGTAAAGATGTGATGATTAATAAAAGGGAGGGAAAGAAAGTTGGGCAAATATAAAATGGACGACAGTAGGACATGTCGGTTTATAAAAATACCGAAAATGGATCGAGAGTCCAAATTGAATAATAAAAGACTAGCCTTCGGGAGAGCAAAAGAATTGAATAAACATAATGTCCGTTTTACATAATACAGTATCTCCTCGATTATCCGGACATATTGGGTTGAAAATGTATGTTCGGATAATTCAAATTTCCGGATAATTGAATAGCTAGATCATTGAAAAAACTGAAAAAAAAAAAAAAAAAAAAGAAACATTTATATTATCAAATAACGTTTTCCAACGCTTTGTTCAAGACTGTGCCAAATTCGTATTTTATGGAAAATTGTGTCATTTTTTTTCTTCATACTTTTTCGATAATTTAGCTACTCAATTATCCGGAATTTCGAATTATCCAAACAGACTTTTTCAACCCAATATATCCGAGTAATTGAATAGCTAAATTATCGATAAAGAATGAAAAAAAAAAAAATTTTAACAGAAATTTAACATACATATTATCAAATAACGTTTTCCAACGCTTTGTTCAAGGTTGTATCCAGTTTGTATTTTTATAAAAAATTGTGTAATCTTTTCTTTCTTTGGTCCCGCGGTTTCTCTGCTTCTAACTCACGAGTCTGGGTTACAGTAGATGTATTTGTATGAGTAGCTTCAGGTTGGAAGTACAGCATTTAGCTTAAACATTTGCCAATTTTTATCAAACGTTGAATATTGTGTTCTAAATTCTTAAAGCATTTATATGAGATGATATATTACAACGGGTCTAGCTCGGATAATGGAAAAACGTTCGGATGATTTCAATTTTTCTCTTCATTTCGCACCCGGATAACCGAAGTCCGGAAAGTCGAGGTAAGGAAGATTTCAATTTTTCTCTTCATTTCGCTCCCGGATAACCGAAGTCCGGAAAATCGAGGTAAGGAGCATTTCAGTTGTTTTTCTTCATTTCGCACCCGGATAACCGAAGTCCGGAAAATCGAGGTAAGGAGGATTTCAGTTGTTTTTCTTCATTTTGCACCCGGATAACCGAAGTCCGGAAAGTCGAGGTAAGGAAGATTTCAATTTTTCTCTTCATTTCGCTCCCGGATAACCGAAGTCCGGAAAATCGAGGTAAGGAGCATTTCAGTTGTTTTTCTTCATTTCGCACCCGGATAACCGAAGTCCGGAAAATCGAGGTAAGGAGGATTTCAGTTGTTTTTCTTCATTTCGCACCCGGATAACCGAAGTCCGGAAAGTCGAGGTAAGGAAGATTTCAATTTTTCTCTACATTTCGCACCCGTAAAGTCAAGGTAAGGATGATTTGAATTTTTCTCTTCAATTCGCCTCCGGATAACCGAACACCGGAAAATCGAAGTAAGGATAATCGCAGGAGCACATTCATAAATCTATCATGCGACCGTGCAGGGAATCTTGTTGCGATATTTCGTTGGGTGGCCCCTACTTTGCATCACGAGATTCATGACTAAATCCAGAGAAGGATATGCAATATAAGCCATCCTGACCGAGCATCTCGTCTCCAGTGACTTTATCACCGACATGAAGTGGCTTACCTCTGTCTGTTCTACAAATATTTTCCTGACAACTGTTCAGACGAGTTATTTTTCCCAGGTGCCCTGACTTGATGAATTTAAGCGTGCTACTAGATTGGCTATTAGGTCTCTCTGTTTTATTCTTGAACTAGTAAGATGCAACCGCTATTTTTATTCTAACAGTTTTTTTTTTCGCACTTCTCACGCGTGGAACTTCCTTCCGCTTTCTTGCTTCCCTGTAAACGACAATCTTCCAAAATATAAATGCAACGTCAATCGTCATCATCTGTCCTCTCAAACATTTTTCCTTTATTGTCTTTTCTTCACTGCTCTCCACTAAAGTCTTCACATTCTGTTTTTATTCCATATAGACACTTGTGTCTTAGTGGCATTATCGCCTTGCTTGAGCGAAATTATTAAAAGTACCTAGAAAACTTGATAGGGAAATTATAATTATGTTTATTATTTATTTTATTTATTCAGGAGGGAAATACCGTCTCGCAACAGACACTGAACCTTTCTAAGCAGCAAACCTAGCGATGAATTCAATATAATCTTTCTCATGTCAGCCGAGAATGTTAGACTGAGGAGGTTAGCATCAGTCATGCTGATGGGAGACCGAAAGGAAACTTTCAGGTGATTGTTGCTACTTATCAGATAGCATTATGATACGGTTTGAATAAAATATCTCAGTCTATATTCCCATGGCATCTGTTCTGGTGAGATTTTTTATTTACTACCTCGAATGCATGAATTTGAGCGTGCTACTAGATTGGCAATTAAGTCTCTTGTTGAACTAGGAAGATGCGTTATTTTTCTCGCACATCCAACCTGATTTGCTACATCCTGATAACTACAATCAAAAAATTTAAATGCAACGTCAAACGCCATCTTCTGTCCTCTTGAATCCAGTTCCCTTTTTGTCATTTCCTCAATCTTCCCTATTTTCAATATGCTCATTTTTATTCTCCTTCACTTTCACTCTCTGTAAACCCCTACTCCGGTAGCTGTTGTCGCTCTTTCAAGTACTGACGGGGGTTTCCTTCCTAACCTTTTGTTTGTATTAGTGTGGAATAAAAGAGTAATGTTGCCAGACATAGGATCTTCCAGCAGCCACCCTTTTAACCCAGGGCAGTATTACCTCCTCAAGGCACTTGATACAGGCCTCCATCTTGAGTCTTTAGCCCTCATCAACAAATTCGAGAGTTCTTTTCTCATCAGAACGATCAGAGTGAGTTTTCCGAGCTGCCGTACCTTCGTAATCACCATTAGACTCATCCGACTCTTTATGAATTCTCTGCATCAGATTGACACCCAAACACTCTCCAATGTTTATATTGGACCTTCCGACATGCCGTTTCCAAATTTCTAGCGGAGTGAATTGCGCCATGGTGATCTTTTTCTCACGGTAATCAACCCTGACCCTGTTATGCTGTGCAGGCGAAAAAAATAAAAAACAAACAACGCGCATGCGCGAAATTAGAAATATAAAATGGCGTCAATTTACCTATTGCACCTTGTATGTGTATCTATCGGGGTAAATCAGAAGGCAAAAGCAATTTTGGAAACACCCGGTAAAAACAACAAAGAGGAACATGGTCAGGCGTATGGACGAACCACTCAGCCATTGAACCATCGAGGAACAACACACAGTGGTGACCTTTCTTGAAAGTCCTCAAGTGATTTGGTTTCTGTTATTGATAGACTTCTGTGATCATGTAGCGCCAGCCCACAATGTTCGAAGAAGGATACGGCACGAGAATCCAGGTTTGTCTTTGTGTTTAAAACAGTTGCCTACAGGCGAACATATTTTGTCCACGTCTATATTTCAAGAAGTGCCAAGATTTGCCAAGCGGACCTTACTAAAAGCAATATATTCCATATTATTATGTTAGTAGTATGGCAGAAGAAGACCCGCCTTCCTCACTAAAAACCGATAACATATTTATTGTTTGTCAGATAGCAATTGAGCCCCAATCTAGTAAATGCTATTGTAAGAATTAGACGCTTGTTGAACATTTACAGAGACGAAACAGTGGATGTGAGCACAGTTGGGCGTTGGTAATGTGTTTTAGTAATGCTGACATCAAAGTGTGAGACAAACCATATTCCAGCCGATATAAAAATGGCCTACACAGATATTTTGATGAGAAAATCATCGTTACTGTAAAGGAAAAGAAAAGTGGAAAATAATATTTGAAGCACAAAAAACTCCTGGACAGAGGATATGAGCACAGTTGGGCACTGGAAATGTATTCCAGCAATGCCGAGATCAGCGTGTGAGATAAATGACATTCCAGCGGATATAAAAATGGCCTGAAAGGATATTTTCATGAGAAAATCATCGCTACTGGAAAAATAGTATTTTCTGAAAAACTTCTTTGACCAATTGGCCTTGTAAGAATTGGACGCTTGATGAACATTTACAGTGACCAAACAGGGGATGAGAGCACAGTTGGGTTCTGGAAAAGCATTTCAGTAGTAGCGACATAAACATCTGCGACAAGCCATATTCCAACCGATATTAAAAATGGCCAACACGGATATTTTCACGAGAAAATCCTCGCGTTTTATTCATTTCCCGTAAAGTGCGTCATTTCACGAGATAGATAGATAGATAGATAGATAAAAAGACTGGGATAGATAGATAGATAGATAGATAGATAGATAGATAGATAATGAACAGACTGACAAAGATAGATAGATAGATAGATAGATAGATATGAATAGACTGAGATGGATAGATAGATAGGTAGATGAGAATAGTCTATTCTCATCTATCTATCTATCTATCTATCTATCTATATATATATATATATATATATATATATCTATCTATATCGCTCTATTCGTATCTATCTATCTATCTATCTATCTAAGTCTATTCTCATCTAAACTCTATTCGCATCTATCTATCTATCTATCTCGCTCTATTCGTATCTATCTATCTATCTAAGTCTATTCTCATCTAAACTCTATTCGCATCTATCTATCTATCTATCTATCTATCTATCTATCTATCTATCTATCTATCTATCTCGCTCTATTCGTATCTATCTATCTATCTATCTATCTATCTATCTATCTATCTATCTATCTATCTATCTCTCTGAGTCTATTCTCATCTATCTATCTATCTATCTATCTATCTATCTATCTATGAGAATAGTCTATTCTCATCTATCTATCTATCTATCTATCTATCTATGAGAATAGTCTATTCTCATCGATCTATCTATCTATCTATCTATCTATCTATCTATCTATCTATCTATCTATCTATCTATGAGAATAGTCTATTCTCATCGATCTATCTATCTATCTATCTATCTATCTATGAGAATAGTCTATTCTCATCTATCTATCTATCTATATATATATATATATATATCTCGCTCTATTCGTATCTATCTATCTATCTATCTATCTATCTATCTATCTATCTATCTCAGTCTATTCTCATCTAAACTCTATTCGCATCTATCTATCTATCTATCTATCTATCTATCTATCTAAACTCTATTCGCATCTATCTATCTATCTATCTATCTATCTATCTATCTATCTCAGTCTATTCTTATCTGTCTATCTATGTGTGTTTATTCTTTATCTATCGACCTGCTGATATATATATATATATATATATATATATATATATATATATATATATATGTATGTGTGTGTGTATGTCGATGTTTTGGGTGAGACGACATGTTATTTAGTGACATTCATTACGAGTATCTCTTCATTCTCTGTCTGACACGAACATTTAAACATGGAGCTTTCACTTGTCTCATCTTTATCAGCCTTCTCAGCCTGGATACTGACCAAATCCCCATCTACCTGCCCGACCAGACACGGGTCGCCTTCTTGCTCCCAACGCCCAATTTCACATCGGCTTTTCCCGCAGTTTGGCCGGCCGATGGGGGCTCCACGCGACTCCAGCTTGCTGGCCAACATTGCAATGTTAGTTTCACTTTCGGATAGTAGACAAAATCGATCCGCTCTTGATAAACGACGAAAGTCACAAGACACAAGAAAAGTGATGTCATTGTCGACAGAAAAGCGTAAGAAGAATCTGTGGCTGTTGCTGACTTTTTGGGTTTTTTTTTGCTTCAAATTTTTATTTTTCTGTTTTGTTTTGTTTGATTTCAGTTTCTCTCCCTTTATTTCGACCCGAATAGGTGTACACAATTATCGATTCTTCTTTCTAACTCTCTTTCAATCCCTCTATCTCTCTCTCTCTATATATATATGTATCTCAGTCTATTCTTATCTATCTAAACTCTATTCGTATCTATCTATCTATCTATCTATCTATCTATCTATCTATCTATCTATCTAAACTCTATTCGCATCTATCTATCTATCTATCTATCTATCTATCTATCTATCTATCTATCTATCTATCTAAACTCTATTCGCATCTATCTATCTATCTATCTATCTATCTATCTATCTATCTATCTATCTATCTATCTATCTAAACTCTATTCGCATCTATCTATCTATCTATCTAAACTCTATTCGCATCTATCTATCTATCTATCTAAACTCTATTCGCATCTATCTATCTATCTATCTATCTATCTATCTATCTATCTATCTAAACTCTATTCGCATCTATCTATCTATCTATCTATGCTTGTTTTTCTTATCGGATGTTTACTCCCGTTTTCGTACCTTTTTTCTTTCTCGTTCTTTTTCTTCTCTTTTTTCCTTCATTTCTTCCTCCCTTCCTTTCTTGTTACTAGACAAAATTTTTATCATGTCTCGAAATATAAAAAAATTGAAACTAGCAGAAAATACAATTAACAAAAAAAGATGTTTTCGGTTTTTGTCTTTGATAGAAAACTTCGATTCCCAACAAAAACAACTCGCTTAATAGTAATATATATATATATATATATATATATATATATATATATATATATATATATATATATATATATACTAAAAGAGGCAAATAAATCAATTTAGATTCTGATGTTGATAGGCGAAAACAATTTCAGATTCTTTGATCCAGGCTCTTAGGATCCCAAGAAGATAGGAAGCACATTTTTAAAATGATCACTTCAGATAAATAAGAAAATGTTTGGAAAATGTGAGAGAGAGAGAGAGAGAGAGAGAGAAGAGAGAGAGAGAGAGAGAGGGGGAAGGGAGGAATGTAGGGAAAAAGAAATAGAGGGAGAGATAGAGCGAAAAGATGAAGAAAGATAGAGAGAGAATGTGAGTGAGAGAGAAAGAGGGGAAGGAGAGAAAAAGAAAAGAAGAGAGAGGAAAGAGATGAATGGAGGGAAAAAAGAAATAGAGAGTGAGAGATAGAGCGAAGAGAGACAGAGAGACAGAGATATAGAGGGGGGAAGGGAGGAATGTAGGGAAAAAGATATAGAGGGAGAGATAGAGCGAAAAGAAAGAGAAAGAGACAGAGAATGTGAGTGAGAGAGAAAGAGGGGAAGGAGAGAGAAAGAAAAGAAGAGAGGGGAAAAGAGAGGAATGGAGGGAAAAAAGAAATAGAGAGAGAGAGAGAGAAGAGAGAGAGAGAGAGCGAAGAGAGAGAGAGAGAGCGAGAGAGAGAGGGAGAGACAGAGAGTTGCTGAAACTTTTGGTCAGAGAAATAAAAAAAACTTCCTGATACTTCTTTCGGAATTGTCAGTGCCTGAAATTTTATCTTCTATAAAAAACGAATAAATTCATATTTTGGGCAGCAACGCCCTTTTCCTACATTTTTCATTAGAGACATGACTGTGATTAATTTTTTTATTCAGTGTACAAGTTTTTTTTTTATTTCCTGGGCATAACGTGTGCAAAAACTTCGCAAATGCTTTATATAATCCCGAGCGCTTTCGTCTATTCTGTTAGCCATTATCAAAAATGCTTTTTTTAGATGAATATGTAGATTTTTATACCGATTTTTCAAGCGTAGCTTACATGTGGCACAAGGCCGAAAGTATGGGGCGCCCAGTGAGGATTGAACTCTTTACTCATTCCTAATTGTTTTAGCGAGACAAAGTTGCTAACCACTACACCTCTTCGGGGTGCCCTATGTAGATTTTTTATATGTGTGATAGGAATATATTTTTATTTTCTAAACACGGTCAGCACATTGTGACCGTGTTCATAGTTGATATTATTAATTGTTGACTTTCTATTAGTAATGATTCCATTATTTTTAACGTTTTTTTTCACTGGTGGATGAGATTATTACAGTTTTATTTTCTATGAGTATATTGTGGACTGTTTTCGTGTGTCCAAATTGAGCTATGGTCAGAGAAAGGTAACATGAGTGTTCTTGATAGGCAATCAAGTATGGTATGTTCAAAATATTTCTTCATGAATTTGGTTCGATAAGGACCGCAGTTCCTTAAGGGACAGGTAAATTCATAAAATTCAGTTTTTAAAGAATTTAATTCATATAATTTTGTTTTTATAGAATTTAATTCATAAAATTTAGTTTTTACAGAATTTAATTCATAAAATTTAGTTTTTACACAGTTTAATTCATAAAATTTAGTTTTTACAGAATTTACTTCATAAAATTTAGTTTTTACAGAATTTAATACATAAAATTTAGTTTTTACAGAATTTTATTCATAAAATTTAGATTTTACACAATTTAATTCATAAAATTTAGTTTTTACAGAATTTTATTCATAAAATTTAGATTTTACACAATTTAATTCATAAAATTTAGTTTTTACACAATTCAAGTTCAGAAAATAAAGATAGGAACACAAGAAAAATTGAATTCAATACTTAATCGTAGTTCCTTGTCAGTTGTTTCCAATGAAACTTCGACTTTTATTCCTATAAGGAAGCCGTCATTTGATCTGACGTGCTATACCATTTAGCTACATAAAAACGTCCGGTTAATGTAATTAATAATGTTTAATTAAAAACCAAAGTATTTACGTAAATAAATTGTATCTATATACTAATTTATAAACAGAAAATATATTACATAATTGTCGGACTTAATCCATTTCATCATATATATATATATATATATATATATTTTATAGGTTATTTTTATATATACAAATGAT
Source organism: Acanthosepion lycidas (assembly GCA_963932145.1). Taxonomy (NCBI): domain Eukaryota; kingdom Metazoa; phylum Mollusca; class Cephalopoda; order Sepiida; family Sepiidae; genus Acanthosepion; species Acanthosepion lycidas. Next base: position 50,807,687 of record OZ010612.1, read on the forward strand.
TTTATGATACAAGTAAATACTCTATTTGTAATAAACAGAGGTTTTACTTAAATATTTGTATCTATTAAAATAATCTATAAACAGAAAATATTATATTAAAATAATTGTCGGACTTTATGTCATTTTTTACGTTAACATACACTTCGAGCAGATATGAACGTTCGAGAGAAATCATAGGAAATTTGTTGTTTAAAAAAAGTAATTTGACTGTGCTAACCAGGCGCTTCCTCTGTAGCTTCAAGGCTATAGCACTTCAGACCATATGACGAATCTGTGTAAGATACAGGTTCGATTCCTGTCGAAAGACATATTTTCTACGAAAATTCTCGGATATTCACGTCGATAAATATAGTTAATAATGTTTATTATAGATAGAGGTTTTACTTAAAAAATTGTATCTATAAAAATAATGTATAAACAAAAAATATATTAAAAAAATTGTGCGAATTTGAATAATAACTTTGAAGTTATTAGTCAAATTACATAAACCTCAATAACTCAAATTTGCTTTGAAAAATATTGTCAAATTTTAAATAATTGAATTAGATGACAAAACAAAGCTTGATATAAATTTTCGAGTCTACAGTCTGAATTTATTATGTAAAACTAGAAATGTATTATCATTTGCTTCAATAACAAGGTAATAGAATAACATATAATTTTAGTCTATTTCATAATAAGTTATGTGATTTGTTTATGTTAAGATATACTTCGAGCAGATATGAGCGTTCGGGAGAAATCATGAGAAATTTGTAGTTTAAAAACAGTAATTTTAACTTTGCTAACCAGGGGCTTCCTCAGTAGCTAAATGGTATGGGACGTCGGACTATATGGCAGTTCCGTGTAGGACACAGATTCGTTTCCTATCAGAGGATACATATTTTCTGTGAGGTTTCTAGGATATTCAGACATGTAAATGTTGTTAATACAGTTTAAATTAAACAGAGCATTTACTTAAATATTTGTATCTTTTAAAATAACGTATGAACAAAAATATATTAAAATAATTGTTGGGCATTAGTTCATTTCCTAATATATTATATTATTTGTTTACGCTAAGATACGCTTCGAGCAGATCTGAGTGTTCGATATACATATATATATATTTATTTTTCTTTTATATATGTACATATATATGATTATGCCTACATGTACATAGGTAGATATAAATTGTAATATATATTAATATTTGTATGTAGAGAAAATGTAAAGAATATATATATATATATATATATATATATGAAGAAATATATTTTTAAGGTGTGCTATATTTATGGGATAAAGTGGTCAATATCAGAGATAGTGCGTGTGTAAATATAAATATAAAAGTGAACATTGAAGTCAACACTCAGAGGCGACAGGCTGTTTCATCCTGGACGCAATCGTGAGGCCGCCTGACGATTGCGTCCAGCATGAAACAGCGTGTCGCCTCTGGGTGTGGACTTCAGTGTTCACTTATATGCATCGCAAAATCATAAGAATTGTTTAAAATCTCTGAATCTTGTCTAATACTAATAGTAATATCTATACATCTACCTCTCTCTCTCTCTCTCTCTATATATATATATATATATATATATATATATATATATATATATTGACGTTTCATTACTTATATATACGTATATATATATATATATATATTAAAACATGTTTCATTAAATAATTTATACATGTTCTGTCTACTTATATATATATATATATATATATATATATATATATATATATGGTGGGGGAAGGGGGGATATGGACCAGATACTTATTTTTAGGGTAACGTTTTGAAGTTTTAGCAATTGGCCGTATTGGGTGAAACTATCTCTGATAGTTTGTGGGTGGGGATTAGAACGTTCGCTCTCTGACCATAAGACACGGGTTCGCATCTCACGATGGTCGATATGTCAGTAAGGTGGCTTGTTGATGTTATCGGTCTAGAGGAGCCGATCCCAATATGTGACACGTTTATTCGTCCGTGACTGAAAAAGACAGTCTCGCTAAAACGTATATACACGTCTACGCCGGGGAAAGGACTAATCCGACATTTTATATATATATATATTTTTTTTGTTATTTAAAACTTTATTATTCCAACCCGAATATTAAACATTGACAGCGATTTTATAACTTGCCCTTTCGTGGATTTTATAATTATATTTCTTTTGAGTGGGGTTCTCCAAGAAAAAGAAGGGGGTGCGCTTTCCTCGTTCTAGGATCAGGTGTTTGCTTCTCTTCTCTCAATGTATTGTCTTCTGTTTTCTTCATGTCATTTTGTGCATTTTTGGGCGTCATTTTTCGAATTCCCTTTTCGCGGGTTTTCTACGTAAGTCCTTATCTCGTTGTCATCCACTGAACATTTTGAAACAAAAAAAAAAAAAAAAAAAAAAAATTTAAAGTGTCCTATCTTGGTGCTAGTCGTCAGCATCGACTGTCCGTGGAGGTTGGCTCTATTTATCACAAAGCAATGAAATCATTTCCGGTTCCTCTAAATTTCATTAATAACAAATTCTGACACAAGACCAACAGAAATTGGGATCCGGATTGCATTTCCCATGCTTTTTCTTGTATTTATAATAAAAAATAACCTTATTTGCATATATTGTTTTTCTTCTGTATAATTTGCTTTTTACTTTTTTCTTTTTTTACAGTTTATCAATCCTTTGAGGGCTGTTTAAAACCGACTATATTTTAGAATGTTAGAATAATTCATTTTTTTGCGAGTGAATACTGCATTGAAATTTTTCAGAATAACAATGAGTCTATACATATAATCTACTATTTAACCCATAGCTGGGGAGGAGATTAATTCATACTATCTGAATTATTTAAGGCCAAAATCTAAATATTTTAAATGTAAATTTAAGCTTCCAACTAGATATTTTGTATATAATTTTATACTTTTAATGTAAACGTCCATCTATTACATATATTTAAGATATAAACGTATTTTATTATATATTTGGAGATGATAAAATATATTGTTGGTAAGTTTTCCAAAGATTTTTATAAAAATGTATTGCTGGAAATTTTACTGTATTTTTTATACTATTTTTAGCGTTGTCTTGATTGTCATTTTGCTATAAAAATATTTTGCTGGTAATTTTACAATAAGAATTTATTGTTGGTAAGTTTTTTTATGAAGATAATTTTGATATTTGTTTGCGGGGTTCACCAATAGCTTGGACCCTAACAGGTGCTACCAACCCGACTCAGGGTGGGCCTGTGGAAAAACAGCAGTTCAGAGGTGGTTCTACGCCCATCAAAATCTCCAGTCTCCCGATCAGAGGCCTTGCTGCCGGATGTAGTTTATCGTCATACTCAGGACGATGGATTAAGAGTAGTTCCCAATGGTATTTGCACGTAAGTGAATATAACGAAGCAGAGACTGGGATTCGAACTCGGTTCTCCATTCTCTCGTCCATTACACCATCCGCTTTATATCTATCTATCTATCTATCTATCTATCTATCTATCTATCTAAAGCGAGGAGGTTATTCCAACGAGAGAAAAGCGTGTATATTAAAAAGAAGAGAGAAACCGCAAAGGTTTTTGGTTGTAATGTGGATTTAAAATATATATATATATATATATGATGCTTCATTTCCATAATTTTGCAACACGTGTTTCGAGTCTCGCGACCTTCTTCAGGCGTGACCCGAAACGCGTGTTTAACGAAGAAACCATATTTTAAATCAGTATATATATATATATATATATATATATATATATAGCTTAGTAATGTTTTTAACTGAATTGCAATTCACCTGGTCGGGTCCGAGAATTCGTTGGAGACTTTATTTAGATTACATCTCGTCTCAAAATACCCGGTGAGACAACGAGACATTGAACGAGACATTGAACGAGATTCTCTTTGGAGGAATTTTGACATGAATTTCATTTGATGTGCGAGATTTTCAGCTTCGATTGTTTTTATTTTTATTTTCAGACACCGTTATTGTTCTTGTCCTTTTTTTACAAGGGTCAAGAGCCACTTGAGTTTGGTTGGTTGGTTGATTTGTTTAGCGGCATATCAACATCTCTATGGGTTATTTAATGCCGAATTCTAAATATTTTGACCACAATTTTATGGCTCCAACTAAAAGGATTTTGAACGCAATTGTATAACTTCAACTACGTATTGTTGGTCATTTTGCTATAAGTATAAGTATATATTGTTGGTTTTTAGTGTAAAATGTATTTTTATACTTTCATAGTGTTTTGGTTTTGTTTGGTGCTCCATTATTTGTCCATATCTTGGACCCTAACAGGCGCTACCATCCGGGTCAGGATGAACCTGGAAAAACCGACAATCAAAACCCCCCGATCAAAGTCCTTGCAGCCGGATGTAGTTTATCGTCTAACCCAGAACGGGCCACTCGAGTTAGAGGGTTATAGAGTAACAGGCACAGTTTATGGGAGTCGGTTCCACAAAGCAGCTGTTCGTGGGAAGAAGCTGCTCTAGGCGAATTCCCTTTATATACACACGAACTAAAGATATGGTAAGGTTCAGAGTTTGAGAATATGTGGGGAAGATAAGAGTTAACCCTAGACTTGAATAGGTTAAGATTGTAGTAATCGAGGAAACATCCTCTTGGGAGTCGGTTCCACAAAGCAGCTGTTCGTAGGAAGAAGCTGTTTGAGTGGAAGTTACATCTCAAGAATGGAATACGAAGGGAATGAGGGTGATTCGCTACAATGGGCGTGGCAAGGCGGGTTCTAGACGTGAAGGTTAAAAGTGGTTACACTCAGGAATATCATTCGTCAACACTTTCCACAGAAATAACGGTAGAGAAGATTGTGATATTTCGTCTGCGAGAAAGGGGATATATCGTGGAAAATAATTTGTCACCCTAAAGGACGCGGAGACACTTTTGAACTCTGTCGAGACTAGAAAGTGAAGCATGGGAAGCCCCTACCCATATATCGCTGCATTAATCTATTTTTGGCCTGATCTGGCTCTTGTAAATGTAAAAGATAACAGAAGGAGTAAGGTACTTACTGGGGCGGTACAAGGAACCGAACATTTTTCTAACATCTTTAGTGGATGCACCAGATCTATTTGAGGGCTGGGTTGAGTTCCGTGTATGTTGGAGCTGATGGAAATAAGGAATTCTTTATTTTGGATTATAAATATTATTGCCCAGTCGATGGTAGTTGAATCATTTTGTTGGTATTTAACATAAGAAACGTTTAACGCGCCTGTCTATGCACAAATCATCACTTTCAATCACAGAAATTAAGTAGTTTCGAGACCAGTCGATTAAATTTAAATCAGGAGAGTTTCCGAGCCAGTCTATAGTACTTTGATTTGCTCGCTGGTAAGGCTTGCCAGTGTGTTCGTGTAGCGTTACAATTTTCGTACGCTTCCTTGGAGTAGTGTCCATCGCAGGCAATAGCCGTAGGACAACTAATTGACAGTGGGGACAATAATGACTGGGCGTGATAAAAATCTGCTGAAAGAATGGAAACTATAGTAGTTGTTTCATTTAATTTGCACAAGAGTGTAGATGAAGGTCTACCCGCAAATATCGGATAATCTCGTAGAATCCAATTTTTTTTGGCTTTAAATAACCCACAAATGTTTGCAATGACTTAAAAAACAAATATATCAAACACTCATTTACGAACCTGTTAAGGCTGCGCACTTTTTTTTTCTATCGGACCCAATATTTTCCTTTGTCTAAAAAAATGTAAACTATTTCACATTTTTTCTCACAAATACACATAGACACACCCGGCCACATTTTCACAGATAAATACTCAATATCCTTATGTTTTTATCATACATGCACACACACAGAATTATGCGTAGAGATATTCGATATGAACGCCGGAAGTGAGTTAGACACCTGAGCTAAGAATCACTACTCGATGCCAAAGAAATCGATATAAACTGAGATACAAAGTTCAACTGATCTGGAATTTAACCAGTGTGAAAAGAGGTTTGGTGTTAATAGCGGAAACGTAATTGACTCCTGAGTCATTGCTCATTGCCAAAGTGTTATGGTCCGGTTACTTGTAGCACGGGGATAGTCAAGGTAGAACCAATAAATAAGAATTCAAACACAGGTATGGAATAACACAGATATATTACAAACAGGAATATATACAGAGAAGTAGAAGTGTTAGTATGAACAATCAGGTTTAGTAGAGAGAACAATGTAGTCTCGAACAGTATCACTATTCCAATCTCTTGCATTAATTGTCTAAACGCGACTCTATTTCGAACTGCCTCTGACTCGACTCTTGAATCAACTTGAACTACTCACTCTCGCCTACTGACTGAGGTGCAGTATTTATTAAGTATGGAATAGTCCATTATTATTATTATTATGGATAAGATCCCATAACACAAAGATATTGACATATTTTGAAATAGAAAGCCCAGTAGACTTGGAATTTGACCAGTTTGATGAAATGTTCGGCGTGAACATCAGAAACGCGATTGGTTCTTGAGTTCCTGCTCGATGCCAAAAAATATTAAGAAATTTTGAGATACAAAACTCAGTAGATCTGGAATTTGCCCAATATGAAAAAAAGCGTTCTGCGTGAACAACAGAAGCGTAATTCACTCTTGAATCAAGAGTCACTTTTCGTTGTCAAAGATATGGATATATTTGGAGATACGAGCCATGCAAAATTCAATAGTTCTGGAATTTGACCAGCGTGATGAGTTGTTCCGTGTTAACAAGAGAAACCTAATTGATTCCTGAGTCAGCAGTCATTGTTCATTGACAAAAATATTGACACACTTTAAGATACAAAGCTCAACAGATCTGGAATTTAACCAGTGTGATGAGATGTGATTAATTCCTAAGTTAAGAGTTATTGTTCGATGCCATATATATATATATATGTGTGTGTGTGTGTGTGTGTGTGTGTGTGTGTGTGTGTGTGTCTGTCTATATTTCTGAGATGAGGTATTATGTACACTATTTACATTATTCGGACTATTGTCCTCATCTTTGTCGCCATATTTATTACAACGTTTCGGCCTTTCAGTATCTGTCTATATTTCTGAGATGAGGTATTATGTACACTATTTACATTATTCGGACTATTGTCCTCATCTTTGTCACCATATTTATTACAACGTTTCGGCCTTTCAGTATCTGTCTGTATTTCTGAGATGAGGTATTATGTACACTATTTACATTATTCGGACTATTGTCCTCATCTTTGTCGCCATATTTATCACAACGTTTCGGCCTTTCAGTATCTGTCTGTATTTCTGAGATGAGGTATTATGTACACTATTTACATTATTCGGACTATTTTCCTCATCTTTGTCGCCATATTTATTACAACGTTTCGGCCGTTGTACGATCCGGCCTTCTTCAGGTGGTTGGAATGTCGAACTGAACCCTTTATTTCTCTCACTGGGGTAGAATGTTCTAGTTCCACGTGCCATGTTTAATAGATGTCAGTTGTCAGTTATCTCCTGTTAATTTCCCTGTCTAAGTTCTCCAATGACTTAACCGGGTATTGAACTCACATGAACGCCTTCATCCACTGTGCCATGTGTTCTTGAGGACACATGGCACAGTGGATAAAGGCGTTAGTTAGATCTAGTTACAGGATCCAAAGAGTTTAAGTTCAATATATATATATATATATATATATATATATATATATATATATATATATATATATATATAATGATGAAGCGGAGATTTTAGAAATCCATGGTAATAATTTATTTCGCGAGATAAATCAGATCTCGTCTCTTCAGACCAAACAATATACACAAGTCTCAACAGATTTTGTAATTGAGCAGATAGATACGAGCTGATTGACGATATAAAAGAAAACGTGTGGGAGAAAATAAAATGGAAACAAAAGATCACTGCATTGCCATTCTTTTCTAACTGGAACCTGACCATCGATTCTTGTATTTGTTCTTTAACGTACCATTCCATATATATATATATATATATATATATATATATATATATATATATATATTAGTAACAAAAATCTCGGTAATCCGTATGGATAATCCCAAGGAGGATGAAATTCTGAGAGCTCAATTTTAATTCAGAGCGAATAATTTAATTTAAAGAAAAACAGACCACTTTAAGCCTCCATTTGTAATAATTTATTTCACCAGAGACTTTTTTTTCGTTTCCCCCTTTGAAAGTGACGTCTTAAGATCCAGGGAAAAATAAAAGTCTCTGGTGAAGTATTACAATGGAGCCTTAAAGTGGTCACCTCATATAGAAAATAGCTAAAATTTATTGTTCATATTACTAAGGTTGACTTGATTATATACCAACAGTTTTGTTATCTATATATATATAGTTTTAAGGTATACTATCTTTATGAGCTCAATATCATGGTTAGTGCTTATGGAAATATAAAATTGGGCATTGAGATCACCCATCTAGATAGTGGCTAGGCTTGACGTTGCTTAAGTTCGTGATCGGATGAGAGCTGGCGTTTCAGTGTAATATGGCCGTACGCTACACCACCATTATATCCAAGCTAACAGAACCTATAATTCCAAAGTGGTCACCCATTTAGGAACTGACTAGGCATGACGTTGCTTAACTTCTGTGATCGGACGAGAACCGGTGTTTCATCGTGATATGACCGCACGCTTTACCCTCATTCTATTCAAGCTTACAGAACCTGTAATTCCAAAGTGGTCACCCATTTAGGTACTGACTAGGCTTGACGTTGCTTAACTTCTGTGATCGGACGAGAACCGGTGTTTCATCGTCATATGACCGCACGCTTTACCACCATTCTATTCAAGCTTACAGAACCTGTAATTCCAAAGTGGTCACCCATTTAGGTACTGACTAGGCATGACGTTGCTTAACTTCTGTGATCGGACGAGAACCGGTGTTTCATCGTGATATGACCGCACGATTTACCACCATTATATTCAAGCTTACAGAACCTGTAATTGCAAAGTGGTCACCCATTTAGGAACTGACTAGGCTTGACGTTGCTTAACTTCTGTGATCGGACGAGAACCGGTGTTTCATCGTGATATGACCGCACGCTTTACCACCATTCTATTCAAGCTTACAGAACCTGTAATTCCAAAGTGGTCACCCATTTAGGTACTGACTAGGCTTGACGTTGCTTAACTTCTGTGATCGGACGAGAACTGGTGTTTCAGCGTAACATGACCATAAGCCTAAGTAGAAGCGGAAAATAGAGACGAAGTTCTGAAAAGAGCGAGAGCGAACTTCGAAAGTCGGAAAAAGAAAGAAACGAGAAGGAAAGAGAGGAAGAAAAAAATAAGAGGGAAGACGAAGGAAGGGAGAAACAAAAACAAAATGGACAACGATGCAGAAGATGGTGATTTTGCTGTGGCCATACGACAATAGGTATTGTGATTTACAGATGTGAAGAGCAATTCAATCGCATGAAGAATAGCGTTTCAAAGCAAGATGGCCAATAAAAGCTGGCTCTCCTGCAAACGGTGACCATTATCTGTAGCGACGTGAATCCAATTGGTAGAGGCTTGACCAGGCAGGACAAACGAGCTTTAATTTGCACTGAGTTTAATGACAGCGAAACTGCTTTCTCCCGGACCTATTGTCCAATCGCTGACAACGACTCATATTCGTTTCCATGCCTACGGAAACACCCGATTGCTGCTTGAAATATATATATATATATTATCTTCTCTCTTCTTTTGAGCACCAGCTTTAGATAAAACCGACTTTTAGCAAGTATCGAAAAATGGCCTCTGGCAACAGAAGCATTTAAGCACCTTTTACAGCCATTGCTGTGACTAAAATTTATTTAGTTCTAATTTTAGAGTTTTTTTCCCCTTTTTTTCTCTTAATGCTTGGTCCCTTCAGAGCGAAGATGATCATGGATTTCCAAAGATTCCTTTTCTTTATTATCTACAAATCCCCACGATTTCTGGGCCAGGAAAATTACAGCTATGACTATCATAAGTAAAACGTCGATTAAACAAAAACATAATGGCGATGTGTTGAGCGATCTTGCAACACTTTTAATCTGTCATTGCATTTAAATAAAAATAAAGTTTTAATTTTTATTTTATTTTATTCCTTTTATTTATTTATTTAAAAAAAATATGATTAGTACCTATGCATTTAAAAAAAATTTATCGTAATTGCCATTGAAAGTTTTAAAAAATTATCAGAGGTAAGCAATTATCCAGGGATGAATTTGTCTAAAGACACAAATGACCTGGGACCTGGTACGTAATTGTCGAGGACGCAACAGTCAGCCGGACCCTCGCGGAGTCTGACAATCATCCCACCTTGTATGTCGATTTTCGTTCGCGTCTGTGTTTGCCAAAAAAACTGGGAAGGGATCCCGTGCGCGTTCACAAGAAAAACGAATCAGCTCAGCTTTGAAGAATGAAAACACGTAGCTTTTTCCGATATATTTGATTATCTCTTCGGCCTGGGGAGCAGGTAACTATATAGGTAACCCTTGTGAAAATGCTACTTCTGTCGTTTCAGACTAACGGACCAGATTTTTTTTGGGGGGGGGGCAGCGAGAACGGCGACTCTCTCCTGCTAGCCCATTCCCACCCCCGTTCATGTATTTTTTAAAAATCAATTCACCCCAAAGCAAGGTAATAATGCCACTAAGACGCAAGAAACTACTAAAAGGGAAAGAGAAGAAAAAAACTTTAGAAAGAACCAGAAAACACCAACCCTGAACAGAATACAATGGATAAAACTTTACTCCTATTAAAAACACCAAGGAGAAGTGTGAACAGGGCGATGGGTGAACCTGTTTAATCCTATCGAGGAAAAATAGAAATTAATAAATAAATAGTATAGATTTTAGGAGTTCAGGTGGAGACGTTAAAAAAGAGAGAGAACCGGAAATGACAGTCCTAAACAGGAAATAAGGGATAAAGCTTTAATCCTGTTCAAAAGGCAGGGACGGAATGTGATTTGGAACCCATCCACGTACATCAGCCAAAGGAAGGGAAGCTGGAATGCTGTTTTTCATTGGTAGATTTGTTTGAGGTGTGGTATGGAATGCTTAAATTATTGCTTATATCTTAATTAGTCGCATGGCGGCGAACTTAATATTAGGCTGATCGGAGAGTAGTATCGTTTTTAAGATGGCGGCACTTGTAGCAAAGGCTACGTCAAACAAATAATCCTTATCAACAATGGCAATGTTTTTGAAAGAATCTGAGATTCCTAAAGAAAAGATTTCTGATAATGCTGAACTGTACTTACCCGACTTTTTCGTCATTTAGTATGTTCAGGCGAACTGATAAAAAGAACGATGCCAAATTGAATTCAGAAGATACGCGAACCAATAGGATTTGATCTTCTTCAGTTCATTTCATTGAGCGTGGATTTCAATTGTCGTTCAGAAGAAACAGAAACTTTTGTTTGATCAAAGTTCATGATTTTGCATCTAATTGTTTTCTCTTCATGCGTTCTCCATAATAGAAGATATGGATTCAAAATTTTATTTTCATAATTAGCGCTCCGTTGTTACTGTGTGGGATTGATGCATCAACACACTCAATATTATGTATATATATATTGTTACAAATTCATGATGGTTGTCTTCGAGTATAGAATCCAGAGGTTGGCAGTGAATATTTCGGAGACAGTAGGAAAGCGTAGTTCAGGTTCGCAGTGGATATCGTAGCAAAGTAGCAGAGCGTAGTTCTTCCTTCTGTTCATCTTTGCCTGGTCAAGTTGGCACTGGTCCTTCGGTAGGGTAAACAAAGATGGCCGCCTTTATACACGACGGATACAATATTCTGCGGCTTCTGATTGGTTAACCTTCTATTGGTAGACTATAAAGGAAGTTAAGTCATTTGGATTGGCTCACTAGTACTATATATATACCCAAAAAACAGTAACACACACACACACACACACACACACAAACACACACACACATACACACACATATATATATATATATATATATATATATCATTCAGTTCTTAAACATGATGCTGTATATGTTATTTTGTAAGAAACAAAGAAAAGAGTAATGAAATTTTATGTACAAGGGTTGGGTGAAAAGAAAAAAAACACTTGGGGAAGACAAGTCAAGAGTTAAAATTAATGCATGCACGATTTCGCAGCTCTAGCTGGAAAGGAACAATATAATCATACTTATAAAACCCAGGTTGCGTGTGTGTGTACGTTTATATATTGGATCGGATTTCCTACATTTTTCAACCAATTTCAACAAAACTTCACAGGACTACGTAAAATTACCTTGCGGTAGTTCTGACAACGCCCAAAATTGGAAAAACACAATTGTTTTTGTACGAAATCAATTTGAAAACACGATTAAGAGACATCGCGAGAATGAAAGGGGGACAACTCATATCGAGTTATACTTATTATAAAACCGAGGTTGTGTGTGTGTTTGCGTGTGTGTCTGTACGTTTATATATTAGATCGGATTTTCTACATTTTTCAACCGATTTCAACAAAACTTCACAGGACTACGTAAAATTACCTTGCGGTGGTTCTGACATCGCCCAAAATTGGAAAAAACACAATTGTTTTTGCACGAAATCAATTTGAAAACACGATTAAGAGACATCGCGAGAATGAAGGGGGGACCACTCATATCGAGTTATACTTATTATAAAACCCAGGTTGTTTGTGTGTGTGTGTTCGTTTATATATGGTATCGGATTTCCTACATTTTTCAACCGATTTCAACAAAACTTCACTTTTTTTTGGCAGATAGTGTTTCTTATTGTTTTGCACACTTTTTTCTTTATTTTTACAATCAGAATGCTTTAAAAATTCAATTTACAAGACAATTGTTTATAATAAAATTCTATTCAATCGGTAGACTCATAACGATTGAAAACAATGTTTTTGTTTGAGTTTGGGTTTGACCAATTCGTAAAAATAAACAAAAAAACAAAAAAAAAACTAATTAAGACATGCGTGTCCGTTAACCTTAAACAATAATCTTTATCAATTTTAATTTTCAGTCTTTATGATGGTCGATACTTGATCGATCTCTTACTGTTACATCCCCGGGCAACGCCGGGCTCTACTGCTAGTTATTAATAAGATGAGTGGAAAATAATGCTTCCACTATTTTTACAGTTATAGTGTCACTCCTTTAAAGGCAGCCTATAAATATTTCAGCACCCCCTTTCTAATAGAAGTCCTCTTATATTGCAGTCAATCGTAATGGTAATGATCATATTAGCTGTTTCCTTATAAGGAGACATTCGACATTTATTGATGTCACTGTAGCTGTCGATCGAAATTTATAAAATCTTTTTCTTAAAAGAATTCTTTTTCAGGAAAATAGATTTCTCAAGTCCATTAACTGCCATTGATATTTCCTTGGATTATGTAAATCTAGCAATTTCAAATTTTAACTATGTGTGGAATATTTTAACAGATGTCGAATAGTATGACACTGCAATCCGAATATGCATCGGAACAGTAAAAGCAAAGAATAACGAAAAAGGAATATTTCATTAGGAACAAAGAAAAGTGTGTCGAACTGCTATGTAATATTAATCTTACTACATATCTGCCAATGATGAAGATTAGGCTTATAATATAGAAATATAGTTCTACAGAAGGATGCTGAGAATATCATGGATGGGACATGTGACCCACGGGGCTATTTTAAGAAAAATGGAAATATAATGAAAATTATAGAATCGGAACGATTTCTGGCACGCATAATGAGAAAAGAAGGCTTGGAAAATTTGACACTCACAGAACAAAGCAAGAGGAACAGAATAAAAGCAAACGAGTTTGTACAAATGATTGTTAGAACAGGAATTAGAAGAAATAGCAAAAAAAAAAAAAACTTTACGAAGAGCTACAGAAGGAATGTTGTGGAGAGCCATGATCACCCACAACGTGATGAGACGAGGTCCATAGAAAAAGAAGCCGAAGAAGTAGAAGAAGAATTCTTTGGTATAGTCGACTCTCCCGTCGAATTCGACGTATGAGTGTCAAGCAGATCAGTTCCCAGGAAACCGACAGCTCGACAACAGCACATGAGATTTGATTATAGTGGTGAAGGTTTTGTGCAGAACCATCCACACTTTTTGAAGGGCTGAATACAGAGACCTGGTGCACTACGTGCCACAAGGTTCCCAAACGATCCTCCGCAGGTTTTGAATTCATATATATATAGAGATATATAGCTTTCGGCTTACATAAGCTATGTGTGACGTCACGAGCTGCGACGCAATTTTCGCTTCCGCATCTAGTATACACGAGTTAGTCGTTGCATTGAAATTTTTCATCCAACAAAAACAGACTATCATTATTGTTTCGTCCGTGTATTGGTTGATATATTGAAAAGTAATTGTCATCTTTGATAATGGCCGAAAGCTTAGATTGGATTTAAACATGTATCTGTTTTTCATGATGACGGTCGTCCTCGAGTATAGAATCCAGAGGTTAGCAGTGAATATTTCGAAGACAGTAGGAAAGCGTTGTTCAGGTCAGCAGTGGATATTTTGGTAAAAGTAGCAGAGCGAAGTTCGTCCTTCTGTTATCTCTTCGCCTGACAAGCTGGACAGAGTAGAGTAGACAAAATGGCCGCCTTTATACACGACGGATTGAATGTTTTACTTCTTCTGATTGGTTAACCATCCATTGGTGGACTATAAAGTGAGTCAAGTCATTTGGGCTAACTCACTAGTATATATATATATATATATATATATATATATATATATATATATATATACCCAAAAAACTGCAACAGTATCAACATGGTGATTTCCTTTCGTCCTTCAATGATAATGTTATTAAGCTCATCAAACAATATGAAAGGAACTTACTTAAAATAAATGGAGGAAACTTGTCTATATTATTTAATGAAACATGCATCAATGAAAAATTGCTCCCTAAATATACACAATATATATATATATATATATATATATATATATATATATATATATATATATATATATATATATCTGTGTGTGCGTGTTTGTGTGTGCATGTATATGATAAAAACAGTTTTAAGGTATATTTATAGCAAAATGTGCTCAATACCAAAGACAGAGCGTATGTGAATATAAAAATCACACTCAGAGAAAGTCTGTTTCATAACCCAGTGAATGAAAGCTTTGGTTGATTCCAGTGATCTGAACCAAAGAGTTGTCAGATGAACAAATCTTGGAGAGTTAAGTTGAAGGAATACAACTGATACTGAGACATGCGGAAGAGGTATGGCACGTGGAACTAGAACAATCTACCTGGTGTACGAAATAAGGAGTTCAGTTTGAAAATCGAATCACCAAAAGAAAGCCCGGAGCGTGCAACGGTCTAAATGTCGTCAATATGGCAACGAAGATGAGGACAACAGTCCGAACAATGCAAATAGTGTAAATAATTAAAATGCCTCATCTCAGAAATATAGACAGATATAGAAGAAGGCCGGAGCGTACAACGGTCTAAATGTCGTGAATATGGCAACGAAGATGAGGACAACAGTCCGAACAATGTAAATAGTGTAAATAATTACAATACCTCATCTTAGAAATATAGACAGATATAGAAGGCCGGAGCGTACAACGGTCTAAATGTCGTGAATATGGCAACGAAGATGAGGACAACAGTCTGAATAGTGTAAATAATTACAATACCTCATCTCAGAAATATAGACAGATATAGAAGAAGGCCGGAGCGTACAGCGGTCTAAACGTCGTGAATATGGCAACGAAGATGAGGACAACTGTCCGAACAATGTAAATAGTGTAAATAATTACAATACCTCATCTCAGAAATATAGACAGATATAGAAGAAGGCCGGAGCGTACAACGGTCTAAACGTCGTGAATATGGCAACGAAGATGAGGACAACAGTCTGAATAGTGTAAATAATTACAATACCCCATCTCAGAAATATAGACAGATATAGAAGAAGGCCGGAGGGTACAACGGTCTAAACGTCGTGAATATGGCAACGAAGATGAGGACAACTGTCCGAACAATGTAAATAGTGTAAATAATTACAATGCCTCATCTTAGAAATATAGACAGATATAGAAGAAGGCCGGAGCGTACAACGGTCTAAACGTCGTGAATATGGCAACGAAGATGAGGACAACAGTCTGAACAATGTAAATAGTTTAAATAATTACAATGCCTCATCTTAGAAATATAGACAGATATAGAAGAAGGCCGGAGGGTACAACGGTCTAAACGTCGCGAATATGGCAACGAAGATGAGGACAACAGTCCGAACAATGTAGTGATTTTCCAAGCATAGCTCAGATGTAGCACAAGACCGAAAGTATGGGGCACCCTGTCCGAACAATGTGAATAGTATAAGTAATTAAATTATCTCATCTCAGTAATATTGACAGATATGAAAAAAACTGAAAAAAAAACAAAAAACAAAAACACCCCGAAAGCAAAAGTTTTTATTTTGAACAATTGAATTAAAGGAGCAATATTAAAATACAAATATGCAAAGGTAAGTTGAATTGTATTTTCATTAATCATTTCCCTTTGTTATCATTTCACCCCCTAGCAAAGCGATAAATCCAGTCAAAGGAATGATTGGCCTAAAGTGAATGAAACTGGGAAAATGCTGCTGAGAATAAAGGAGAATAAAAGAACAGGTTACATCATTTATGGGAGGGCACCTCGAACTGGTGTAATGGTCAGTCTCGCTAGAACACTTACGACTGGGTAGTGAGTTCGATCCTCACTGGATGCCCATATTTTCGGCCTAGTGCTACATCTAAGCTACGCTTGGGAAATAACTACATAGTTTATAGGAAAGCAAAGATTTCCACAAGTTAGAAGTAGAAATGAAGGACTTACGGTTTCGTCTAGCAAATTCAACAGTCAAATGAGGAAACCTCGCTGTTATCTAGTTTTCTTTTACCATGTGACCTGATGGCGTTGATGGCTCTTCACAACATCTTCTGTAGCAATTAGTAAACATTGTCTCTTTGCTCCATATCCCTGTTCTGCCAACCATTTTCACAAACTCGTTAGGCTGGGAAGATGCGTTGCTTCCACATACTCTTCTTGTTTGCAATATAAATTATGAGTGTCAAATTTTCCAAGTCTTCTTTCCTCTTGATTTGCCTGAGATATTTCAACTGTCCCGTTCTCATATTACGTATAAGTGTCCTTTTCGTTTCCATTTTCCTTAAAACTTCGTCATTTCTCACGTGTTCAATTCATGGTATTCTCAGCTTCCTTCTGTAGAGCCACATTTCTGTTGCCTCAAATAGAAGGATTGATATTATGTAGCACTTAACCACTCTTTTCTTTGTTTTCAATAAAATTATCCTGTTTCTTAATATTTTGCTTATTTTTTTTAGAACTCACGCTATCACAAGGCGCTTTCGCATATATATATATATATATATATATATATATATATATATATATATATATATATATATAAAGAAATATAGTCTTAAGGTGTGCTGTGGAATAAAGTGCTCAATATCAGAGATAGAGAGTGTGTAAATATAAAAGTGAACATAGAAGTCAACACTTAGAGGCGACAGTCTGTTTCATGCTATATGCAATCGCCAGGCCATGTGACCTGACGATTGCATATAGCATGAAACAGACTGTCACCTCTAAGTGTTGACTTCTATGTTCACTTTTATATATATATATATATATATATACATATATATATATATATATATGAGAGGTTAATTGTCAGAGTTGAATCAGACCAGGAAAAAGATGTATTACAAAGTGCTCAATACATGCGTGACAAAATTAAAAATAACATCTTTCAACGTTAAAAATTAGGAGATTGATTGATTTCACTACCTTTGTTTCAACCTTACAGTATGCCCAGGCGATTTTTTTATTAATTGAACTCCTAATGTTTTATTTAAAAACAACCCCCCCCCAAAACAAAACAAAACAAAACAAAACAACCCCCCCAAACCCCCAACAATAAAAAAAAAAAACAAAAAAAAAAACAAACAAAAAAACAAAGACAAAATAGAAAACAAACAATGAACGTTATATTATTTTTAAAAATAAATAAATAAACACACAGCGTTGGGTATGATAGAAAGGGAGGAGGAGGTTGCGACGAGAGAAACAAGAAAAAGTGGGAGAAGGAGAGACCAAGGGTATTATAAATATATCGGTGAGAGGTAATAGAAATGTTGATACTTATTTAACCAGCCTCATGTGTGGTTAAGAGTAATTTTCTTGATTGAATGCAAAGGCTCATAACTTCGGATCTCTAGTTCCAAAGCTTTTTTGGGGTCTGGAAATGTTATTGCTAATTTTACCTGTTGTCAGAGTTTGTAAATGTTATTGTGGTTCTTGTAATGCTTCGCCTTTTTCTTTTTTTTTTTTAAATTTCCATCTTATAATCAGATCCCTACTGTTTTCTTCTTTTAAATTCCACACATGGTTACCTAATTTGATAGAGCTCCTAAGAATTGCTAGCGTGAATGACGACCTATGATTGTACCATCTTCATTTGAAGGAACATTTAGTATATCCTATGTATATTTTGTTCTAAGCATTAATATCTATAACTTATGCTTTATAGATTATTGCTTTGGTTTTACAAGCTCCATCTAATGTACATCTGTTTTTA
>OZ010612.1:50831217-50835902 GCA_963932145.1 Acanthosepion lycidas
TATGAATGTACGAGATTCATGGAAGATTGAAGTTTATCAGCAGTAAATTCGACCTTGTCTACCGAACGATCCTTGGTGTATCTGTTAAACATAAAAATGTCTTGTATGTATATATATATATATATATATATATATATATATATATATATATATATATATATATATATCACAATATAATAATCTTATAAATATAAGTAAGTATACTTGTCCGGCAAAACCTTAGGTGTTTTGGGTTGTAAATGAACAAACCAATACCCAAGGAAAAATAAGGAATAAAAAAGAAAGAACGAAGAACATGTAATTGAGGCGAAAATAATCCAATCCTTGATTCCCAGCTCAGAGTCCAAAGAAAAAAAAAAACCTCCGACACGAGTAAAGTGAAAATAACTAAGCAAAGGGCTCAATACGTTAAGTAGAGCAAATCCAACTACGAACCCAAAGAGCCAGGGAAACCTACCAGGGTTTCACCTACGTGGATCGCGTAGGTGAAACCTAGGTAGGTTTGTCTGACTCTTTAGGTTCGTAGTTATATCACAATATATATATATATATATATATATTACAAACACCCCTACTTCCATCAAAGTAATGACCCCTTGATACAGAAAAAACAAACCATAACCAGAACTCCATTTTAAAACTATAAATGAGTAAAACATTCCATAACATAGTTATTCCAAAACAAAGTGTGAGGATGAAACTGCCATCCAGGGGTTAAGGTTTAATATAGTGTAACCCGGATATAAGAAACCCGAATATAAGAGAAACCCGGATATAAGAGAAATCTGGTCCCAAATTGGAGCCTATGTTAATGTATATAAAATAGTCGAAACCCGGATATAAGAGAAACCCGGATATAAGATACTTCTTCTACGGTCCCGACAACTCTCTTATATCCGGGTTACACTGTACTGGAATTAAACTTAAATACTGCTGACCAGTTTTGATGGAATCACATATATATATATAAAATTTTGGAAGTACTAGCTGATGATCCGACATCCTTTAAAAGGGCTCTGGTGAAATAAATTATTATAATGGTACCATGAATTTGTCTGTTTTTCTTTTAAATATTAGCTCTGGATTTACATTGAGCTCTCAGGATTTCATCCTTCTTGGGATTACCCATACGGATTACCAAGTTCTTCATAACTTAACTTATATATATATATATATATATATATATATATATCCCAAAGGTTGTCATAGCCGTGTGAGATGGTGGTTACAATCTCCCATTGTCTATAATACACATCTGTGGCATGCTTCTCAAATAATCTCTAAAAACTTAATTGACCTCCAAGAGGGAGAATGAGCGAAAACTGCACCCTCTCATAAATTGCTGCTACCGTTAGATAATGCTCGACAGCCCAGTATGACAGTCCATTTACGCTAGGAAATCCTTGATTTTAAACCGCCGCAGCACTGTGGTCATCCACGCACGGTAAGTGTTATGGAAGTAAAAGCAGACGGAAAACCCCGAAGTGGAGCCCAGAGGGTGACTGGTTTTCGGGTAACTTTTGCAGCCAAGCCGGACTCAAAAGTAATGACCTGTATTTATTTGGATCTTCTCCGTACGGCCGAGAGTGGGGACAGGTAGTGAAGCCAACGCACGGTGTCCATATACCATCTTCCAGATATTCAACAGCCTGGAGAAGTCACTCCAGTTTAAGATTTTTGGAAGCTGAAGGTTGAAAATATCTGAGAACCGTCAATTAATCAGACGTGCTATACCACTCAGCTACAGAGAAGCATCGGATTAGCAATGTCCAAATTACTCTTTATAAATAACAAGTCTTTCACGATCTTTCTCCTGTAGCTGAGTGGTATATCCCGTCAGATTAATTGACGGTTCCGACTCGATGAATTACTATGAATGATTATTCAAATCCCCCCAAATTTCTATCATTTGTATATCCTTGCTTGATCCAGCTTCTAATTCTCTCGCGGGGAGCAGCTTGATGAAAGACGGCTTTGCTCTTGGGTTCCTATTCGTTGGATCATGTATACTTGAATGAGTATCATTACCGCAATTTAGTTAGTAGCTGCGCTATATTGAGTCCAGTGCTATGACGCTTGCGTTGCAACGTAAGTGTCCGAGTTCGAGTCTCTGTAGTGGATGCGTATTGCTGAGGAGTCACGAATAGGATGAAATGACCGTCCAATGCTTTTTGTTGAGGATTCTTCTACACTCGGTGTATTAGTCACTTATATTCTATGCGGGATACACGCTTAGGCGATCATGTATCTTTCGATACATGACCGACGAGGCTGATTTTTTCCGGCGGTAGGCTGCCATTTCTTTCTGCGGTAGGCCAGTTGTCATCCAAGGCTATAGAACCCGGTCTGTCCTGCTATCTACCCATAGCATTTAGAAAAGAAGAGAATTCATACCTTTCCCAAGAGTCAGTCAGTTATGTGCCATGCGTGATACACGCTTAGGCGATCATGTATCTTTCGATACATGACTGACGAGGCAGTATTTTATTCCTTCAGTAGGTTGTCATTTCTTTCTGCAGTAGACCAGTTGCCATCCAAGGCTATAGAACCCGGTCTGTGCTATTTACATATAGATGGGGGCGGGGAGAAGACGATTCATGCCTTTCACAAGGGTCACTCAATTATGCATGCGTGATCATGTATCTTTCGATACATGACTGACGAGGCAGATTTTTTCCGGCAGTTGGTTGCCATTTCTTTCGGTGGTAGACCAGTTGCCATCCAAGGCTATAGAACAGGGTCTGTCCTGCTATTTTACCCTTAGATGGGTGGGAGAGAAGAGGAGGATTCATACCTTTCCCAAGGGTATAGGACATAGGTTCGATTCCTGTTAGAGAATGCATATTTTCTACTAAACTTCTCGAACATTCAGGCCGGTAAATGTAATCAATAATGTTTAAATAAAAAACAGAGCATTTACTTAAATAAATTTCATCTAATAAAATAACTTATAAAAAATGAAAATATATTAAATAATTGTCGAACTTTTTTTAAGCATATCAGTCCAAGCAAGACGGGAGTGCCAGTAGTATGCAAGGGGTTACAGAGAGTGAGAGCAAGGGTAAGGAGGGGTGTTTGAGAATAGGATATAGAGAAGGAGGGGTATCGGGATCCATGCATTATAAGATGCTGATTGACATTACATTTGAATATTTGAAGATTATAGCCATCAGGGATCTAAGTAGGAGGAAGGGTGTTACACTGCAGGGAAGTGCGGGAGAAGAAGCTGTTGGAGTAGAAGAGACGGTTATATTTAATTGCTTCGGCAGTGAAAGGGTGGGACCGAGATGCCAGCCTAGTAGCTCGCTTAAATTTATGCAGTCTGGGAACCAGCGAAAGTAGCTCGTCGGAACAGTTGCCGTGAAGATACTTGTAGAAGAGACAGAGGGAAGCCATATCATGTCTGTGAGAAAGCGATTGTAGACCAGATGCCAGATCAGAACCTATCAGACTGCATATCCGCGAGGGCACTAGACCATATATGTTAAAAGTATTCAATGCAAGGACGAATGGTAGATTTGGAGGATGGACAGGTGAGAAAAACCTTCTGGCGCGACACAGAGAACAAACTTTCCTTGCGGTAGATGAAGCTATTGATTCAATGTAGTTGTTTCACCTCAGGTCAGTGGAAAGCGTGAGACGCAAAAGAGGCACTCTCGTGGAGTTGGTCATCATCCAAACTGATAGAAAGCAGGGAGGGTTCTCTGTGGTGTATAAATGTGAGCTGTTTCGTTTTGGAAACATTAAAGTTTACAAGCCATTTCCTTTTCCAGTCAATCAGAGATTGGACTTAATACATTTCTAAGTCTATTGATGAAAATTTAATTCATAATTGAAACAGTTTGAAGGAAGATAAAGATTTTAACTGAGGTACGGTGCGAACATTCTAACATGTACAGTCATATTTTCCGACGCCGTAATATAGCTTCCTTCATTTTCATGGCAATTGCTCTGATGAGTATTCCTACTTGGTGCTTTGACGGCATGAGTTTAAGCGTATTGCTAGATTGGCAATTAGGTCTCACCAGTTTTGCCATTGAACAAGCTAGATGTATGTTCTATTCTAACAGTTTCTTTTCTCGCACTTCTTGCCTGTGGAACTCTCTTCTTCCCGTTTTTTACTCCCCCCTCCTATAATCTTCAAACATTTAACTACAACGCCAATCACCATCTTTGTTTTCATGAAGCCTGTTCTTTTATTGTCCTTTATCCTCACTATAGTCCTCTAATTCTCTCTCACACCAAGTAATCACATGCATCTTAGTGGCTTTATCACCTTGCTTGGGGCGAAATTATTTAAAAAATATAATATTAACTTTTACACTAGTGCAACAACTGTGTCTGAGCTTTAAACTGAGACTGATACTGCGATAAGTTGTAGGATGATGAAAGTGCAAGCATATGTAATGATGAGGAAACAGATCGATATATATATATATATATATATATATATATATATATATATATGTTTCTCTGCCTTTCTATATATATAATATAGAAAGGCAGAGAAACAGAGAGAAAAAAATAGAGAGACAAAGAAAAAAATGAGAGAGGGAAAGAGATACAGGGAATGAGAGAGAGAGAAAGAGAGTGAATGAGTGAGATACAGAAGATGAGAAATAGAGAGAGAGAGAGAGAGAGAAAGCGACAGAGAAACAAAGAGAGAAGAAGAAACAGAGAAAGAC
>OZ010612.1:50836102-50856102 GCA_963932145.1 Acanthosepion lycidas
TACAGAGAATGAGAAATAGAGAGAGAGAAAAGTGTCATAGAAAGAAAGAGATACAGAGAAAGAGAAAGAGAGAGAGACAGAGACAGACAGAAAAATAGAGAGAGAGGGAGGGAAAGGGACAGAGAAAGAGAGAGAAAGAGTGAGATATAGAGAATAAAAAATAGAGAGAACGAGAAAGAGACAGAGAAAGTGAAAGAGAGAAAGAACGAGAAAGTGAGAAAGAGACAGAGAAAGAGATAGTGAGAGAGAGAGAGAGGAGGTGAAATAAAACGCAAAGCATAATAGATGGAGACATATAAGCTCCTTCCACTCCATGCGAGTGAGTGAGTGATGTGAGCGAATGAGTGAGTGAGTGAGTGAGTGAGAGTTTAGGAAATCTCTGTAAGGAGTGATAATTAAAAAAGGAAGAAGAACAAAAGCGAGAGGGTGGCGGAGAGAGAGGGAAAGAGAGAGAGGGAGGGAGAGAGAGAGCAAATTGGGAGATGAGAAAAGTAGGGAGAAATAGGATCATTCGATACAAATGAGTGAGTAAGAGAGAGAGACAGAGAGAGAGAAAGATTGAGAGGTAGAGAAAAAGCTGTAAGAGAGGAACAAAAGAAAGAGAGAGAGAGACAGACAGACAGACAGATAGAAAAATAGAGAGAGAGAAAGGGAGGGAGGGAAAGGGACAGAGAAAGAGAGAGAGAAAGTGTGAGATATAGAGAATGAAAAATAGAGAGAACGAGAAAGAGACAGAGAAAGAGAAAGAGAGAAAGAACGAGAAAGTGAGAAAGAGACAGAGAAAGAGATAGTGAAAGAGAAAACGCGAGAAAGAGAGAGAGAGAGAGAGAGAAACATTGAGAGGTAGAGAAAAAGCTGTAAGGCGGAATAATAAAGAAAGAGTGAGAAGAACAAAAGAGGAAAGAGAAAACGTGTGAGAGAGAGAGAGAGAGAGAGAGAGAGAGAGAGAAAGATTGAGAGGTAGAGAAAAAGCTGTAAGAGAGGAACAAAAGAGGAAGAAGAAAGAGAAAACGCGAGAAAGAGAGAGAGAGAGAGAAAGATTGAGAGGTAGAGAAAAAGCTGTAAGAGAGGAACAAAAGAGGAAGAAGAAAGGGAAAACGCGAGAAAGAGAGAGAGAGAGAGAGAAAGATTGAGAGGTAGAGAAAAAGCTGTAAGGCGGAGTAATAAAGAAAGAGCGAGAAGAACAAAAGAGGAAGAAGAAAGAGAAAACGTGAGAGAGAGAGAGAGAGAGAGAAAGATTGAGAGGTAGAGAAAAAGCTGTCAGAGAGGAACAAAAGAGGAAGAAGAAAGAGAAAACGCGAGAGAGAGAGAGAGAGAAAGATTGAGAGGTAGAGAAAAAGCTGTAAGAGAGGAACAAAAGAGGAAGAAGAAAGAGAAAACGTGAGAGAGAGAGAGAGAAGTTCAGAAAGACAACCTCTAAGGCGGAGTAATGAAGAAAAGGAGAAGAGGCAAGAGAGAGCGAGAGAGTGAGAAAGCAAAAGAAAAAGCGAAAGCAAAAGAAAATGGGAAAAAATGAAGAAGAGATAAATAAGATCATTCAACACAGAGTGAGTAAGTGAGTGAGTGTGTGAGTGAGGGAAAGAAAACATGTACGGGGATGTGAGGAAGAAGAAGAGAGAGGAGGCGCAAAACAGAAAGCGAGTAAAGAGAAATAGTCCAAGCAGCGATGAAGTGGCGGACTGATACATAAAGACAGACAGTGAGGGAGAATTCAAAAGAATTGTGACGAGAGAAATAACACACGACAGCAATGAGAAAAACAAAAAAAAAAAGAAAAGAAAAAGAGATTAGAAATGGGAGAATTCCTGGTGCACCGCTGCAAAGGCAAAACGCAGATCATGAGAGTTTAGAAAATAAAATTCGCGCCAGTGTATCATGTTGACAAAGAAAGAATGTACTCCGTGACGCAAAATAGATCCAAAGAAATGCGTCATTTTGCAATCGCTCGTAAACTATAACACATCTTTTGTTTGTCATATCCGTACAAACCATTTAACCAAAATATATAACTTATCATAGAAGTAATAATAATAATAATAATAATAATAATAATATTAATAATGAAAGAAAAGACTGTTTTTTATTCCAATGTTATTCAAACTTATACATTTGTTCAAAGTAGAAATGTCGTTATTTTAAACAAATAAATATTTACTCAAAGTATATGGGTCTTTGTTTAAAATATGACCGTCTATTAAAAGTGCAAACACTTTATGTAAATTTAAAAATTTCTTTATTCAATATATGAATACTGCAGTTTGTTATTAGTATTTCTTTCATCTTATTTCTCTTGCTTTTACACCAAGTAATAATTGTCTCTGAATTTATGAGATGAAGAATTGTTGTTTATTCTTTACGCGCTTAAAAGCCGCAATACGTGTGGATTTTTAAGCTAGTCCCTGCCCTGAATTCTGCAAGTTGTTTTCCATCCTGCCAACGTAGCATCTTTGGCTTCAAATGAAGTTGAAGTGGACCATTATGTTGATTATTGGCTTTTCCTTCGCAAAATCACGTCGGCGGTCACCATTATGTAGAGGACCAAGGGGTGGAGAGGTAAAGAAAACACGGGCGTTTATATTTCCTGCTAGAAGGTCCAACTACAATAGAATGTTGGACTTGGATTAAGTCCAACTGAAGATAAGAAAGACAAACAAACAAGACAGATATATATATATATATATATATATATATATATATATATATATATATATATATATATATGAACAAATATATGTATTAAACAAAACATTGACAAAGCATGTAGACAGTTAACATTGTGTGTGTGTGTGTGTGTGTGTGTGTGAACGCTCGTATTTTGGTGAATGTTCGTACGTACGTATGTTAGTAATGTTCTTTAACGTCTGACCGCAAGGTCAAGATGATAATTCTCTGGGACTACATTTTGCAACAAGAACAGAGAAGAAATAGAGGAAGATGCAAACACGTTTTTATAGTTAACGTAATCACGTGACAGGATCACAGCGCTTTGGCGGGAAACTGGACTTAATCACGCGCTGGAAAAATATACTGTGTGTGGGTGGATTGCAAAGCCCATTTGTGTGTTTATTGCCCAATTAGAAGCTGATATTTTCTGAAAAATATTTACTAAGCTAAGAATGCTCTTGGGATTCGATTCTGCCAAAAGTGCACAAAATCGACTTAACGAAAATATAGCGACTTCAAAATTGTCGCATAAGATAGCAGCGTTGATTTCTATCCAATGAAAAATTGTTATTGAAATTTGAATTTGTGTAGGTATGTATATATCTGTGTGATGATGATAATCGTCACAAGTTTATTGCAAACAGAGTTATCGTAACTTCTGATGTTCTGGATGAAATGTTTTGATTCAGCTGTGAGTTCCCATCCAGAAGTGATAGCAATGGCTCTGGAGGAACTGGCAGACATTTCATCTGTATTTTGCTTTTGTGACATCACATCCCGTTTTGTTCACCCTTCAATTTGAAAGCATTACATTACATAGATGTGAATGATTTGAATGGTCACTGTCACGGTTGTATTGAAAAGCTAACTCGCACAGGCTAATAAAGAAACTGTGCTCCCTTTAGCATGGTTGGATTAACACTAACCTGTCTGGCATGTCTTTTATCAAGTGTTGCCAAAACCTCAATCTAAACACTTTCCTCTCATATCAATTTATTGTAAAAATTATAGTTAATAAATGAATTATAAGACTTTTAAAATGGGCAGTTACTTTTCAACTACCCTGTATATGTTTGTGTGGCCATAATTACCAGAGACGGTGATATGTGTGTTTTATATTGTAGTCTTATTATGGAACACTGCTTGATTTAAGGAATTTTCAGGTATTATATGTATTAATGTTAAATTTGGTTTGTTTGGTTTATTTTGTTTTACGGCATATCAACCTTAATGGGTTATTTAATGCCGACAACATTTTTAGGATAGATTCGTATGAATAGAATATGTATTCTTTGGTTTAGATTGGTTTGGTTTATTTTGTTTTACGGCATATCAACCTCAATGGGTTATTTAATGCCGACAACATTTTTAGGATAGATTCGTATGAATAGAATATGTATTCTTTTGTTTAGATTGGTTTGGTTTATTTTGTTTTACGGCATATCAACCTCAATGGGTTATTTAATGACGGCAACATTTTTAGGATAGATTCGTATGAATAGAATATATATTCTTTTGTTTAGATTGGATTGGTTTATTTTGTTTTGCGGCATATCAACCTCAATGGGTTATTTAATACCGACAACATTTTTAGGATAGATTCGTATGAATAGAATATGTATTCTTTTGTTTAGATTGGTTTGGTTTATTTTGTTTTACGGCATATCAACCTCAATGGGTTATTTAATGCCGACAACATTTTTAGGATAGATTCGTATGAATAGAATATGTATTCTTTTGTTTAGATTGGTTTGGTTTATTTTGTTTTACGGCATATCAACCTCAATGGGTTATTTAATGACGGCAACATTTTTAGGATAGATTCGTATGAATAGAATATATATTCTTTTGTTTAGATTGGATTGGTTTATTTTGTTTTACGGCATATCAACCTCAATGGGTTATTTAATACCGACAACATTTTTAGGATAGATTCGTATGAATAGAATATGTATTCTTTTGTTTAGATTGGTTTGGTTTATTTTGTTTTACGGCATATCAACCTCAATGGGTTATTTAATGACGGCAACATTTTTAGGATAGATTCGTATGAATAGAATATGTATGCTTTGGTTTAGATTGGTTTAGCTTATTTTGTTTTACGGTATATCAACCTCAATCGGTTATTTAATGCTGACAACATTTTTATTGCTTGTAATATGTTTTTCTTCAAAAATTTATTTCTGGGAATATTTTCCTTGAAGAAATCTATAGCTGATCATGTTTTTTTGAAAAAATGTATAACTGCCTGTATTGCTGGTATTTTTTTTAAATAGTATTGGTGATAATAATTTTTGCTTCGAAAATTATAGCTGGTAGTAATTTTTTTTGTTATTACAAAGTATTTCTGGTATTAAAACCTATTTTTACACAAGTCTGGGTATTAACTATTTGCCCATAGCTAGGACCCTAACAGGTGCTGCCACTTTGGTTCAGGGTGGACTTAGGAACACCAGCAATTAAGAGGTGGTTCTACGCTCCTCAAAACCTCCTGATCAGAGGCCTTGCTGCTGGACGTAGTTTATCGTCTTACCCAGGACACGGATGTAGTTTATCGTCATACTCAGGACTAGTATTAATGTTAAGAAAAAGTTCTTTAATGTTGGTCGTTTCATTGGCTGGTTGGTTTTGCTTAGCGGTACATCAACATCCTTATGAGTCATTTAATGCCGAAATGTAAATAATCAATCACAGTTTTATGGCTTCAATTAAATATTTTCAAAGCGAATTGTATGCTTTCACCTACAGATAAAATGTATTGCTGGTTATTTTGCTTTAAAATATATTGTTGGTAATTATACTATAAGCTAGCCGAGAAGCCGCCCTTCGGACCGGCTTTAGGCTAGCTCCCATGGAAGGCTTTTGGGCCTTTGGACTTTTATCTTCAGCGTCTTATGTACGTGAAAGAATTTAGAAATAATAAAATCATTTTATCTTTATTCGACACCTTAATTCGACATAATCTTTCTTCGTATACGCAACCGATCTCCGTACATTATTTTTATATTTATTTTGCGCACAATTTTGATTTTTTTTTTATAACCACCATTTTTTATTATCCCTTCAGGTAAAGTCACTCTTAAAAGACATTAGTAAAACGGAACCATGTAATATTTCGAACAGGTCACAGTACACGTGCTAGAAAAAGAAATAAAAGCATATCAGAAACGTACCATGTCAAGTTTTAATTAAAGTTTAATTAGACGATACCGATTGCAGCTGCGAGGAAAAGCGAAATTTCAAATTCAAATCTTTAATAAAGAAATGTTTTTTAAACTTGTTTTTTCACTGTGATTGTCATTTAAATTTAATTTTAAATTAGTTATTTATTTAATTTTTAATCGCATGTAACTAAAGTAGATACTACTTGTCACTTTTGGTTGTATATAATACGTCGAGATTGCAACACGTTTGGACGGACGGACAGACACACGTACACTGCATTTTATCCTTATAGATAGATATGTATTGTTAGTCCTATTTCAATAGTAGTTCTAGAATTTTTACTATAAAAAATATATTTTTATACTTTCTTAGTGTTTTGTTCAGAGGTTCACTATTTGCCCATGACTGGGACCCGAATAGGTACTACCACTCTCAGTAAGTTTGGACCTGCGAACAACGGCAATTAAAAGTTGGTTCCACGATCTTCAAAACTTCCAATCTCCCGATCAGAGGCCATCAGAGGATGTAGTTTATCGTCATAACCTGGAGTACCTCGGCTCGAACCCTGACCGCCAGAGCACATAGGGAATATGCAAGTGTCACACTGGAAGCCGGTCACAGAGTGGACGCTTCATTCTGAGATGAAAATTCGACGTTAAAAGTTTGATCTTAACGCAAAAGCGAACGTTGCGTTCCGATGGCTGGGCGGAAAATTCGTAACCACAATTTGCAACAATATGAACGCACGATTGCTAAGGTGTGATCTGTTCATTTATGTAGCTATTAGCTTCGTTGACCGTGTATAAATCCAACCTAAATCGACTCTGCGGCGATTGTCGACGCTGACGCGGTATTCGCACCGGTTTCCTCGGCTTCAAGGATCGCCAGACAATTTTATTACAAGTCAAAGTGGTTTATTGAATGCCTCCTTGCGGTGGACAGCAAACAAAAGCTCAACAAACAGCCGCAGGTCGTGAACTGGGTGTTCTAATACCGTCATCATGGCGGGAGACTGGAGGCTGTAAAGCAAGTTAATGGGTGGAACACTTGATTAGAATGGAGTTATCTCCCTTGTTGTCTATGTTAACCGCAAGCAAGTTTTCTGTTTTCATAAAATAGACAGCTAGAGAGTAGAACAGATGAAGAGAAATATATATATATATATATATATATATATATGTGTGTGTGTGTGTGTGTGTGTGTGTGTGTGTGTGTATATATATATATATATACACACAAAGAACGGCGAAAAACTGGAAAGCGATTAAAAATGGGAGTGGGAGAGAAAAATCAGCATCTACGGACACACACACACACACACATATATGGGATAAATAGATATGAACAGACTAGGATAGATAGATATGAACAGACTGGGATAGATAGATAGATAGATAGATAGATAGATAGATAGATAGATAGATAGATAGATAGATATGAACACACTGGAAGATAGATAGATACAACCAGACTGAGATAGATAGATACGAACAGACTGAGATAGATAGATAGATAGATAGATAGATAGATAGATAGATAATGAACTGACTGGGATATATATGAATAGTCGCAAATATAAAAAAAAAATGGGAGGGGGAGAGAAAAAATCAGCATCTACGGACACACACACACACGTACACACCCACATATATATGGGATAAATAGATATGAACAGACTGCGATAGATAGATATGAACAGACTGGGATAGATAGATAGATAGATAGATAGATAGATAGATACGAACAGACTGAGATAGATAGATAGATAGATACGAACAGACTGGGATAGATAGATAGATAGATAGATAGATAGATAGATAGATAGATAGATAGATAATGAACTGACTTGGGATATATATGAATAGTCGCAAATATAAATATGTGAACAGACTGTGATGGAGAAACGGAAGTGACCGGAGGCTAAATGTTTCCGGACAAGTTTTACCGTTTCACCGTTAATCTGACAAAATTAAGCAGCCGCCTGCTAGGTCTTTTGGAAATACACTGTCGCAAATTTACTCGATCGCCATATTTACATTAAAGATTTTGTCTAACAAACCCAGCCTCAAGATACAAGCATAGCATTCGCTATTATTCTTTGCAGACCTCATGCTTTTAATGGTGAATCTGTGTTTCTCCTTTATGTGTTTATTCAAAATGTTTGTTAATCCGATTTAAATGCTTTTATTTTTGACACTATCTCGTGAAGTTTTTCAGCATATTTGCCAAGCTCATCTTAACTTGCCACAAGGTCACAATAAAAGAGTGCTACTTTCTGATTACACCGACTTGGTCTTTGATAAACACAGTAATAGATAGTTAATACACTTAATCTGACACACAGCCACAATAATGGGGCATTTTAGGATTGATTTGATTATGTGACCTACTGTCTTCTAGACTATATATTAACAATTTACACTATTTACATTGTTCGGACTGTTGTCCTCATCTTCGTTGCCATATTCACGACGTTTAGACCGTTGTACGCTCCGGCCTTCCTCTATATATGTCTATATTTCTGAGATGAGGTATTATAATTATTTACACTATTTACATTGTTCGGACTGTTGTCCTCATCTTCGTTGCCATATTCACGACGTTTAGACCGTTGTACGCTCCGGCCTTCCTCTATATATGTCTATATTTCTGAGATGAGGT
Organism: Acanthosepion lycidas; assembly: GCA_963932145.1. NCBI lineage: Eukaryota > Metazoa > Mollusca > Cephalopoda > Sepiida > Sepiidae > Acanthosepion > Acanthosepion lycidas. The sequence continues at coordinate 50,844,593 of OZ010612.1, forward strand.
ATTATAATTATTTACACTATTTACATTGTTCGGACTGATGTCCTCATCTTCGTTGCCATATTCACGACGTTTAGACCGTTGTACGCTCCGGCCTTCCTCTATATATGTCTATATTTCTGAGATGAGGTATTGTAACTATTTACACTATTTACATGGTTTGGACTGTTCTCAGCTTTGATGTCATATTCACGACGTTTCGGCCGCTGTACGCTCTGGCTTTCTTCAGGTGATTGGAATTCCCCCAAGAACACATGGCCCAGTGGATAAAAGTGTTGGTTGAAGTAATCCAGTGAAGAGTTGTGAGTTCTGGCCACAGCAGAAATGAACAAAAGTTTCGAGAGTTGATTTACTAAAGGGAAATAACTGAAATTGAGATATGAAGGCATGGCACGTGGAACTAGAACTATCTAATCCTTTGGACTAAATAAAGGGTTCGGTTGAAAATTCCAACGTATACCAACTGAAGAAGGCCGGAACGTACAACGGTCGAAAAAGCTGTGGATATGACAATAAAGATGAGGACAACAGTCCGGACATTGTAAATAGTTACAATACCTCATCTCAGAAATATAGACAGATAGATAACAAAATTGTTTTTCTCTAAGTATCCGAAGTAAATACACTAAGTCTGCCTCAAGGTCGCAATACTGGTGTTCTGATTAAGCAGCCTATTCCCTTTTAGGCTTGAAGACAATTTATTACTCTTTGGCGTGCACTCTAAATATATATCTTATAAAGTTAGTCTGGTATCAGGGGATCGCTTAACGATTTACCTTACACCGTTTACCCTTTACAGGTGTGGTCTGAAAGGTTTATAGACTGACTATGAAGGAGTGATGCTACGGGTGTGAAGTCTTTCATGCATTAATTTAAAATCTACTGATTAATAACTGAGTTGCTTCTTTTCATGTAAACTGTCATTCGTCTGTCCTTAGAAGACTTCAAATGTAGTGACTTCTCTTGGAAATGGACAGTATTCGGAATTGTAGTGTTATCAAGTATAGCTGGCCATTCGTATTCGCGAATAGCCGTCTAGTAAGGTCAATCCCTATTGCAGACGCTCGCTCAGACACATTTGTGTTTGTTCAATACCCACAGAGCCCACCTGAGGTTTATACTGCAACTATGCTGAGCGGACCTTAGTTAGAGTTTTCTGGGAAAGAACGTGTTATCTATCGTGATCAACAATTTGGACAAGACCAGCTCGCTCAAGCCCTCGACCACGATGACTTGTGACTTTGTGCTAGCACAGATATCGACGGTCCTCAAAGGTTTCGTTTACCCAATTTCACTCACAAGGCTTGGGTCAACACGTGGTATGTTGTTCAGGCACTTTCCAAAGGTGGGAAAGAGTCTGTTATCTATCGTGATCAACAATTTGGACAAGACCAGCTCGCTCAAGCCCTCGACCACGATGACTTATGACTTTGTGCTAGCACAGCTATCGACGGCGCCCAAAGGTTTCGTTTACCCAGTTTCACTTACAAGGCTTGGTAAACACGTGGTATGGTGTTCAGACACTTTCCAAAGGTGTCGAACGCTGGGATCGAACCCCTTCAGTCCGATAACAAAAGAAAGTCTCCTTCCTGACAAATCTACAATGGGGACATTCGAACCCGGGTCTCGTGGTCAGAAAGCGAATTTTCTAACCATTGTGCCACGGGATACACTGATTATCGACCATATCTGCAGAAAGAAAGACATTACCTCTCAAAGACATTCTTGCTGACATGGTTGCTACGTTAGGTGATGATGCTTCGTGTTTACCAACAGTGCAAAAGTAGGGAGCTAAATTTAGGAGAGGAAGAGAGATTCTTGACGATGACTCAAGGTCTGCACGTCCTACAAATGCAACAACCGAGGAAAACATTTATTGTGTTCACCAGATGGCGATGGCTGACAGGCGATTGACTATCAACCAATGAGAGAGAGTTAAGAATATTTTGCACAGTGAACTTGGCATGACGAAGGTTTCTTCACGGTGGGTGCCACGTCTGCTAACACCTGACCAAAAGTGCACCAGGTTGATCACATCACAGGAAGATTTGACATTATTTGAGGTAGATCCAGCTGGTCTTCTTACACGATTCCTAACACAGGATGAGTACTGTGTTCATCACTTTGAGCCAAAGAAACATCTACAGGGACAGAAATGGTCTAAGCTTTTTGGGATGTACAATTGTGTTTACTGTGTCCAAAATAGCCATACTGTAATGGAATGGTCCTCGTCGTAATGGTAGGCAAAAGGCGTAGGCAATAGGCGTAGGCAATCGGCGTCGTTCTGTACCTCCACATCAGTCTGTATTTATGGCTGACACCAGCCAATCATATTACTATGAGGGGGAACCCAGATGTATGCATATTCATTATATCTATCTATCTATCTATCTATCTATCTATCTCAGCCTGATGATATCTATCTATCTATCTATCTATCTATCTATCTATCTATCTATCTATCTATCTATCTATCTATCTATATTCGTATATTCCTGTCTAGCAATCCGTTTGTTCCTCTTTATCTCATTCTCTACGTTTCTCCTTCTATTTCACTCTCACGCTCTTCGTCTCACTTTCTCTCTCTCTCTCTCTCTCTCTGAGTGTCTAATATATCTATCGATCTATCTATCTATCTATCTTACTCAAGCAAATCAAGAAATTAAACATAGTATATGTTCTGATAAAGATTGTTTTGCCCAACACCGCAAATTGATATAAAACTAAAACATTAATCTGAAAACTCGAATCATATTCTTAAATAGCCTTAAAAGACTGAATCTTTTACATAAATGTCATGTATGGTACCAAACCTTAAACTTTCAGCCGTATACAACTGTTTTTTTTTTTCAGATCAATTTTTTAAAATGGCTTCGAACAAATGAAACAAGTAGGTCTTATCGAGGACCATCCTTCTTTTAACATTATGGACTGGCGCTACACAATCACAAACAAGGAACTGTATCAGATAAAAGAAAAATATCATTTGTGGACTTTCAGTATCAGCAACAACTAAAATGCATAACATATGTAATAATGACATTATAATGATATTTCTTTATCCATAGCTAGTTTCGCTCCTTCGTTTGTGTTTATATCACTGTTAAATATGGAACAAAGCATATTTCCTCTAAGTAGCAAAGTGGTTTTGGATTATTGTAACCGAGTAGGACAATCTAGCAGGTAACCGTAATGGACTGGTCCTCGTCGTAGTGGTAGGCAATAGGCGAAGACTATAGGCGTAGCCCATGTACCTCCACATCAGTCTGTATTTATGGCTGACACCAGCCAATCCTATTACGGTGATGGGGAACCAGTTGTATGCATATTCATTACACCAGACTGTAAGAATTTTTTTTAGGGATAATTATGATTTAGTGACACAAGTCTTGCTAATTAACCAGAGGACAGATTGAAGGCAAGATGGACAGAAGAAAACAACGCAGAAAATACTTAGTAAACATTAGTAAATGGATGGCGGAACAAGGTATAAGATAGATAACAGAAGGAAACATTTATCAAGAGCTACAAAGGACAGTGAATTGTGGAGAGCCATGATAGCCTATGTCCTGAGGGGACATGGCGCATAAAGAGGGCCTGTCGAGCTATATTCCTTGGTTTTACTTGAGATTTGTATTCGGTGAACGACATAAAATCAAGTTTCCTCATCGCTAATGCAAAACGATAGAATCGCGTTGAGACCGATTCTAAAGACGAGAGCAATTTCTCAGTGAAGAAATCGGCGAATGCCTTACCCGAAACGCAAAGATGTCTGGATCAATAATCTCCCTTGTATGGTCAAAGTCGTCTGTTTGTTTGAATGGACGCGGCAACCAATAAACTCAAAGAATGTAAGTGAAGATGTTTTGCCCGTCTCCGAGAGAATTTCGTTTATTATATAGCGAAAGTGTAACAGAAGTGTTTTCTTTAGTCGAAGACAAAAACCGAAAGGAAAATAAAAAAAATAAAAAGGTTTCAGTGGCACGATACAACTCATAAAGTCTGCCGGTTCATTGTAAAGATATCTAAATCAGCGGCTAAGCTTTAAATCTATTTTCCGTTCGATATACATATAACAAGTTTATTGAAGATAGCTTTGTTTCCCATGAAATTCAGCGCTCAAAAAGCGAGTGAATATTACTTCAGATAGATTCACTGAGCAGAGGGCGAAAGAAGAGCAAGTAAAAATGATCCCATGGGGGTCCTTAAAAGTCAGTGTTCGAGTCCAAGTGATAAAAACAAACGAAATGAATTTATTAAACAAAGTAATTAATAATAACAAAACAAAATGTTCTTAGCAACTGGAAGAATTTAGAGAACGCCATTTTCATACTGTTAACTAAAAATTACGTCAATTACTGTCACGTGTGGGGATATTGTTTTTTTATTGGTGGGTTGACGGATTTAACCATTTTCTTTTGATTTCTTGATACTGTTCTGTAAGTTTTATTATTATCATCTGTATATTCATATACAGGGTCATTCAAAAAGATATCTCTGATAATCATAATCTTCAAAAATTTAAATGTAACGTCAATTGACATCTTCTGGCGCCTTGATCTTGAGCTCTGTCCTTCTCTTTATCCTTTCCTCAAACAACACTCAAGAACATTGTAGCGACTGCTGTTTTTCCACGCCCACATTTTATTCGTCTGCGATTGGCTAATAAATCAATACTGCCTTTCTATAAGACAATTTAGCCATCGCAGACGTTGCTTTGAACTTGCTTACTTGTTTCGTTAGTACAAATTTAGCGATTGGTCTAATTTTAACCAATCACATTTTTTAGTGCAGAATCATCTTTTCCCGCGGTTTCGCTGGGAGCCTATCTGTAGCTTTAAAAGAGGCGACTTTTTCACAAGCCACCAGTAGAGTCCACTAAATTTCGCCTGTCAACACAAACCTATGACTTTACTCACAATATTTCAAACGCACACACAGACATAATTACATAATTTTGTAATACATATATACTTATCTCTCTGTGACTCAGACAAGTTCAGTCAATCAGGACTCTGTTAATTTCTCTAACACAACACACTTTCTGATCAATTGTATTCTTGTGTTATCTATTCTAACAGCAGACTTGTTCTAACATTGATTCCTGAATATTTCTCTCTAAAGAGAACTTTCTTTCGAACAATCAATTACAAATCAAAATACGGTAAAAGGGAAGTAACTTCTTTTACCTTAATCTATACATTGAATACAAATTATTGTATATTTTGTTCTTGTATGTTATTTCAATATATACTTGTTGATTAACATTTGGAGTTTCGTTTTTTTCTTGAAGCATTAATATTACAAAAGATATATGCGTCAATGAACACGCGCCCTGAAACATGACTTAATGTTTTAGTTTTGTAGCAATTTGCGGTGTTGGGTGAAACTATCCCAAGAGGAAATATGCTTTGTTCCATATTTAACAGTGATATAAACACAAACGAAGGAGCGAAACTAGCTATGGATAAAGAAATGTCATTATAATCTCATTATTACATATGTTATGCATTTTAGTTGTTGCTGATACTGAAAGTCCACAAATGATATTTTTCTTTTATCTGATACAGTTCCTTGTTTGTGATTGTGTAGCGCCAGTCCATAATGTTAAAAGAAGGATGGTCCTCGATAAGACCTACTTGTTTCATTTGTTCGAAGCCATTTTAAAAAATTGATCTGAAAAAAAAAACAGTTGTATACGGCTGAAAGTTTAAGGTTTGGTACCATACATGACATTTATGTAAAAGATTCAGTCTTTTAAGGCTATTTAAGAATATGATTCGAGTTTTCAGATTAATGTTTTAGTTTTATATCAATTTGCGGTGTTGGGCAAAACAATCTTTATCAGAACATATACTATGTTTAATTTCTTGATTTGCTTGAGTAAGATAGATAGATAGATAGATCGATAGATATATTAGACACTCAGAGAGAGAGAGAGAGAGAGAGAGAGAGAGAGAGAGAAAGTGGGACGAAGAGCGTGAGAGTGAAATAGAAGGAGAAACGTAGAGAATGAGATAAAGAGGAACAAACGGATTGCTAGACAGGAATATACGAATATAGATAGATAGATAGATAGATAGATAGATAGATAGATATGAATAGACTGAGATAGATTGATAGATAATGATGTAATGAATATGCATAAACCTGGGTTCCCCCTCATAGTAATATGATTGGCTGGTGTCAGCCATAAATACAGACTGATATACTTTCGTACAAATAACTTAGGGGAAGGCATGAATCTCTCCTGCTTCCCCCCACAATTCTAGGTTAAAGAGCCTTACTGATTGTGCTCCCTTGCCCTAAATGACAACCAGTCTATGAGATAGAAAACTCTGAATTCAAAACCATTCTGGGGAGGTGAGGCTACATCAGGCTTTTTAAAAACCATTTTACCTCAAACAAGGCAATAAAGCCACTAAGACGCAATGGATTACAGAGTGTGTGAGAATATGAGAAAATGAAAACATCATACTTATAAAACCCAGGTTGTGTGTGTGTGTGTATGTGTGTACGTTTATATATTGGATCGGATTTCCTACATTTTTCAACCGATTTCAACAAAACTTCACAGGACTACGTAAAATTACCTTCCGGTGGTTCTGACAGCACCAAAAATTGGAAAAACACAATTGTTTTTGCACGAAATCAATTTGAAAACACGATTAAGAGGCATCGCGAGAATGAAAAAGGGACAACTCATATCGAGTTATACTTATTAATATCGAGTTATCGAGTTATACTTATTATAAAACGCAGGTTGGTTGTGTGTATGTGTGTGTGTGTGTGTTCGTTTATATATGGGATCGGATTTCTTACATTTTTCAACCGATTTCAACAAAACTTCACGTTTTTTAGGCAGGTAGTGTTTCTTATTGTCTTGCACACTTTTTTCTTTATTTTTACATTCAGAATGCTTTAAAAATTCCATTCACAAGACAATTGTTTATAATAAAATTCTATTCAATCGGTAGACTCATAACGATTGAAAACAATGTTTTTGTTTGAGTTTGGGTTTGACCAATTCGTAAAAAAAAAAACAAAAAACAAAAAAAAAAAAAACTAATTAAGACATGCGTGTCCGTCAACCTTAAACAATAATCTTTGTCAATTTTATTTTTCAGTCTTTATGATGGTCGATACTTGATCTATCTCTTACTGTTACATCCCCGGGCAACGCCGGGCTCTGCTGCTAGTTATCAATAAAAGAACAAAAATTAAGAAGACGGAAGGATGTCATTAATATTGCATTGAAATCTTTGAAGATCAAAGATCGATTGGAAAGCAAAAAGACGGAAAAGAGTTCAATAAGCGAGTAGTTCAAAAGAAGAAACTATTAGCATTTAACTTACGGTTACATCTGATGAGACCGTGCCGCCAATCTAGTATTGCGCTTAGATTCTTAAAGTCTAGACCTTTAACATTGCAGATTATCAGGAATCATTATCAAAAATCTTTAACTGAATACCAATAGCACCAGATCATATGTGTGACATAGTTGCCAATCTATGACTAAGTAATGAATTTGAGTGACTAGATGAAAAAATAATGACAAAGCGGAATGGTAAATATTTAAGTTTCTTTTAGCAGCATAAGAGCGAAAGTTGTGGAGGGAAATGACTGTCCACCTCCTGATGGGGGTAAGAGGTATAGAAGTATATTCATAAAGCATGCATATAATTCTTTCAAGAAGATGATTCTGTATTTATATACCATCTTTATTTACTTAGCCGTCACGTAGTAACGGAAGTAGAGTGGTAAAGGAATTGGTACCTGTGCGCATGTGCAGATGTGCGCCTTTTTTTTTTTTTTTTTTTTCACGAGCTTATTCATCTTCCATACTTTTTAATTGCCTTCCCGTCGTAGCTTTGATAGTCGATGTCGGATCAGGTTAAGACGGAGCGAAAAACCGGATCACGCATATTTGCCAATTGATCGAGGAATGTAGCTCGGGTTTGATTGCTTTTACACAACTCGATGGAGATCGCCATTTTTTTTTTTTTTGTTCTTGATATTTTACTTTCTTTTTATTTCTCTTTCTTTCTCTGAAGCCTTCTTCTTTTTCTTCTTTTTTGTTTTTTCCCTTCATTTTCTTTTTGTTCTATCAGAGACCCTGATTGTTTGGCAGATTGAACAAGGGTCGCGTACTTCTACGATATTTTTTTTGTATCGTCTCGAACGTGACTTTGGTCAAGCGGCCATATTGGATTTGCGTGTCCTGACATTTCAACTGTTCTTCTTCGTTTCTTTTCGCTTCTTCCCTGTCTATCTATGTCTACACACACTCATATATATATATATATATATATATATATATATATATATATATATATATATATAAAAAATTGTGCATTTAAGCAGCAATCCTTCATTTATATATGTTTTGTTAAAGACGATAGAGAAGATACGGCGATTACGTTTTTTATTTAATTTTTCTTGTGTTCAAACAAGTGTTTTCTTTTCTGGACACAGAGTGTGTAGAAACTGTCCAAATGTTCTGTAATTTCGAGCGCTTTCGGCTATACTTTTAGCCATTATCAAGGATGATTTTAATTTTTCTTTTTAATTGGGTGTATGCGTTATGAGTATGTTTCTAGAGTTATAGGGATGTTTTATTCTCCGAACACTGTTAGCACATTGTGGCCGTGTTCGTAGTTAATAATACTGAATGTTGGCTTTTTCTTTTTTAGTATTAAGGCTTCCATTATTTTTAATCTTTTTTTTACATGTGGATAAGATTATTATGTTTGTATTTTGTACTAGTATGTTTGGGAAGGGGTCTGGTAAGTTTGTGTATGTGTGTTTAAATGGATTCTAATGGAGCTGTGGTTCGATAGGTGTAAAGTTAGTCGTCTGGATAGGCATATAGTAGTGTGACCGATGTAATTATTTATGAATTCGGTTAGATTTCAATTTATAATTCAGTATTTTCAGCTACACTTTTTGCCATTATGAAGGATGATTTTATTTTTGCAATTTAATTCGGTGTATGGGTTGTGTGTATGTTTCTAGAGTTATAGAGATGTTTTATTTCCCGAACACAGTTAGCACACTGTGGCCGTGTTCGTACTTAATATTATTAAATGCTGTTTTTATTATTATTATTAAGGCTTCCATTATTTTTAATCTTTTTTTACATTTGAATGAGGTTACGTTTGTTTTTTTACTAGTATTTTTCGGATAAAGTCTGGTAAGTTTGTGCATGTGTTTAAATGGATTCTAATAGAACTGAGATCAGATAGGTGTAAAGTTAGTCGTCTGGATAGGCATATAGTAGTGTGACCGATGTAATTATTTATGAATTCGGTTAGATTTCAATTTATAATTCAGTATTTTCAGCTACACTTTTTGCTATTATGAAGGATGATTTTATTTTTGCAATTTAATTCGGTGTATGGGTTGTGTGTATGTTTCTAGAGTTATAGAGATGTTTTATTTTCCGAACAGATTGTGGCCGCGTCAATGTTATCGAGTGTTGGCTTTTTTTCTTTTTTATTATTATGGCTTCCAGTAACTTTAATCTTTTTACATGTGGGTGTAGATATAATATTTCTTTTGTCTACTAGTATGTTTCCGATGGAGAAGGGTAAGTTAGTGTTTGTGTGTTTAAATGGATTCTAATGGAGCTGCGGTTGCATAGGTTTAACGTTAGGCCTCTGGATAGGGATGTGGTAGTGTGACCGATGTAATTATTTATGAATTCATATTAATCAGGAAGAAATCTTTAAGGGTACTTGAACTCATAAATAATGATCGGTTGTTTTAATTTTGATTTTGTTGTTTCAGGTTAGCTGTTTGAAATTTTTCTAGGAGATAATTAATTTTCTTTTTTTTTTAATAAAAAAAATATATAATTGTGTATATTGGTAGCAATCCCTCTTTTATACAGGTTTCATTGAAGACGAATGACAAGGCACTGCAATTAAGCGTTTTTTTAAAATTTTTCTTGCAGTCAGATAAGTTTCTTCTTTTCTGTACATGCGTACAAACTGTCTAAGACGCAAAGGATTACTGAGTGTGTGTAAATATGAGAAAAAGAAAACATTATCAATAAAAGAACAAAAATTAAGAAGACGGAAGGATGTCATTGATATTGCATTGAAATCTTTGAAGATCAAAGATCGATTGGAAAGCAAAAAGACGGTCAAGAATTCAATAAGCGAGTAGTTCGAAAGAAGAAACTATTAACATAAAACTTACGGTTGCATCTAATTCAACAGTAATCTGATGAGATCGTGCCGCCAATCTAGTACTGCGCTTAAATTCTTAAAGTCTAGACCTTTAACATTGCAGATTATCAGGAATCATTATCAAAAATCTTTAAATGAATACCAATAGCACCAGATCATATGTGTGACATAGTTGCCAATCTATGACTAAGTAATGAATTTGAGTGGCTAGATGAAAGAATTATGATAAAAAGGAATGGTAAATATTTAAGTTTCTTTTAGCAGCATAAGAGCGAAAGTTGTGGAGGGAAATGACTGTCCACCTCCTGATGGGGGTAAGAGGTATAGAAGTATATTCATAAAGCATGCATATAATTATTTCAAGAAGAATGATTCTGTATTTATATACCATCTTTATTTACTTAGCGGTCATATAGATTTAAACACCCACGTAGGAATACCAAAATTTTTCCCCAAAACTTTTCAACTTTCTAACTCTCGGCCTTGAGCAGAGTGGAACCCGGACGAGGCTTTGTCGAAAGGCAAAGTTTCGTCCGGGGAGGTAGACAGACCCTATACCCGTTTATGCGGGTTCTACGGCAATATTTTTGGCCGAGGCTACGGGCTCGATGAACCCACGATAAACTCGGCCTTGTGCCACATCGACTCCATTCTGGAGGGGGTTGCTGTTAAATATTAATATGTTTCCACAACATTATTGGTTGGTTGATTTTGTTTAGCGATATATCAACCTATATGAGTTATATAATGTCGAAATCTAAATATTTTGTACATAATTTCATGCCTTCATCTTCATATATGACTTCAACTACAAGTACAGATATTCTGCAGGTACTTTTTACAAAGTCGTAATTTTACGATAAAAATGAAATTGTTATACTGTTTTAGTGTTGTATTGATTGCCATTGTATTATAAAAGTGTATTTTTATTTTTGTTTGAGGCTTCTCCATTTACCCACAGCTGGGACCCCAACACGTGCTCCCACCGTGGGTCAGGGTGAAGCTGAGAACAACAGCAGTTAAGATATGGTTCAACGCTCCTCAAAACCTCCAGTCTTACAATCAGAGGCTTGCTACTGGATGTAGTTTATCGTCATACTCCGGACAGAATACTCGTGGAAAATACTACTATAAGTCCATCATCCATATGCAAAAAAAAACAAACAAAAACAAAACAAAAACAAAAAAAGTTAAAACAATAGAAGAATTAATATTAAAAAAACAAAGCAGTTCTCAATGATATCAACTATGAACATGGCCACAACATGCTGAGCATGTTCGGGTATGAAAAAATCTTATTCCTATATATATATATATATA